>SJXO01001352.1:0-61796 GCA_006408615.1 Connochaetes taurinus
CAGGGAGTGTGAGTGAATCATGACCAACAAACCACATTTTAGCCACAGGAGGCTTACTGCAGCCACCCCATGCCTCAGCTCTCAGGGGGCCTCAGAGGAGGCCTGTGACCCGTTACAGTCCCCAAGAGTATGAGGAGAGACTTCCCAGGTGGTCCAGGGGCCAAGACTCCAATGCAGAGACCCATGTTCAATACCTGATTGGGGAACTAGCTCCCACATGCTGCAACTAAGACACAGCGCAGCTGAGTAAATAAATACATAAATAAATATTTTAAAGAAAGAGTGTTATAAGCACAGAATTACTTGATTAGATAGACCTTCCACTTTCATGACAGGAGAGGAGGTAGATAAACAGCAGAGGGTTTCTTAAGTGTTCTGGAGATATTCATGCCAACTGCCTTCGTGGCTTTTTGTACTCCTAATAAATTTTGTCTCCAAACAAATCTGAAGCCCAGACTATGTACTCATTTCCCCCTTATTACTGACAGCAGTGGGATCCAGTGGTAGCTGAAGCCCTGGGAAGGCATAGTTCTGGAGCCAACTCAGTTAGGTCACTGGACAGTCTGTTCCTGGGTCCAGGGAGAGGAATCTTAGGGTTTGAGACAGACTCACCAGGGAAGAGAATCCCCCGGCCCCCTGGAAAGTGTGGCCTCCCCTCCTCATAGACCTCGACTCCCCTTTGGCCCTGGTTGCCCTCTGTCTTCCTCTGACGTCTGTAGCCTCAGAGTGAAGGCCTCGTGCACACGAGTGTGTGTGCATGGGTGTGCCTGGCTCAGCGTGGGCCATCTGGTCTCTGCCGCTCCCTCAGGGTCATCACAGCATTTGGACTCCAGATTCGACCACAGGGGTCCAGTTCTCAGCCCTGCGCTCAGCAGCTGTGTGACCTGGGGCAAGATGCTCAACCTGTCTGTCTCGATTCTCATCTGTGATACAGGGTGGGAGCACCAGCATCTTGGTCTGACGCGTAAGCACAGGCAGAATTTGACAGAGGCTGGCTGAGAATGCAAGCCCTGCCTTTGCTGTTCTCTGTGTTTTTTTCTTTGATTTTTTTTATTTTTTAATAGAAGGATAATTGCTTTACAGAATTTTGTTTCCTGTGGGTCCTTCAGCCCCCACACCGTCCAGGTCTTCAGAGCTAGACAGGGAAGGGGCCGTTTAGGCACTCGGCTGCCCTGATGAGGGGGTGTGAGGTCAGGGGTGCTAAGGGAGGGCGACCTCCTTTCCCACCACTGCCGTTCCTGCTGAGCTGGGCAGCCCCAGAGCCCCTCCACAGACAGGCAGGGCCGACAGTCGTCCATCCTGCCGAGAACAGAGCCTGGAGCCGTGTGTGCAGGAAATCCCTGTCCGGCCCCCATCCCACCCCCACACGGAGGGTCCTCGAAGCCCACGCCACAGCTTCTCTATGCACGGGCCTCATTCCTGTGCCCATGTGCTCCGCTCAATGCTGCTGTGACCTTGAAATTCGTAACTAGGGATTCATCCATACACTTCCCTTTTATGAGTGAAGTCTGATGGACCACGGGGAGCGCTGCGAGCAGAGCAGATGCGCACAGAACGGGCCCTGGGGTGACCAGGCTGCACGTGGGGACAAGGTGGACACAAAGTCCTCCCCTGCTGAGTGAAGGTGGGGACCGCACCAGGAAGCCACACTTGCTTAGACCCAGAACTGAGCTCCGACCGAGCGGAGGCAGCGGCGTTCCTAAGAGCCAGCCACACCCTCCCCTCTGTGGATGCCCTCTGCCCTATCCTGATCCTTCCAGAAGGGGTTTCAGGAGGCTGAAGTCCGCCCGCTCACCAGAAGACACCAAGGGGAGAGTGGGCCATGGGATGGGGGGGAAGAGGGTGCCAGCTCCAGGGCTGGGGGCAACGGCTCTCAGTTCCCTCCTGTGCCAGGCTTCCGAAGCGTCTCTACATGAACCGTGTCAGTAATGACCACCCACTGTTATTTTCTCCTTTCTTTCACACTTTCTTAAAGGAACACGTTTGTCTGTGGCTTGGTTTCCCTACAGGAAGGGAAGCCACATAAACTCCCCATCTTCTGTGGCTTGAGGCAGGGGCCACGGGAGGGAGAGTTAGGGGTGGCGCAGGCAGAGGGGCTTCACCTGAAACACGGTGGGGACCCAGAAACTTGCAGGGGCTCCTCACCTGCACCTCCCACCAGAGCTGGGCCTGGAATCCCCTGGAAGGCTGAGCAGGTCAAAGCTTCTCCCTCCCCTCCCTCCCCTCAAAAAGCTGACTTGTGGGCCAGCCCACAACACCCCCAAATTCCCCATCACCCACAGCCCCGCACAAGCCCTCCCTCACAGAAGTGTGACGACCTACATGCGGCAGAGATGGTGTGTGACCCCAGAGCTGGGGGTCTCAGCTGACCTTGAGCAACAGGGCTGGTGCTTTACACAGCCTCCCAGCCCAGGGAGCTGCCAGCAGCCACAAGCAATGATCTGAAGCAGAGCTGGGGGATAGGGAGTGGGGATGTGAGCTGTCTGAGGTCCCATCCTGTCCCCACGATGGTGGCCAGGCCTCACCTGACACCGTGACTGGCCTGCTCGGGCACACAGGAGTGCAGCAGTCGCGGAGACAGGACAGCCAGCTGCCTCCGCCTCACGCTCCACCCTGACCGCAGCGGCCCCATGGCTGTACCAGCCCCGCCTGCGCGCGGCTCTGCTTGGCTGCCGGGGCTCTGGACCCTGGGTGAGTTGGTGAGGGCAGAGCTCCAGAGGCCAAGCCTGTCTTCAGCTGCCAGACCTGCCCTAGTCGCCAGACTCATAGCCCAGCCAGTATCTGAAGCCAAGATGCCTTTGGGAGAATGACAGCACAGACGCTGACTTCAGAACTCAGACTCCTGAAAAAGTACTAAACAGATTATTTTTAGTCTTTTTTAAACTGGGATGTTGGCAGGAATGGAGAAGGGGAATGACTTCCTTGGTGGTGCTGTGGTTAGGAATCTACCTGCCAATGCAGGAGACAAGGGTTCAATCCCTGATCTGGGAAGACCCCACGTGCCGTGGAGCAACTAAGCCCATGCACAGCTACTGCAGCCCAAGTGCCTGGAGCCTGTGCTTCCAAGCCAGAGCAGCTAGCGCAGTGAGAAGTTCCACACAGAAACGCCCTGCAACCAGAGACAAGTGCCTGGAACCTGTGCTTCCAACCAGAGCAGCCAGCGCAGCAAGAAGTTCAGCACAGAAACGAGAGAACAGCCCCCAGAGCAGCCAGCACAGCAGGAAGTTCTGCACAGAGACTCCCTGCAACCAGAGAAAAGTGCCTGGAGCCTGAGCTTCCAGCCAGAGCAGCCAGCACTGTGAGAAGTGCCGCACAGAAGTGAGAGAGCAGCCCCCACGCCCTGCAGCCAGAGAAAAGCCGGCACACCAGTGAAGACCCAGCACAGCCAAAAGTAAATAAATAATCTTTTTTTAAGTAGGAGGTTGCAGCATTCCCTGCTGGTCCAGAGGCTAAGACTCTGAGCTCCCAACACAGTGAGGCCAGGTTCAATCCCCAGTCAGGGCACTAGATCCCACGTGCCGCAACTGAAGACCCTGCGTGCCACAGCTAAGACCCAGCGCAGCCAACTAAATGAATATTCAAAGGTAGGAGGCTGTTCATCTGTCACCATAGAAAACTGCAACCTTTTAGTGAAAGAAAAAAAAACAAAGATCTTATTTTGCAGGTTCTCGTGGTTGATTGCAAAAGTTTTCTCATAACATGCAGCTGTTTAAAAAAAAATTAGAAAATACAGAAACTAAAACCCACCCATAAATGTGTAGGGGACACCAATTACTGCAGCGTCTGGCCACCACACACGGGAACACACGTGTGTGTTTTTCTTCTACGAAAGCTTTCAACCTCCACCCACTTTCCCACCGGCCTCTGCTCTGCTCACCAAGAAGACTGCGCTTTGGCCCCGTGATTGGGGGGGTTTCTGTTGAGCTCAGGGAGGCGGGGGAGCAGGGCTGTGAAGTTGGGGGCACTGTCTGGCCTGCAGTGAGGACAGAAGTGCGAGTGCTCCCCCTCTAGGTCCAGTAACTTCAGGGCCCTCACGAGCAGCCTGAGAAGAAGCCTCTCAAACACCTTCCCTGCATCTCTAAGTAACAGCACGTCCCAGGTCTCAGGGTTCGGCTGTGGGTTAAACCCTCTCTTCTTGGAAAGAAATGTGTTTCCACAGACAACCTGCCTGGATCTCAGCCTCAGTGGGTCCTCTTGTTAGAAACGAAAAGTGTTTCACAGAAACCTGCCTGGATCTTGGCCTAGTTGGTTCTCTTTCTGGACGTCAAAACTGTTTCCACAGAGAATCTGCCCAGATCTCAGCCTCGGTTTGTTCTCTTGTTGGAAACAAAACGTGTTTCCACAGAGAACCTGCCCAGATCTTGGCCTCAGTTGTTTCTCTTGTTCGACATGGAAAGTGTTTTCACAGAGAATTTGCCTGGATCTCAGCCTCAGTTGGTACAGATTTAACAGACAGTACGTTCAGGGCTCAGGGAAGTTAGTCCTGAAGCTTCCTGGGATTAGGGTTACAGTGCCTCCTCACCTCCACCCCTTCCACGGCTGTGGAGCTTTCTCTTCCAGAGGAAGGTGTTTGGCAACATCAGCCACAAAGACACATACTGAAGAGGAGAAAGACCACAGCAGGCAGGGCTGGGTGTTCTTGGGGGAGCAGAAGGGCCTTGGAACCTCCACGCTGGGCCCCTGCCCCACCGGCTTCTCCTCCCTCTCGCTGGGCATGCAGCTTTCACCTCCTGGGTGCCTGCCAGCGAGGGGCTCCCAAGACACCAAGCTGGGGTTGGCGATGGGTGAGCTGGATGCCAGGGACCCGAGACCCTGCAGCAGGTCAGTGCCCTGTGGACAAGGGCCGGCCGCACTGAACGGCTCGGCCCTGTGCATTCAGGACACCCTCTCTGGACTCCAGGTGGAGGTGCTGCTGCCCCCAGTGCCCACCTGGGTCTCAGAAGGTTGAGGAGAGGCCCAGGTTGTCCTTTCCACCTCCTGCCCAGAGAATGACAAAGGCCAGTTCCCAAAAGTTGGAGTAGGGTGGGCAGAGTGCGTGCTGTCTTCACACCAATTCTCACAAGGACGAGGCTGTCCAGGTGCCCACATCACTCGCCCAGGTGCCCACAACCCTCCTTATTTATTATAGGCAGGGAGACAGGGTGGCTGGCGTGACATTCCCCTGGACCAGAGAAGAGACCCCTAGGTTGTGTCTCTTCTACCTCCTGAGACCCAGGTGGGCACTGGGGGCAGAGCACATCCTCCTGGGGTCCGGAGAGGGTGTCCTGAGTGGACAGGGCCTAACTGTCCAGTGTGGCTTCAGGGGGTATGGGCAAGAGAGGCACTAACTCCTTTGTAAATATTTCAGACAACCACTGACTTCCTTTTGGTTTTTGGTTTCAGATCTTTTTGATATGGTTCGTTTTCAGAGTCTTTATTGAATTTGTTACAATATTGCTTCCATTTTATGTTTTGATTTTTTGACTGCAAGGCATGTGTGATTGTTATCAAGTCCAAGCTCACTCTGCATGCCTCGCAATGGGCCAAGAAACCAGAAGCGAGGTGCTGAGGCAAGGAATATGACTTTACTCGGAAAGCCGGCAGATTGAGAAGATAGCAGACTAACATCTCAACGAAACCATCTTGTCAGGGTCTGGTTGCCAGTGTCTTTTATAGAACACAGAGCTGGGAAGGTGAGGAAATAAAATGGCCATTAATCTGGCAAATATCTCCTGGAATGGCCAGCCTCGGGAGGAGATGTGTTACTTTCTCCCTTCCTGTAGCCATCCACAGGTGGACAGGTCCTGAACAAAGGCAGAGGGGCAGGGTTTCCTGAGGCAGGCCTTTATCTATGGACGGTATCCCTGTAGCAAACAAACCAAGAGGAAGCAAAATTTAAAGTAAAAGATTTAATTTGAAAAAAAATCTTTTTTAAACATGGAGTCAGATTTTGTTCTTCCCTATAACAGTTCAGTGTCCATTACACAATCTTATGGAAAAGGGGGACCTGATTGCTCTAACTGCTCTACCAGCTGCCTCTTTTGGGGAGAGCCCACCACTGGTGCCAGTTTTCTGAATGCTGAGATTTACCTTCTGTCGCTTTTTTGGAAAGTGTCTACTTCATATGTACAGACAAAAAACTGTTTATAATCTAGGTGTTGAGAGTTATGTTTTATTCAGCAAGAATCTTTTAGTACTTCAAAAATGCAGGCAGCATCTAAAGGTAAGGAATTTAGCACCTTTTATGTATGAGAAGATGCAAGAGTCATCTCGTTGAAATCATCCCCTTTGATACACACCTCACCATCTGGGGCCAGTATCCTATCTTCTCCTTCCTGACTTTTCTCAGGGCTCACAGTGCAGAGTGGCTGCACTCTGGTGGCTGGTAGAGAGCAGGTATTCTTCTCCTTCCTGAGTTTCCTCAGGGTTCACCTTGAGAAGTGGCTGCACTTTGATTCCTGCTAGAGGGCAGGTATTCTTCTCCTTTTCAAGTTTCCTCAGGGCTTACTGTGGGGAGTGGCTGCAGTCTGATGGCTTCTAGAGAGTAGGAGGGGGAACCTGGATCCCCATTGAGATCATCTCAGCAGAGAGAGCAAGCATGTCCTGTGACTCCAAACAATCTTCCAACATTTGGGGTTCAGCGTTCTGCTTGCAGGATCCTCAACCACCAGCTCAGCCGCCCTGCTCTGCACTTAGTTGCTATGTAGCCTTGAAACTTAAAACACCGCAGGAGGCCCTCTAAATGTGGCATCCTGTCCAGCAAACTCTCAGTCACACCCTCCAAGCCCAACCCAGGCCCAGCCTCGCTGAGAGGGTCTCACTGGGGACCCAGGTTCCCCATCCTGCTCTCCCACATTCCCTTTGGTTCTGTGTGATACTAACTGTTTCACAGCCACATAAGAATGCTGGACACTGCCATGGTGCTGCCAGCCTGGGTCTCCTGTTATCCCACTGAGACTCTGTGAAAACACACCAGATGCTGGGCTGGAAGAGGAGGGGCAGGTCTGGTCTCTGCTGGGTGTGGACATCTACTGGAAGGAGAGTACAGCTGCAACCTCACCTGCTGCTCGTTAGCTTTTTGCTGGTCCATGTGCCTGGATAATCAATTGCCCAGATAGACCTGCTCCCTTCTCCCCATGCTCGTGCTGGTGAATTGGAATCGTTAGCAGGTAGCTCACCTGAGGAGTCTCCAGGAGCCCCAGGGATGGGGAACTGCTCAGGGGTAAAGAGGAAATAGGCAGAGGCCTGATAAAATGATAGTGTGAAGCCTTTATCCCTGAACACAAGCCAAGTGGAGATCACGTGTATTCTTCCCTTTTTCTTGGCTTTGAGTGTATGGCCTCCCTCTGCGCATGATTCTGGCCCATGCAGATGGGGTGAGACTCAGTCCCCAGACCCCCCTACCTGGGGTTACACGTTCCCTTGGTCAGAACACCTTGGCTGTGGTCGGCAGGGCCCCAGTGTGTAAACAAGCCAGGTCCATATGGTCAAAGCTGTGGTTTGTCCAGTAGGCGTGTATGGATGTGAGAGCTGGACCATAAAGAAGGTCGAGCCCTGAAAAACTGATGCTTTCAAACTGTGGTGTTAGAGAAGATGCTTGAGAGCCCCTTGGACTGCAAGGAGATCAAACCAATCCATCCTAAAGGAAATCAACTGTGAATATTCATTGGATGGACTGATGCTGAAGCTGAAGCTCCAATACTTTGACCACCTGATGGGAAAAGCTGACTCATTGAAAAAGACCCTGATGCTGGGAAAGATTGAAGGCAGGAGGAGGAGAGGACAGAGGATGAGATGGTCGGATGGCATCACCAACTCAATGGAAGTGAGTTTGAGCAAACTCCAGGAGACAATGGAGGACAGGGAGGCTTGGTGTGTTGCAGTCCATGCAGTCACAAATAGTTGGACACACTTAGAACCTGAACAACAACCAGGTAGCCTATCTGAGGCGTCTCGATGAGCCCCAGGGGAGGTGAACTTGTGAGAGGGAAAGACTAAGAGCCCTACCTCAGCACTGACCCCTGGGAGGGCCATGGAACCCCACGGTCACCCAGAGAAACCCACCTCAGCTCCAGACTCCAGAAATCTGAGCACTGACATTCAGACACAGGCACGGAGTCTTCCAGGACAGAGGACAGGCCTAGTCTGCACCCAGGCCTCCATGTCCTACTGCACAGAGTACCCGGCCAGGCGTAAATGTCCTCAGTGTATAAGAGCTGATTACGTATAAACATAATCAGTGTAGACAGGACTTGGAGAGGTCTGAATCCACCACGTAGACAGAACTTGGCCAGGTTCAAAGTAGCTTAGGGCTGGGCTCCCAGGAGGCACAAGTCACACCCCCAGGGTCTCTCATTGTTGGACAGGGGCTCACCTGCATGTGAGAACTGGGACGTGCCTTTCTTCAAGAAATCATTCCTGGCTCCACACTTCACCCACATCAGGAAAGGAACAAAAGCTTTGTCACTAAACATTTTGGCAGGCAAAACAAAACTGTGACCAGGTTTTGCGACCACGTGGTGGTCAGGGCCCAGGGAAAGCCAGGAACCCAGTGGAGCGCCACCCAGCGTCCTGGGAGGACAGACCGGAAGTGGCCTGGCTGCAGCGGGCTCCCAGCAAAAGGTGCTGCGCAGGTCGCCCAGGCAGGACAGCCCTAAAGCGTCCGCGGGGAGAGCGGGTCCGTCCATCCTGCCGGTCAGTTAGGGATGGAGTGCGCTCAGGTACTGCTGCCCCGCAGGGTGGGGGAGTGGGCCTGACACCTCCTAGGCTCCTGGTCAAGGGACTTCGTGCCGGGGTTGACCCCCACAGGGCACCGTGCTGCATCCAAACGGAGAATGTGGGCAGATGTGGGGCATAGACGCCATCAGAGCAGAGCGAATGCGGGGGCTCCCACCTGCGCCCGCCTGCCCACCTCAGGCCCCAAGCCCCCACCCCATGATCCATTACCACACACACACACACACACACACTCCCACGCTGCACACATATGCGCTGTGCACCTACACCATGCACACAAACAGCGCGTGTCCACCAACAGACGCACACACACGCACACACACACACACACACACACACACGCACACACGCACAGCACACACACACATGCACACACACGCACAGCACACGCACACACACACACGCACAGCACACACACGCACACACACGCACAGCACACACACACAGCACACACACACGCACAGCACACACACGCACACACACGCACGCACAGCACACGCACACACACGCACACACGCACAGCACACACACGCGCACACACACACACGCACAGCACACACACGCACACACACGCACAGCATACGCACAGCACACACACGCACAGCACACACACGGGGAATAAAATGAAAACCCTATAGTGCTCGTTCCTGAACACAAGTGACACTCACATGCATTCTTCCCTTCTTCTGAGCTTTGATGGTTTCCAAAATAAAAAAGTTTATAAAGTAGTTAATGGTGAATGACTTTTAGATGATGGGACTTTCTGACATTATTCCACAAATACGACAAGACCTGAGAGATGAATGTAGATATTCTCATGTGTCCCTTGAGAAAGGAATGGACAAGCAGAGCATGGTCCATCCACACAACGAATGTTGTCCAGCCTGAAAGGAAGGCAGTTCTGCCACAAGCTACAGCGTGGATGGACCCTGAAGGCATTATGCTCAGTGGCATAAGGCAGACACGGAAGAACAAATGATGTTTGAGTCCACTCATACAAGATCCCTAGAGCAATCGGCTCCATAGACACAGCAGGATGGTGGGTGCCAGGGGCTGAGGGAGGGAAATGGGGACTGAGTGTCCCATGGGGACTGTCTGGGTTTTGCAAGATAGAAGTAGCAACTGAACACCACCACACACAAGCATGCGCTGCAGCAGCATCCACAGCAGCTGAGACATGGAGGAAACCAGAATGTGCATGGACAGACGGACGAGGAAATCATCTATGCACAGAAGGGACTATGACTCAGCCATGAGAAAGTAATGCCGTCTGCAGGGGTGATCTAGAACTAGGACAGTGAAGCACCTCAGAAGGAGAAACTGGTACTGATGAGCTATTTTATGAAAGTGAGATACACGCCCAGTCAGGAAACAGACATGGTTACAGGAGAGTGCTGGGTGGAAGTGATGAATTAGGAGGTCGGGATTCGTTTATCCTCACAAATACATATAGAATGTAGAATCGGCACGGACCTACTGTAGAAAGGGTGGTGTGCTACACACTCTACAACAACGTGTATGTGAAAAAAACAAAGATGAACCAGAATGTGTATGGGGATAACTGATGAAGAATCTCTCCACCAACAAATGCAACACTGAAAGTCAGCTATCCTCCAAAAAAAGTAAACACTAACTTTAAAAAAGAAAAACAAGGGTTAATGAGCCACAGGCTTCTGGCATGTGCCAGAAGAATCCACAGACTAGGAGTCACCCTAAGGCTCTGGGTACTGTAGTAACAGGAGTAGGGCATGAAGAAATCCTGTCTCCTTGTGGCCATCTTCTGCAACAGAAACTTTAAAGCTATTGCTTATGCTGCAGTGAAATAAGAAAAAAGTTTTTTCTCTTTAGCCTTTTGATTCCTTCTCTACTTTAGCTGTTCCTTATCTACCATCTGCATTGATAACTGTTTCCTTCTTTTCAGAAGATTAACCTATTGACTGTTTTGAAACAATGCAAACGAGAACAAGAACATAGGAAGGAACCTTATACCTTTGTGGAAATAAATGTTTTTTGGAGGAAATAGACAGATGGCTTTAACCCCCAAGCTGGAAGAGGAGAGAACACAGTAGACTTGTGTCTCAAGAACTGTGTCTCCCCTGATGGGGAATCAAGGGGATCGCACAGTTGGGGCTCATCATCAGAGGTTGGAGATAAAGAGGAAACATATAAGGATCCTGTGTTCTTTCTTTTTGCATTGTTTCAAACCAGTCAATAGTGTGGCGTCAGGGAGCCCAGTAACTTGGGTCCAGCAGGCAGTCTCAGGAGCTGGGGCCATTGTCTTTTGTAAATTGCACTGAGGCTTTCTTTCCGTGATGCAAAAAAGAGAAAAACTGTAAGGAGAGGTTTGCAGAGAGAGCGCCATAAAGTTAAGCATCAGGATATTACTAGCATAAAATTTAAAGATAAGAGATGTGAAATATGGCTCATGCAGAGTTAGAGGGCAATAGGCATGGGATATCCCTGGAGAAGAGCATGGAAAGCCACTCCAGTATTCTTCCCTGGAGAATTTCATGGACAGAAGAGCCTGGTGAGCTACAGTCCACGAGATCACAAAGAATCAGACACAACTGAGTGACTAACCACGCGCGCGCGCACACACACATACACACACACACACACACAGAGGTGCAGGATATAGCTTACACAACAGGCTAGTCTTCTGAAAAGAAGGAGACAATTATCAATGCAGGCTGTAGATCAGGAACAGTTACAGTAGAGAAGGACTCAGAAGGCAAAAGAGGAAAAACTATTTCTTATTTCACTGTAACACTCGTACACACTTCACGTTCACAAGGACTGCTGGGCCCTAAATGATATCAGCACTTGAAGAGTTTCCATGGGTAACTAATTGAAAACAGAACTGGGCAGACTGTGAAGATGAAAATTTCCAGTCAATTCCACACACACAAGTTAAAATCAAAGCCTGTGAAACCGTGCTGCACACCAGGAATTGTTAGAGACGTGCAAATCAAAACCACGGCGAGGGAACACTGCAGCTGTTTGAAAGGCCATCCTCGGTCTACAAAGGAAAACGGGGGAGAGACGTGGAGGAAAGAGAACACTCACGGTGCCGCTGAGGTGCAAACGCGGAGAGGAGTACGGAACTGCCTTTGCTCATTTTTAGTAAGACAAACATTGATTCCAGCCCAGGTCACAGAGGGACGTAACTCATGCCCTGCTCAGCGTTCCCTCCTCTTCAGCTCCAACATGGGGAGACGGGGCCTGAGCAGCAGCCCCGCCCGAAGCGGCAGACAGCCTCGGGGAGAGACAGAGTCAGGTCTCTGCCTCGTCGGGCGGTTAGCGAGGCTCCCCCTCACAGCAAAGGGCTCCTTAACTCCAGATTCATTTTGCACAGAGAAGAGGAAAGAATCAGACATAAACTATAAACTAAATCAAGTATCCTTATTTTTAAATATAAAAAGTGAAGGGTAAAAGCAGTAAAAATTACACTTCAAGTGAATAAATTACAAACCAAATCAACTATATATTCTGACTTATATAAAACAGAGGAGGAGGATGCAAGCCACACCAGCGGCCGTGAGTGAGCGGCCCTTGGCTGTGTGGGTACCACCCGGGTTCTCCAGCCGTCTCCGCCGCCGGCCTCGGCGGCAGACGCCGCCCGGGAAGCGGAGCTGCTCGGTCCGAGACGCCGGGCGGAGCCTTCCTCGTCCCCGGGCGCGGAGAGGGCCCAGGCTCCGCGCAGAAGGCGCGGCCCGAGCCGTGCTCCGCGAGCTCTGCTCCTGCAGGTTAGTGGCGGGACAAGGAGGGAAGGAAGCGCCGAGGATGGGCCGCCTCCCCTTCCTGCGGCTGCTTCACTTTCTTCTCCCTCTGTGAGGGACTTGCTTTGTATCAAAACAGAAAGGGCGCGTTTCCACAGTTCTCACCGGGATTTGGGGCTTCAAAGGGCCTCCGGCACGGGCGATTGTTGGGTTCTTACCGCTACTGGCTGCTCCCAGCCTCGTTTTGGGTGGGTTTGGGTTCTCCCCTTCCAAACAAAGGCAGGAGTCCTGGGGACAGGGAGCGGAATTTCTTTCTTATTGGGAACAGCCACAACACCTAAAAAGATGCGATTAGGGCAAGGCCTTGTGTACATTGAAAGTGTTTATCCTCCAAGACCCTCTTTGCTTCTCGCCGTTTGATTCTTTTCTCCATTTCAAAGTCAAAGCCAGCAGGCACGATGGGTGGCTTCTCCGGCGCTTTCTCAGGGAAAATGCGCCCGCTGTGAAGCATTCCGGAATCCGGTTTCCGTGCTTTAAATTTGTAGAGCCCTGCTTCCACAGGATTACATTTCGTGGGTTTCCACTTGTTTCTAACACCTCCGCCACCTCCTGCTGCATTTTAATTCCCTTCTCTGACTCTTGCTTCTCACTATTTTTTAGGATCTTCTGAATATGGGAAGAAAAACCTGGAAAGAACAGATATGTGTTTATGCATGGCTGAATTAACTTCCTGTACACCTTATACAAACACAACATTGGCCATCAACTCTATTCCAATATAGATCAAAATCAAATTGCACAGAAAGAAGAAAAAAGGGGTATGAAAAATGCTGCCGCCTTGTGGCCGTCTTCCGTAACAACAACGTCAAAAGCTGTGCTGATGGACCCTTAATATGCACAGGGCCCATGGCGTTGTGAGTAAACAACACCCGGCTTCAAGGAATGTTCTAGGAGTGTTCATCAAAACACAGGGCAGACGTTCAAGAGTCTATTGCAAGAGGTTTCACACTCATACTCTTAAAAAAAAAAAAATCACAGGAAATGATGTCAATCTTGCTAAATATTAGAGAAATCCAAATCAAAACGACGAGGTATCACCTCACACCAGTCAGAATGCCCATTGCCAAACGCTCTGCAAAGAACCAAGGCTGGAGCTGGTGTGGAGAAAAGAGAACCCTCCTCCATCGACGCTGGAACGTCAACTGGGAACAATCACTATGGAGAGAGCATGCCTGCTGAGTCACTTTAGTCACGCCCAACTCTTTTCGACCCCACAGACTGTAACCTGCAAGGCTCCTCTGCCCATGGCGTTCTCCAGGCAGGAATACTGTAGTGGGTTGCCGTGTGCCCCTCCAGGGGATCTTCCCAACCCAGGGATTGAACCTGCGTCTCTCATGTTTCCTGTGTGGGCAGATGGGCTCTGCCACCTGGGAGACCCATGAAGACAGTGTGAAGCTTCCCTAAACAATGAAAATGGGCACAATGTTACCATAGTCCTGTCACTTAAAAAAGACGCACAACCTAAAAGTTGAGAGTTATGTTTTATTCAGTGGGAATTTTTAGGACTACAAGCCCAGGAGACACGGTCTCAAGTAACCCTGAGAGAACTGCTGCCAGGAGGTGAAGGGAGGAGCCAGGTTACACGGAACTCTGCAACAAAGTGCAGGCAGTCTGAACATCAAAAGGCTATTGTTAGAGAAAACCAGACATCCTGAGTCAGGGACTCAGTGACCTGCCTCCTGAGAAACCTGCATGCAGGTCAGGGAGCAACAGTCAGAACTGGACATGGAACAACAGACTGGTTCCAAATAGGAAAAGGAGTGCGTCAAGGCTGTGTATTGTCACCCTGCTTATTTAACTTATATGCAGAGGACATCATGAGAAACGCTGGACTGGAAGAAACACAAGCTGGAATCAAGATTGCTGGGAGAAATATCCATAACCTCAGATTTGCAGATGACACTACCCTTATGGCAGAAAGTGAAGAGGAGCTAAAAAGCCTCTTGATGAAAGTGAAAGAGGAGAGCAAAAAAGTTGGCTTAAAGCTCAACATTCAGAAAACTAAGATCATGGCATCTGGTCCCATCACTTCACAGCAAATAGATGGGGAAACAGTGGAAACAGTGTCAGACTTTATTTTGGGGGGCTCCAAAATCACTGCAGATGGTNTGGACACGACTGAACAGCTGAACTGAACTGAACTGAACTGATGGGGTGAAGATGATACCTAACCGCCTCCACATACTCTGTGAGGTCGAATGGCCCCCTATGGGAGTAGGATGGCCACCAAGGACACCATGAACTTAAAAATAGTGGAGACAGTCTATACAGTAGTCCCGGAGAGCCAGGACACCCGGATCAACATCCATATATTGACTCACGGCTAGGGTTAGCGCAAGACCCTCCTACTTGGACAAGGTTCTGTATCCAGAAGGGAAAGGAGGAAATATTAATGGCAAAAAAAAAAATAACTGATGATAAAAAAAAGGAAATTCTACAGGATTTGGATGGAGATGACCTGCCTCCTCCCCCATACTGGATAATGACACACCTGCTTCCCTGTGCTCCACCAGGACCAGAGGCTGCCTAACGCCTGACCCAGGGCCGGGCGAAGCTCCTGAGCAGCCGCTGCTCCTAACGCCCGACCCAGGGCCGGGCGAAGCTCCTGAAGCAGCCGCTGCTCCTCTGCCAACTCTCCTGGAGATCATAGAGCTGCTGTTTCGAGAGGCTCCGATCCCAGCGATGGAGACCTCTGGTTAATGCCCCCAGAATTCCACCTCTGCTGGACCTCCTAGACTGTATCCACCTCTCCCAGTGAGCACTGATGGGGAGGGGGAAGGAAACACAGGAATTGGAGGCTGCACACGCCAAGGGGCAGGGGGAAAGAAGCCCACTACAGATGCTCTTCCTGCAGCTACAGCAGCCTGCGGCTCAGGACGCGTGTGGGCACTACCATCAGCCCCCTGTAGCCTATTATTACCAGCCATTTTCCTCTACGGCTCTATTAAACTGGAAGAGACACACTCCACCATACTCGGGAGAGCCACAAGCCATGATTGGGCTAATAGAGACTATTTTTCGAACCCACCGCCCTACATAGGATGACATAATCTAATTACTAGTCTCCCTTTTCAGCACTGAGGAAAGACACAGGATCCTAACTGAGGCCAGAAAATGGTTAAGAGAAATGGCACCTGAGGGTACTGCAAACCCATAGTGGTGGGCAGAACCAGCGAGCCCCCGTTAAGAGGGAGGCCCAGTTGGGACTGTAATACAGAGGAAGGGAGGGGCCTCCTGGAGAGATATCATGTGGCTATTTTACAAGGCCTCGGCGGGGGGAGGGGGGGGGCGGCAAAAACCTATGAGTATGGCAAAACCCTCCGAAGTGATTCAAAGGGAAAGCAAATCGCCCTCTGAGTTCTACGAGAGACTGTGCGAGGCCTATAGACTTTGTACACCAATAGATGCAGAGGCTGCTGGGTCTCAGATGGTGATAAATGCAGCCTCTGTGTCTCAAGCCTACCCTGAAAATGTCAGATGAGGGAGGGGAGCACCAGGTGCCTCATGAATTTCTATACATCCCTGAGGGCCCAGTACCTTTGCTGGGAAGAGATTGCTGTCTAAATTGGGGGCACAAGTGACCTTTCCCTCCCATGAAAGACCCACTCTTTGAGTGGGCTCAACCGCCCCTTTACTCTTCCCCTCAGTAACCCCTCGAGATGAATGGAGGTTGCACGATCTCCTGGATGGGCTAAACATTCGAGACAGAGAGAGAGTTAACGCAACAATTCCCTGAGGTCTGGGCGGAAGACAACACCCCCAGGCTTGCAAAACAAGTCCCAGCGGTAACAGGATTCAAACCCAGGGCACTTACATCAGGCCCGCCTTGGGCCGCCAGACCTGGCTAAGCCGCTCACTCTTTACATGACTGAATACAAGGTGGCCATGGAAGTGCCGTCCCAGCCTACGGGGACGCGGGGCAGACCCAGGGCTTCTCTCCCGAAACAGCCAGACAGCGTGGCCACCAGGTGGCTGGGATGCTTATGGGCAGTTGCTCTGGTTGCCTTGCTGGTCCGTGAGGCAACCAAGCTGACTTTGTGCCAAGATTTGATCACAAAAGTCAACACTCTCCTGCGAGGGGACCCCCATAAATGGCTGTCGACATCCAGATTACTCAATACCAGGGACTGTTATGTGAGAACCTCCATGTTACTATTCAGCCTTGTCAGGCCCTGAATCCAGCCACTCTCCTTCCTATGGGAGAAGGTGGGCCCTCACATGATTACAAGGAAATCCTAGAAGTTTATGTGAGCAGAGCTGACTTGACTAAAATACGACTCTCTGGCATAAGGATTATTTCAGTCTAATTTTTTTTAAAAAGGGATCTTGGAAAGCTGAGTAGTAACTGTCCTTTTGAGAAGGACATTTACAGTAGAGAAGCCTCCATATTGAAGAGCTGTCCCTTTTCTCACCAGAAATAGGCAGATGATTAAATCTCAAGTAACTCTTATCAATGGACAAGTCCTGACTTCAATCTGCAAGCAACCACACCCTTCTTTACTGTGTTTTGCATGATAGCCTGCCATAACTGGCTTCCTCTCCCTCCCAGGTCTTTTGTTTGTGTCTGAAGATGGCATTTAAGGTGATGGCTTTGGACACTTAAGGGAGTGACTCAGTTTTCTTGGTTAACTTCCATATATACAGGAGGTATCCATGCTATTAAACTTCTGTTTTTCTCCTGGTAATCTGTCTTTTTTTGTCTTTTACAGGGAAAGTCTCAACTAACCACCTAGGTTAGGGGAAAATTGTTTTTCCTCCCATACACATGCAATGAATACTGCTCAGCAATAGAAAGGAATGAGCCATCAACCCATGGGAAAAAAAGAATAAATCTTATCTGGCATATCGTTGCAGAAACCAGTACTCAAAAAAGCAAGCACCACACTTTTAGAGAGTTGGAGAACTCAGGTTTATTATGCCGGCACAGGCCCTGAGGAGTTAACACTCCAAGCTCTAAGCCCCGAACAAAAGGGTTACAGAGTTTTTATAGACAGACTGTAGTAGGCAACACTAGCTGTTAATAGGCTGGTTTAAACTAAGGGGTTTCTCATGCGTGGGATCAGCAGTCAAGATGGGGAGGGGGATGCCTGACCTGGACAGGCATGATTAAGCAGGTTTGCAGGGGCTAGGCCATTGCAAAGAGCAGGACAGGGTGAGTGAGATAAGCTTCGGTTCCTAGTATTGTAAATCCCCGCTTTCTGAGACTACATGACTGACGTGATCCAGACTTTGTGAGAAGCAAGCTGAGTTACAGAGGCAGAAGGAGCAGGGGGTTACGTAAAATTTTAACTTTTCTTCTTCAACTGTAGGATGGAAAGCCTGTCCCTGTTTTTGTCTGAGCCCACAGATTTGTATGGCCCAAGGGGTAAACATAATCTACTCAGATTTAGCTATTTTGGATGCAGCAGCGGAATACACTCTGTGGCACTGCATCCAGTCGTGTTGCAGGGAGAAAGCCAGCTCTGACCCCATGCTGGAAGCTGTTTCTGTGACTTGTGACTTGCTTTTTGTTGTTTTTATTATTATAATCATGCTCAGTGGCTTGCCTGGAGGACCCTACCCCTCTGCTTGACTGTGAACTAAAGTGCCTTGGTTCAGCTCATGGAGGAATCGTTTGTCCCTACCCACACCCCTTCCAAGGCTGGACATTCCGTGGGAAACATTTTGCAAAACTGAAGGCCCTTTCCCTTTAATCCCCCACTGCCTCTCCCTCTCTAAGCTGCATTTGACTTTAGTTCCTCATTGCTTCTTTCTCTCTAGTCTATAAAAGAACCTGGCATCCAGACCCCAATAAGGCAGTTGTTTTGAGGTGCTAGCATGCCATCTTCTTGGTCGGCTGGCTCCCCAATTAATGCCTCTTCTTTGCCTCAACACCTCATCTCTCGGATTCATTGGCCTATTGTGCAGCCAGTGGAGTGAGCTTGGACTCAGAATAACAGAAACATATAGAGTAGCCTCAGCGTAAGGGATGGGGCAAAAGGTGCTGACTCAACTTCGGAAGGTAACAGAATGTATAGACTAAAGGCAAAATGGATCTTTCATAAACAGTGGGCTTATTTTATGAGGTTCTTTCCAGGCTGCAGTAGCTAAGAAAGCTGAAACTTCTGCACGTGTCTTCTGTAATGGGGCAAGGCAAAGATGAACAGGAGATGGTGGGAGCCAGGCTCCTCACCGTGGGGGTGAGAAGTTACAGACAAGCAGGGGGACGGCCTCTGCCCTCCTGACCCTGGATCTGGGCTTCCTGGAAGGATGACATGGGGAGCTGACTGGCCGGGAAATGCACAGATCTCTGCACTGGGAAGGCCCTGCACACGTAGGAATCTCACACCCCATCTTTCCCCTATACCTGCTGGGAACAGCCCTCCACGGTCTGTGAGGTGCAGATTTTTAGACATTCTTACCCCCAGGCAGGCACAGGAGTTTGAGGGTCTTGCTTACCCCTAAGCTGTCCCAGAAGCCAGGGCCGGATGGTTGGAGCCAGGATGCAGGTGCCTGGGCCTCTGGCCAGCAGCTGGTGGGAAGGAGGAGCCAGTCCTGAGGGCAGGAGCTCCCTGACGACGGCTGTGAGCCCGGCGCCCTGGTGGGACTCCTCCCCACTGGGGACACAGGCGGGCTCTGCAGTGGCTCTGCCTCCACCTGGGGCCCTTTGATGAAGCCGCAGCACCACAGAGCTCCGAAGTCTCCTGACGGAGTCCCTAATTCTGACACAGCGGTTTTACAAAGGAATGAGAAAGTGAAGTTGAGCTCCTGACAGCCATTCCTTTGGGCTCTGAGTTGGTTCCAACGGGACTGCAGTCACTGGACATGGTCTGCTGTAACTCCTGCCCCCTCCTGGCCTTTCCTCTTCCTGTGATGATTCCAGCAACATTTCCAGCGTGGACCCCTCTCCCAGGCCAGATGCACTGGCCCAACCACTGCATCCACATCTCATCTTGGGGGCTAACAGGCCCCTCAGAGGGCTGAGATCCTGCTGCTCCCCACACCCAGAAGGAGTCCCACCCTCTCCGGTTGTTGAGCCCCACCCAGGCCCTCCCAGGCCCCCAATTCCTTGTGTGCCAGTGACTGTCAGACCCTCCTGCAGAGCCTCTGGCCAGTCCCCATGCTGATTCCCCTCTACCCCCACAGCCCTGGCCCAAGCCCAATCCCTCCAGCAGGCCCCAACCAAGCTCCCTGACCCCAGGGGGCCGCTCACACCCCAGCTCAACGTTTTCTTCCTACAGCATGAACGAGGTCATGACTCTCTCCCCACTGTGATTCCCCCCAAGGTTTCCCCCTTTGCTGCGGTGTCTGGTGGGAGAGACATTTGCCAGGACCCTGAGAGTTCCCAGTATCCCCACTAGGCTGCTGACTCCTGGTTTCCCAGACACTGAGCACCCCAGAAGGACAGGGACATAGTACCACACCCCAGAACCGTTCCTCAGGAGGACAAGGACACAGCCCCCCAGAACCTCTCCTCAGGGGGACAAGGGACACAGCCCCCCAGAACCGTTCCTCAGGGGGACAAGAGACACAGCCCCCCAGGACCTCTCCTCAGGGGGACAAGGGACACAGCCCCCCAGAACTACTCCTCAGGAGGACAAGGGACACAGCACCCCAGAACCTCTCCTCAGGGGGACAAGGGACACAGCCCCCCAGAACTGCTCCTCAGGGGGACAAGGGCATAGCACCCCAGAACCTCTCCTCAGGGGGACAAGGACACAGCCCCCCACAACTACTCCTCAGCAGGACAAGGACACAGCCCCCCAGAACTACTCCTCAGGAGGACAAGGACACAGCCCCCCAGAACTACTCCTCAGGAGGACAAGGGACACAGCACCCCAGAACCGCTCTTCAGCAGGACAAGGACACAGCACCCCAGAACCTCTCCTCAGGGGGACAAGGGACACAGCACCCCAGAACCTCTCCTCAGGAGGACAAGGGACACAGCCCCCCAGAACCTCTCCTCAGCAGAACAAGGACACAGCACCCCAGAACCGCTCCTCAGGAGGGCTGGAGCTGCTGCCTGGTCAAGGAAAGCTGAGAAGGGCTGCACAGCTGGGCCGCAAGTGGGGCAGGAGCGGCCCCTCCCTTGGCCGCCGCATCACCCCCGAGGGACTTGAGGGAAAGAGGGACTGAGGCACATGTCAGCTCGTTCCGAAGCAGGGCATTACGGGCTCCGTCATGCCCCCCTAAATTCATCTTCTGAACCCCCAGGACACCAGGATGTGGCTGGATTTGGAGATAGGGTTTTTAAAGAGGTGACCAAGGTACTAGCAAGAACTAAATACACAGCCGTCCCCTCCTCCAGGGGACCTTCCCAACCCAGGGATGGAACCCAGGTCTTCCACACTGCAGGCAGATTCTTGACCAGCTGAGCCACCAGGGAAACCCAAGAATATAGGAGTGGGTAGCTGTCCCTCCTCCAGGGGACCTTCCCAACCCAGGGACTGGACCCAGGTCTCCACATTGCAGGCGGACTCTTTACCAACTGAGCCACCGGGGAAGCTCAGATACACAGATCAGCACCCGAACAATTTGCTGCTCTTCAGTCGCTCAGTCGCTCTGTGCCCAGCTCTTTGCGACCCCATGGACTGCAGCACGCCAGGCTTCCCTATCCTTCACCATCTCCAGGGACTTACTCAAACTCATGTCCATTGAGTCGGTGATGCCATCCACCCGGACAGTTACTTAATTTTAAAGAGTAAAGATGCAGTCGCCTCGGTAACTGATCAAGAGGGCTCCAGGGCAGGGTGAGCCCGGAGGCTCAATGAGGCTCCCCTAAGGCTCTGCTCGCCCTAGAGACCGGAGATGGGCGTGAGGACGTGCAGCCCCTTGTGGCCAGTCCCCATATCAACAACTTTAAAACCAGGGCTGCGGGGCTCAGAATTCACCAGGGCTGCGGGGCTCAGAATTCTCCAGGGCTGCGGGGCTCAGAATTCTCCAGGGCTGCGGGGCTCAGAATTCTCCAGGGCTGCGGGGCTCAGAATTCTCCAGGGCTGCGGGGCTCAACATTCACCAGGGCTGTGAGGCTGTATATGACACCTGCCTTCAAATAATGTTGCTGTGTAATCATTGGAAAATAATTTAAAACAGGGCACACTTTCAATAAACCAATTTCAACTGGTAAATTGTACTCAGACTATATAAGATCATAAAAGGACCTGCAGATACTCCACCTCACTAAATATCAAATGAACGGAAATCAAAACTACCATGATGAATCACCTCAGACTGGTCGGGAAGACCAACATCAAACAGCTCTACTAGGAATAAGTCCTACAGAGAGCAGAGGGAACACAGAATCGTCCTTCGTTCTTTATCGGGATGTTAATTGGTACAGGAATTATGGAAAACAGCACAGAGGTCCCTTAAAAAAGTCCAAGCATAGTGAAGCTGCAAAATCTGGCAGTCCCACTCCTGGACTCAGACCCAGAGAAAGTCAGAATTAGAAGCGGCACACACGCCGCTGATTTCAGGGCAGCGTGACTCACAGCACACAGGACACTGGGGTCAACCAAATGCAGTCAACCAACCAGCCAAACCTGGAACTAAGTTTCAAACAGCTCACAGATCTAAATGTAACGCCAGATCCTGTAAACCTCACGAGTCCATGGACCAAAACATGAACACTTAGTGATACCCTCTTCACTGGAGCCCTGCTAAGTTATAAAAGAGAACAGAATAATGCCAATGACCCCAGCATGGACGGACCAAATGGTCATCATACTAAGGGAAGTAAGTCAGAAAGAGAAACGACCTGCGATGTCACTGACAGGTGTATTCTGTCAGTTCACGCAAATGAAGGAACTGACACAACAGACACAGACACGCACACTCACACCCAACTCACGACGCGACGCAGTGACGGACGACAACAGCGTGAGAGGCTGTGCTGGGGGCGCTCAGCATTCCCGAGGCCTGCGGGGCTGCAAGTGAAAATCACCCATTTCAAGAAATATCCAGGACCGGTCCCTGAAAAAGGATGCAAAACTTGGAAGACCTTCAGGAAGCCAATTTCAAGGAGAAAGTTTATATTATACCTTTGTAAAAAAGTCACAGGAAAAGATGTCACCATCACTAAATATTAGAGAAACGCAAATCGAAAGTAAACAAGGTATCACCTCACTCCAGTCAGAAGGGCCACTGTCAAAAACTCTACAAACATTACATCCTGTAGAGGGTGTGATGAAAAGGGAACCCTCTTCTACAGATGCTGGAAATACAAATTGGGAACAGCCACTATTGAGGATGGGGTGCAGGCTCCTTAAGCAAGGGAAACAAGAATAAAATTAGAATACTCCCTGGAACCATGCACAAAGCTAGGTTCCAAACAGTTCACAGATCTAAATGTAACGTCAGACCCTATAAGCCTCTTGAGGTGTATATAGGCAGATCATGCTTTGACATAAATCACAGAAGGTTCTTTTTGCATCCACCTCTTAGAATAATGAAAAAACTAAAATAAACAAGTGGGACCTAATTAACTTTCAAAGACTTGGCAGAGCAAATGAAACCTAAAACAGAAGAAAAAGACCACCCTCAGGATGGGAAAAATATTTGCAAAGGAGAATATCACAACAACCTCATGTAAGCAGGTTGCGCAGCTCAATACATATACAGATACACACAATATATAAACACAGAGCAAAAAATGGGCCAATGACCAAATTGGACATTTCTCCAGAGAAGGCATAGAGAAGGTCATTCATCAGATGAGAAGGTGCTGAGCATAACCCATTATTCTATAAATAGGTAACTCAAAAGTCCAGTGACGTATCAACTCACACCGGTCAAAATGGCCTTTTAAAAAAATCTGTGACAATAAATGTTGGAGAGTGTGTGGAGAGCAGGTAACCCTCCTGCAGTGTTTTTTGGGAATGCAAACTGATACATCAACTAGAAAGAAAAGTATGGAGTTTCTCTTAAAGACTCAACAGAATCACCGTAGGACTCTGAAATCCCACATCTGGGCATAGATTGGGAGAAAAACAAAATCTTGAAAGACACCTGAACCCCTAAGATCCCAGCTGCACCAGGTACCATAGCTAAGACAAGGAAGCAACCTACGTGTCAAAGGGCAGATGGAGCGTGAACAAGAGGGGGCGTGTGCAGTGATACAGTGTTACTCAGCCACAGAGAAGGGTGAGATACTGCCACTTCAGTCACAGGAAGAAAGTAGAGCTGATCAAACGAAGTAAAGTGAAGAAGACAATGGAAGGCTAGTATCGTGCGATATCACTTTCAGGTAGAATCTAATAATGGATACAAAATGAATGTCTTTACCCAACAAAGGCAGACTCTCAGATCTAGGAAAGAGAAAGGCGAGGGGCCAGAGGCAATGACTGGCTCGTATTTGCATATGCGCCCCGCTGCTGACGGAAAAGTCCACGGAGGGACCTGGGGCGCGAGGAAGCCGCTCGACCCTCTGTGATCAGCCACCTGGGAAGAGGGCCGGAAAGGAACGCACGTCTGTCTGGCCGAATCAAGCTGCTGTGTATGGGAAAGGGAAACGCGCGCGCGCAACATTGTAATTCACCTGCAGGCTCCAATTCAAATCATACTTGAAAACAGAAGAGAAGAGAAGAAAGAGAGAGAATGCCCACTCCAGTCCCCTCCGACGGGCGCCCTGGGCCGCCGGCAGATCTCCGGAGCCCGAGCAGGCGGGGCCGAGGCCGGGAAGCCGCGTGTCCGCGGGAGCGGAGGGGGGGCCGGGCCCGCGCGGCCAGCCATCCGCCCGGGCGCGGGAGCGCCCGCGACCCCGGCCCCGGCCCCGGCCTCCCGGGCCCGCAGGAAGCGGCCGCCCGCGAACCGCGGCGGGGCTCGGGGAAACGCCGCCGCCGCGGGGCCGCCCCCGGGGCGCCGCGAATCCTGGCTGGCCGTGCTCAGGCGCGCCTGACCGTGGCCCCGGGACTGCAGCGCGCCCGGCCTCCTGGTCCTTCCCTGTCTCCCAGAGTCCGCGCAAACTCGTGTCCATCGAGTCGGCGATGCCATGAGACCATCTTTTCTTCCGTCACTCTCTTCTCCCGCCTTCAATCTTTCCCAGCATCGGGGCCTTTTCCAATGAGTCAGCGCTTCACATCAAGCGGCCAAAGTACTGGAGCTTCAGCATCAGTCCTTCCGATGAACATTCAGGACTGATCTCCTTCAGAATGGACTGGTTGGACCTCCTTGCAGTCCAAGGGACTCTCAAGAGTCTTCTTCAACACCACAGTTCAAAAGCATCAGTTTTTCAGGGCTCAGCCTTCTTTACGGTCTAACTCTCGCATCCATACATGGCTACTGGAAAAACCATAGCTTTGAATATATGCACCTTTGCCGACAAGGTGATGTCTCTGCTTTTCAACATGCCATCTAGGTTTGTCAGAGCCTTCCTTCCTGGGAGCAAGTGTCTTTTCATTTCGTGGCCACAGGCCCCGTTACTATGCCTGGCATTAGCCTGGTGGGTTAGCCTAGCTACGGTCCATGGGGTCACAAAGAGCTGGACAGGACTGAGCAACTAAGCACACAGCACAAGTTAGACACACGCAACAGAGTTTCCTTTTGACTCTATTGTGTGGTTCTGAACGTACTCTGATAAACCAGAATATAGGGTTAGTACTTAAGAGTACAAGAGTACCTGGTATAAAGACTTGGAAAACGAATCCAGTTGGAAAATACTTTGATTTGGCTAAATTCCTATTGATAGTGGCCAGTTACGTCACAGAAGGTGACACACTGCTCTGGTTTGCCCAAGACTACCCCAAATATTTGGGATATTGGCCATCCAGGGGGCACAGTCATTCTCAGAGCGCTGTGTAATTGGTTGCAATGTTTTTTATGTCTGTACCACCCTTAAGCAGAAAATGAAGAGGAGCTAAAAAGCCTCTTGATGAAAGTGAAAGAGGAGAGCAAAAAAGTTGGTTTAAAGCTCAACATTCAGAAAACGAAGATCGTGGCATCCGGTCCCATCACTTCATGGGAAATAGATGGGGAAACAGTGGAAACAATGTCAGACTTTATTTTCTTGGGCTCCAAAATCACTGCACATGGTGACTGCAGCCATGAAATTAAAAGACACTTACTCCTTGGAAGAAAAGTTATGACCAACCTAGATAGTATATTCAAAAGCACAGACATTACTTTGCCGACTAAGGTCCGTCTAGTCAAGGCGATGGTTTTTCCTGTGGTCATGTATGGATGTGAGAGTTGGACTGTGAAGAAGGCTGAGCGCCGAAGAATTGATACTTTTGAACTGTGGAGTTGGAGAAGACTCTTGAGAGTCCCTTGGACTGCAAGGAGGTCCAACCAGTCCATTCTGAAGGAGATCAGCCCTGGGATTTCTTTGGAAGGAATGATGCTAAAGCTGAAGCTCCAGTACTTTGGCCACCTCATGAGAAGAGTTGACTCATTGGAAAAAACTCTGATGCTGGGAGGGATTAGGGGCAGGAGGAGAAGGGGACAACAGAGGATGAGATGGCTGGATGGCATCACGGACTTGATGGACATGAGTCTGAGTGAACTCTGGGAGATGGTGATGGACAGGGAGGCCTGGCGTGCTGCGATTCATGGGGTTGCAAAGAGTCGGACACGACTGAGCAACTGAACTGAACTGATAGTTAATAAATTATCCTCCTATCTCTTTTTTTTTTTGGTAGTTGACTTATTGAAGAAACTGTGTTTATTTTGCTGATTCATCTTCACAGTTTATAACAGAATTCCACAAAGAGAGAAAAAGGAAAACAGAAGGGAGAAAACATAAATGAAATCTAAAATAGTGTTGCTTCTTTGGAATACAGTCTGGCAGTTTCTCAAAAAGTCAAACATAGGATTAACATTTGAGCTACCCATTCTACTTCTGTGTGTAAACCCAAGGAAATTGAAAACACATGTGCACACAAAATCTTGTACACAAATGTGTATAGCAGTATTAGTCATACTATTCCAAAAGAAGAACCTAAAAGTCTATCAGTTGATGAATGCATAAGTAATATATGCTATATCCACGTATACATCCATATATATAATGGACCATCATTCAGCTGTAAAAAGGCATGAAGGATGGATCCGTGCTGTCAGACAGCTGAACTCTGGAAACAGTGACAGGAGTGAGAGAAGCTGGACACGTGGAGCCTGGTGTGCTGTTGGTCGTCACACGACAAATGACAAGAACGGCAACACCAGAGCTTGTGCTGCTCACCACTGAGCCACTAGCCCTTTCCCAGCCGCCCCCACAGGAGTGGGACGTCAGGACAGAGGAGGGAGACAGTGTTATCACTGCATCCAACTCTACGGCTGCAGAAGGCTCTACTGCTCTTCCACGTTTGCAGATGAAAGAAGGCTGAGACCCGGATGACTGTGACCAGACCAGTTAACCACTCTGGGTTTCATCACGTTTCACTGGTAAAATGGGAAATTGGATTGAGCTGTTTAAATCATTTTTTGAAGAGAACCCTTATTTATAAAATAGATAAAACTGGTGGTGCCGACTGAAGGGGCCAGGAGTGCAGCCCCCCTCCCCAGTCCCTAGCCCCTCAACCACGCTCTGCTCCTTTAGAATAAAACAGCAGCTCTTCCCCACCTGAAATCTGGGGTCTAAGTCATGTTAGGCACTTTTCTACACTCACTCAATTATGGTTTAATATTTAATTTAAAGATACACACTGTATTTACTCATTACACAAGCTTGCCTCTGTCCCATCAGCCTTGTCAAAGACTCACCCCTCCCTTTCTGAGAAGGAACGTCGCTCAGTCATGTCCAACTCTTTGCGGCCCCATGGACTGTAGCCTACCAGGCTCCTCTGTCCATGGGCTTTCCAGGCAATAGTACTGGAGTGGATTGCCATTTCCTTCTCCAGCGGATCTTCCTGATCCAGGGATCGAAGCCGGGTCTCCTGCATTGTAGACAGACGCTTTACTGTCTGAGCCACCTGGGAAGTCCCTCCCTTTCTGAGAATCACCTCCCATTTCCCGGAGCCTGTTTACTTTGGCTCCACTGTTGACTTGTCACCTGCAACCAGGGGAGAGATGTGCTCAGAAGGTAAAGGCGCTGGGTGAAGCTTTGGTCGGTACAGGCTGGCCGTGGCCCCGGCAGTGAGGAGACTCAGCCGCTGGGACCTGAAACCCAGACATGTGCTGCTGCTACAGAACCACCTGCCTTGGTGAGTAGACACATTATGTTCCAAAGTCCATGAAGAAAAGAAACAAAAGCCCCTCACACAGCTGACTACATAGCAGGCTATTTTGAGCCATGATGCGGGAGCGCACTGGCACGGCCTCCACAGGAGAGGCAGCGGGAGGTCCCGACCTTCACATCATGTTTGCTGGCAGATGTGTGAATTGTTTTTTTCTAAAAAAGCCCTCTTATCTCAGGGGCCACCGACGTTAGCGATGACTCTGATAATACGTGAAAATCTGGAAAATGAACTATATGAACTAATAGCCTCAAAAGTGATACTTAGATAAATAATATCATGCTGCTGCTGCTGCTGCTGCTGCTAAGTTGCTTCAGACGTGTCTGACTCTGTGCCACCCCATAGACGGCAGCCCACCAGGCTCCCCCGTCCCCGGGATTCTCCAGGCAAGAACACTGGAGTGGGTTGCCATTTCCTTCTCCAATGCATGAAAGTGAAAAGTCAAAGTGAAGTCGCTCAGTCGTGTCCGACTCTTAGAGACCCCATGGACTGCAGCCCACCAGGCTCCTCCATCCACGGGATTTTCCAGGCAGGAGTGCTGGAGTGGGTGCCACTGCCTTCTCCAATATCATGCTATATAAAAGCAAAACTATTGCTTAAGCAGGCAACATTCCTAAGTCTCAGTGAGTTACTAGAATGCCTGTCTGGGTACTCTCTGGAAACAGGAACTTGCCAGACTCCTGAGGGCAGAAGCAGCACTCCGGAGCCTCTGTGCACTTGGAATCCGTGGACTGAAGCAGTGCTCCTGGACTTTGGCTCTAGATCAAAACACGTGAGTCGTCACTCTTGATCCCACTCAAGGTTTCTTTCTCCAGAATCTGCAGGTGTAAAGACCCGTGAAAGTCATGATGCAGAGCATTCTAAAGGTGATTAGAGCACGTTTCTCTTCAGTCACCGGCCGCGTCTGCAGGCAGTGCTTCTGCTCTTGCTGAAGACCTGATGGAATGTGCTGCAGCAGGTGTTTCTTTCTTCTGCGCACTTTACTGTAATGATGCTCCCATTATTTCTGAAAGTTCCTTTTAATTTAATCTTATCAACACAGCTGATACTTAGCAAGCACCTGCTCTGCACCAGGTTCCAGAAAGCTAAATGTGTTGTGCTTATTATTATTTACCTAGAGAAGGAAATGGCAACCCACTCCAGTGTTCCTGCATGGACAGAGGAGCCTGGTGGGCTACAGCCCATGGGGTCACCAAGAGTCGGACACGACTGAAGCGAATTAGTACGCATTATTCACCAAATATGCTGACAAGGCCACAAGAAAGTGTTCTTCATGATGAGACTTCAGCTGAGAAACACTGAGTGACCTCCCAGGACCACTCAACTGTTAGAGGCAGAATCACTGCTTAGGTCTGGATCTAACAGCTACCGAACACAGAAACGAACTAGCAGAATCAGCTTATGCTCAAGACTCTGTTCAAGCCAACAATTCTCTTTCTAAGGAAAATCTTCACATGAATTTAAAACTTTGAACACTTTTAGAGTGCCAGGCAGAAATCTAAAGCTGAACCGTGTGTGAGCACACCAGCTGGTTACTACTGCCACCACTAACCCAGCCTGCTCCTGCACAGCCTACACTTGTGACGAAGGCTCATCCTGGCAGAGCAGATCTAGAGATGTAAGAAACAGACTACAGAAGCGCAGTAAGGGCCCTGATTGTCTAGGAAATACTGGGGCAGCAGACAGCCATCTCTGAGGTGGGGACACAGGGGTTGCCTCTTCGAGAGTAAAGAAGAAACCTATTCTCAAACAAAAAGGCATTTGAAGTCAGAGTACAGTGCCTAGAATGAATGAGAGGCATGGAGGCTGTTCCAGAGGTGCCTCCAAGGAAAGTGGCAAGAGGAATGGGAAATAACTGAGACTGGATGTGAAGGTCAGGCTAAACTGATGCAAAGGCTGCACAGACTGGATCTTAGACCAAAAACAATCCTAAAGTAAGTCCTGTTCCCAACCATGATGTGCATTTCTCTGCTAGAAGATGTGCGACCCATAGCTTCTGCAATAGCACAGCTAGTTTGTGACCAGCTGTGTTCAAAAGAAAAGAAAATAATGTCTTGGAAATTGTGCAGTGGGGTGATTCTGGAAGCACTGAAGACCACCTTTGCTAAGCAAGGCCAAATGAATACAGAAATTTAGAAAACCCATCTATCAACTATTGACTATCTTACTGTCAAGAGATCGAAAAGTCTCAGTGGCTCATAATTCTGCCATGATTTCCCCCCAAGCACAAATCATACAAGCTGGAGTTTATAATCACAGGGTTTTCTTCTGCTTTTGGTGGTGATGGGAGTAGGGGGGTGGGGGTGCTTTAGGTCCACCAAATGTTTCAACTTTATTTTTTTCCATGATTTTTGAACATAGCAGCCTTTGTTACTTCAAACATTGTGAGTTTTCTTTTCTCTTTTATAACTAATAATGTATAATAAACTTTGAATTAAAAATGTAACAAATCTGAAACTCAATTCTGCAGAAACACACACACAGTCACTCATATCTTCACTGTCCCTTGCAGCAGCCCTCACCAGGCACACAGCGCCACCGGTGCATGCAGCCACTTCCCATGGCCTAAACCCCGAAATCTCTGTGGGTCTGGCCATCCTTTTCCTTCTTCACTGTAGAAGACTGTATTGTTTTAATCTCAGTGAGAGGGGAATAATTGTAGCTTTAATATAGCTATGGCCTAGATGTCTCTATTTCCAGCAAATTTTATTTTATTGTAAATATTACATCTAATGTACTGGAGAAGGGATTGGCAAACCATTTCAGTATTCTTACCTTGAGAACCCCATGAACAGTATGAAAAGGCAAAAAGATAGGACACTGAAAGTTGAAATCCCCAGGTCGGTAGGTGCCCAATATGCTACTGGAGAAGAATAGAGAAATAACTCCAGAAAGAATGAAAAGACGGAATCAAAGCAAAAGCAACAGCCAGTTACGGATGCAACTAGTGATGGAAATAAAGTCCAAGGTGGTTAAAGAGCAATTTTGCACAGGAACATGGAATGGCGGGTCCATAAATCCAGGTAAATTAGAAGTGGTCAAACGGGAGATGGCAAGAGTGAACATCAATGTTTTAGGAATCAGTGAACTAAGATGGAGTGGAATGGGTGAATTTAATTCAGATGACCATTATATCTACTACTGTGGGCAAGGGTCCCTTAACAGTAATGGAGTTGCCCTCCTAGTCAACAAAAGAGGCTGAAATGCAGTACTCGGGTGCCATCTCAAAAATAACAGAATGATCTCTCTTCGTTTTCAAGGCAAATCATTCAACATCACAGTAATCCAAGTCTATATTCCAACAAGTAATGCTGAAGAAGCTAAAGCTAAATGGTTCTATGAAGACTTACAAGACCTTCTAGAACTAACACCCCCAAAAAGATGTCCTTTTCATTATAGGGGACTGGAACGCAAAAGTAGGAAGTCAAGAAACACCTGGAGTAACAGGCAAATTTGGCCTTGGAGTACAGAATGAAGTAGGGCAAAGGCTAATAGAGTTTTGCCAAGAGAACGCACTGGTCATAGCAAATTCCCTCTTCCGACAACACAAGAGAAGACTCTACACATGGACATCACAAGACAGTCAATACCGAAATCAGATTGATTTCATTCTTTGCAGCCAAAGATGGAGAAGCTCTATACAGTCTGACTGGGAGCTGACTGTGGCTCAGATCATGAACTCCTCATTGCAAAATTCAGACTTAAATTGAAGATAATAGGGAAAACCACTAGACCATTAAGGTATGACCTAAATCAAAACCCTTATGACTATACAGTGGAAGTGAGAAATAGATGCAAGGGATTAAATCTGATAGACAGAGTGCCTAAAGAACTATGGACGGAGGTTCAGGACATTGAACAGGAGGCAGTGATCAAGACCATCCCCAAGAAAAAGAAATGCAAAAAGGCAAAATGGTTGCCTGAGGTGGGCTTACAAATAGCTGTGAAAAGAAGAGAAGTGAAAGGCAAAAAAAAAATAAATAAATAAAGGAAAGATATACCCATCTGAATGCAGAGTTCCAAAGAATAGCAAGGAGAGATAAGAAAGCCTTCCTCAATGATCAATGCAAAGAAATAGAGGAAAACAATAGAATGGAAAAGACTAGAGATCTCATCAAGAAAATAAAACCAAGGAAACATTTAATGCAAATATGGACACAAAAAAAGGACAGAAATGGTATGGCCCTAACAGAAGCAGATGATATTAAGAAGAAGTGGCAAGAATACACAGAAGAACTATGCAAAATAAATGTTCATGACCCAGATAACCAGGATGGTGTGATCACTCACCCAGAGCCAGACATCCTGGAATGAGAACTCAAGTGGGCTTTAGGAAGCATCACTATGAACAAAGCTAGTGGAGGTGATGGAAGACCAGTGGAGCTATTTCAAATCCTAAAAGATGATGCTGTGAAAGTGCTGCACTCAGTATGCCAGCAAATTTGGAAAACTCATCAGTGGCCACAGGACTGGAAAAGGTCAGTTTTCATTCCAATCCCACTGAAGGGGAGTGACAAAGAGTGCTCAAACTACCACACAATTGCACTCATCCCACACGCTAGCAAAGTAATGCTCAAAATTCTCCAAGCCAGGCATCAACAGTATGCGAACCATAAATTTCCAGATGTTCAAGCCGGATTTTGAAAAGGCAGAGGAACCAGAGATCAGATTGCCAACATCCATTGGATCATGGAAAAAGCAAGAGAGTTCCAGAAAAACATCTACTTCTGCTTTATCGACTATGCCAAAGCCTCTGACTGTGTGGATTACATCAAACTGTGGAAAATTCTGAAAGAGTTGGGAATACCAAACCACTTGACCTGCTTCCTGAGAAATCTGTATGCAGGTCAGGAAGCAACAGTTAGAACTGGACATGGAACAAGAGACTGGTTCCAAATCAGGAAAGGAATACATCAAGGCTGTATAATATCACCCTGCTTATTTAACTTCTATGCAGGGTACATCATGCAAAATGCCGGGCTGGATGAACCATAAACTGGAATCAGGATTGTTGGGAGAAATATCAATAACCTCAGATATGCAGATGACACCACCCTTATGGCAGAAAGTGAAGAGAAACTAAAGAGCCTCTTGATGAAAATGAAAGAGGAGAGTAAAAAAGCTGGCTTAGAACTCAACATTCAGAAAACGAAGATCATGGCATCTGGTCCCATCACTTCATGGCAAATGGATGGGGAAACAATGGAAACAGTGAGAGACTTTATTTTGGGAGGTTCCAAAATCACTGCAGATGGTGACTGCAGCCATGAAATTAAAAGACACCTGCTCCTTGGAAGAAAAGCTATGACCAACTTTTACAACATATTCAAAAGCAGAGACATTACTTTGCCGACAATGGTCCGTCTAGTCAAGGCTATGCTTTTTCCAGTGGTCATGTATGAATGTGAGAATTGGACTGTGAAGAAAGCTGAGCACTGAAGAACTGAGGCTTTTGAACTGTGGTGTTGGAGAAGACTCTTGAGAGTCTCTTGGACTGCAAGGAGATCAAACCAATCAATCTGAAAGGAAATCAGTCCTGAATATTCATTGGAAGGACTGATGCTGAAGCTGAAGCTCCAATACTTTGGCCACCTGATGCGAACTGTCTCATTTGAAAAGACCCTGATGCTGGGAAAGATTGAGGGCAGGAGGAGAAGGGGACACCAGAGGATAAGTTGGTTGGATGGCATCACTGACTTAATGGACATGAGTTTGAGCAAGCTCCGGGAGTTGGTGATCAACAGGGAAGCCTGGCAGGCTGCAGTCCATGGGATCACAAAAGGCCAGACACGACTGAGCGACTGAACTGAATGTCTAACATTCTTCGTTTTCTTTGAAAAATAGGCATCTATAACTTTATTCACAATGTGGATTTAAAAATGATAGTTTCTTTTTCATATTAATGTTCTCACCCTGTCTGGTATTATTTGAAATTTAGTTTTGTTTCCAAAATCACACTGTAATCATTCTTAGATTTCTTAAGTGACTGAAATAAATTCAGTTTTACTGAATACAAAACAATATAACAACTTAAAAAATAAGTTTTTAAAATGAATAAGAAATCATCTAAGGTTGAGTACTTGTAAATGTCAGTTGTGTTCTGAGGGAGAGAAACTGGTCTGTTCTCTTTCCATTGCATTCTGGGGACACCAGGAGCCCCATTCAAGAATAACCCAGCTCTAACCTTTTCTTACGGCTGCATACTATAGGGTGGCTGATAAGCAGACATTGAAGAAAGTTCTGCTTCGTGCCAATAACAGCCTCAGTTTTTCTCAACAAATTTTTTTTCCCAGCGGTGGAATCCCAGACTTCAAGAATCCACTGAATTCGCACAACCTGATCTGTGAAATCCTTCAGTTTTTTTTTTCTTTTGCCGTAATATATACAATTGGAATATGTGAGGATGAGATGAAGCCAGAGACATCCCTTCACAGCTGAACCCATGTGTGTCATCTGCTTCAGTTCCTACTGTAGACTGCTCTGCTTTTCATTATTAATCACTTAACATTTGTTTTAAACTTGGAATAAATTTATTCTGAATTTCAGTGCATTTTTAGTGGAGAAATGTGCAGATCTATCTGTGCCTTTCTGTTCCCTGACATATCATCAGATTAATTATAACTCACCTTTAGTCTCTGTCTTCAGCACAATGGATTCCAAAGCGTCAGCTTTCATTTCTGGCTTGGATACCACCTCGACTTCTCTCTGTCTCTAGGTCTGTGCGAGGAAGCTCTGATATGACCTGTTTTCCCACATCTCTTTTTGCCCGCTGTAAAGGCACACACCTCCCCCCAAACACACTTTATAGACCCTCCCAGCCAAATTGTCCTCTCAAGGCAATGGATTTTGCATGAATCTCCATGTTACTGTGATTCCATTTGCACTGTGACTCATTTCATCACCTCCAAGAGTCCCAAGAAGGGAAGGAAGGGAGCAGGCAAAGTGGTCCAATCCTACGTGTTAGCCAGTACGGTAGAATATCCGTACTTAACAAGCTCTGGCAAGTCTGCGTCATTTTGCACTGAACATACATGCCTCTGCGTTGCTGTTGGCTTCAGATCTCTTAACCATTAGAATCCTCCACCTACAGAAGGGAATTGCAAGGACCACTCAGTAATTTTAGGTCTATAGAAAGTGAAAGGTATTCTCCTAAAACACTGAGGAGAGAAGAAAAGCCGATGTCTTTGCCCCAGGTCGTGACTGTAGGAGGGTCTCTCACTGTCCACGGCTGGAGGGATGGCCCGTTTCCTCCTCCCGAAGCCTCCTAGAGAAGAGGCTCTGGCTCACCCTTAGGTGAACCGGGGCTCTCAGTGGCTGCATTTTGCCATCACAGCCCCAAATCCTCAAGCAGGCATTGGAATCTCCATGAGTCAGAACTGAAGATTTCTGTTAAAGTCAGTTCAGTTCAGTTGCTCAGTCATGTCTGACTCTTTGCGACCCCATGGACTGCAGCAGACCAGGTCTCCCTATCCATCTCCAATTCCCAAAGCTTGCTCAAGCTCATGTCCATCCAGTCGGTGATGCCATCCAACAATCTCATCCTCTGCCATCCCCTTCTCTTCCCGTCTTCAATCTTTCCCAGCATCAGGCTCTTTTCAAATGAGTCAGTTCTTCCCATTAGGTGGCCAAAGTATTGGAGTTTCAGCTTCAACATCAGTCTTTCCAATGAATATTCAGGACTGATTTTCTTTTATTCAGGACTAATTTCCTTTAGGATGGATGTGTTGGATCTCATCGCAGTCCAAGGGACTCTCAACAGTCTTCTCCAATACTACAGTTCAAAAGCATCAATTCTTTGGTGCTCAGCTTTCTTCACAGTCCAACTGTCACACCCATGCATGACTACTGGAAAAATAATAGCCTTGACTAGACAGACCTTTGCTGGCAAAGTAATGTCTTTGCTTTTCAATATGCTGTCTAGGTTGGTAATAACTTTTCTTCCAAGAAGTAAGCATCTTAATTTCATGGCTGCAGTCACCATCTGCAGTGATTTTGGAGCCCCAAAAAATAGTCTGTCACTGTTTCGACTGTTCCCCTATCTATTTGCCATGAAGGGATGGGACCGGATGCCATGATCTTCGTTTTCTGAATGTTCAGCTTTAAGCCAACTTTTCACTCTCCTCTTTCACTTTCATCAAGAGGCTCTTTAGTTCTTCTTCACTTTCTGCCATAAGGGTGGTGTCATCTGCATATCTGAGGTTATTGATATTTCTCCCAGCAATCTTGATTCCAACTTGTGCTTCATCCAGCCCAGTGTTTCTAATGATGTTTATGCATTTATGTTAAATAAGCAGGGTGACAATATACAGTATTGAAATACTCCTTTTCCTATTTGGAACCAGTTTGTTGTTCCATGTCCAGTTCTAACTGTTGCTTATTGACCTGCTTACAGATTTCTCAAGAGGCAGGTCAAGTGGTCTAGTATTCCCATCTCTTTAAGAATTGTCCAGTTTGTTATGATCTGCACATCAAAAGCTTTGGCATAGTCAATAAAGAAGATATAGATTTTTTTTTGGAACTCTCTTGCTTTTTCCATAATCCAATGGATGTTGGCAATTTGATCTCTGGTTCCTCTGCCTTTTCTAAAATCAGTTTGAACATCTGGAATTTCATGGTTCATGTACTGATGAAGCCTGGCTAGGAGAATTTGGAACGTTACTTTACTAGAGGATGAGATGAGTGCAATTGTGTGGTAGTTTGAACATTCTTTGGCATTGCCTTTCTTTGGGATTGGAATGGAAACTGACCTTTTCCAGTCTGTGGCCACTGCTGAGTTTTCCAAATTTGCTGGCATATTGAGTGCAGCACTTTCACAACATCACCTTTTGGGATTTGAATTAGCTCAACTGGAATTCCATCACCTCCACTAGCTTTGTTCGTAGTGATGCTTCCTAAGACCCACTTGACTTCGCACTCCAGGATGCCTAGCTCTAGGTGAGTTTTCACATCATCGTGATTATCTGGGTCGTGAAGATCTTTTTTGTACAGTTCTTCTGTGTATTCTTGCTACCTCTTCTTAATATCTTCTGCTTCTGATAGGTCCGTACCATTTCTGTCCTTTATCGAGCCCATCTTTGCATGAAATGTTCCCTTGGTATACCTAATTTTCTTGAAGAGATCTCTAGTCTTTCCCATTCCATTGTTTTCCTCTATTTCTTTGCACTGATCACTGAGGAAGTCTTTCTTATCTCTCCTTGCTATTCTTTGGAACTCTGCATTCAGATGGGTATATCTTTCCTTTTTTTCTTTGCTTTCACTTGTCTTCTTTTCACAGCTATTTGTAAGGCCTCCTCAGAGAGCCATTTTCCTTTTGGCATTTTTTTTCCCTTGGGGATGATCTTGATCCCTGTCTCCTGTGCAATGTCATGAACCTCATTCCATAGTTCATCAGGCACTCCATCTATCAGATCTAGGCCCTTAAATCTATTTCTCACTTCCACTGTATAATCATAAGGGCTTTGATTTAGGTGATACCTGAATGGTCTAGTGCTTTCCCCTATTTTCTTCAATCTAAGTCTGAATTTGGTAATAAGGAGTTCATGATCTGAGCCACAGTCAGCTCCTGGTCTTGTTTTTGCTAACTGTATAGGGCTTCTCCATATTTGGCTGCAAAGAATATAATCAATCTGATTTCAGTATTTACCATCTGGTGATGTCTATATGCAGACCTTTTTGTTGTGTCATTGGAAGAGGGTGTTTGCTATGACCAGTGCATTTTCTTGGCAAAACTCTATTAGCCTTTGCCCTGCTTCATTCCACATTCCAAGGCCAAATTTTCCTGTTACTCCAGGTGTTTCTTGACTTCCTACTTTTGCATTCCAGTCCCCTATAATGAAAAGGACATCTTTTGGGGGTGTTAGTTCTAAAAGGTCTTGTAGGTCTTCATAGAGCAGTTCAACTTCAGCTTCTTCAGCATTACTGGTTGAGGCATAGACTTGGGTTATTGTGATGTTGAATGATTTGCCTTGGAAACGAACAGAGATCATTCTGTCGTTTTTGAGATTGCATGTAAGTACTACATTTCAGACTCCTTTGTTGACCATGATGGCTGCTCCATTTCTTCTAAGGGATTCTTGCCCACTGTAATAGATATAATGGTCATCTGAGTTAAATTCGCCCATTTCAGTTCATTTTAGCTTTCTGATTCCTAGAATGTCAACGTTCACTCTTGCCATCTCTTGTTTGCCCACTTCCAATTTGCCTTGATTCATGGACCTAACGTTCGAGGTTCCTATGCAATATTGCTCTTTACAGCATTCGACTTTTCTTCTATCCCGTCTCATCCACAACTGAGTGTTTTTTCTCTGGCTCCATCTCTTCATTCTTTCTGGAGTTATTTCTCTATTCTTCTCCAGTAGCATATTGGGCCCCTGCCAACCTAGGGAGTCATCTTTCAGTGTTCTATCTTTTTGCCTTTTTGTACTGTTCATGGGGTTCTCAAGGCAAGAATACTGAAGTGGCTTTCCATTCCCTTTTCCAGGGGACCGTGTTTTCTCAGGACTCTCCACCGTGACGCATCTGTCTTGAGTGGCCGCACATAGCATGGCTCCTAGTTTCACTGAGTTAGACAAAGCTCAAGGCAAGCTTAAAGTCAAGTTCCTCATCATTCCGCAAGCTATGGCTTATGTGCTTTTCATCCACCCCAACACCACACAATGCTCAGTACCATGAGACGCCCCATATCAGTGACACACAACAAGAAGCAAGTCCGTGTTTGCCACAGAATCATTGCTGGTCTCCACACCCACCACAAAGGCACAGTGATCGAAAGCGCTTGCTTTCCCGACCCAGCCTCAGCCACATTTACCTGGTTGGCATCCCAGAAAGCTAACCTGTATGAACTGTCCAAAGAATCCCCTGCCCTCTGAACTCCCATCAGCTCGATCAACAGATTGCTCTGCACATCCACAGGCTTCCTTCATGACGCTAGTGGTAAAGATACCGCGGGCTGGTGCAGGCAGACATAAGAGATGTAGGTTCAATCCCTGGGTCAGGAAGGGTCCCTGCAGAAGGGCAGGGCAACCCACTTCAGCATTCTTGCCTGGAGAATCCAACAGACAGGCAGACAAAGTGTCACCAAAAGTTGGGCATGACTGAAGCGACTTGTCAGGCATGCGGGCTAGATGCCGACTGGGTTTCTGGGACCCTTAGTCCAAGGCTGCAGCTCCCGTCAACCAGAAAACTTCACAGAGTCGTCTCTCTGAGTTCGAGTCCAGTAACAGAGCCAGCTCAGGCCTCGGGAGATGCTTCCTCCCGCGGGTCACTCACCTGCGTGTCGCAGTGTTTCTTGAATCCCTTACATTCTGCCCTTATACCTTTGCCAGCAGCGTCTTCATCAGTAATTTTCTGTCAGAACTCTGAATCATACAGTTAGCACCATTTTTCTGATTTTACAAATGAGATAGGAAGCATCTAGAAACTTCTCTGAGATCACTTAGTGCATGTGCCCAGGCACAAATGCATGTTTGTCTTACTTTAAAACCAGTGCTTTTAATGAATTTCATGCCACCCCAATGAGGTGTTCCATCTTGGAGAATGTCCCGAGTCATATGCTCCATGGGGATCCTCCAGGCAAGAATACTGGAGTAGGTTGCCATGCCCTCTTTCAGGGTAACTTCCCAACCCAAGGATTGAACCCAAGTCTCCCCACACTGCAGGCAGATTCTTTATCATCTGAGCCACCATGTCTAACTTAGTAAAGTAGCAAAAAGAAGGTGTTAAGAGTCGTTGGAGTTTCACCTCAGTGCAGACCCTGTTTGTACACACTGCCTTATCTCCATGAAAGTGGGAGGTACTAACCCCACAGTTTTATCTGGAGACTAGCAAATTAAGGAGTATTGGAGCAACATGAATGTCTTGAGGCCCAAGAACCGTTTTATTTCCCAATTGGTAACCTTCGCAATTGCACTCATCTCACATGAGTGAGAAAGCTCAAAATTCTGTTCAAGCTGGATTTAGAAAAGGCAGAGGAACCAGAGATCAAATTGTCAACATTTGCTGGATCATAGAAAAGCAAGAGGATTCCAGAAAAACATCTTCTTCTGCTTTATTGACTATGCTAAAGCCTTTGACTGTGTGGATCACAACAAACTGTGGAAAATTCTTAAAAAGACAGAAATACCAGACCACGTTACCTGCCTCCTGAGAAACCTGTATGCAGGTCAAGAAGCAACAGTTAGAACTGGACATGAAACAACAGACTGGTTCCAAAATGGGAAAGGAGTACCTCAAGGCTGTATATTGTCACTCTGCTTATTTAACTTATTTGCAGAGTACATCACTGAAATGTCAGGCTGGATGAAGCACAAGCTGGAATCAAGATTGCCAGAAGAAATATCAATAACCTCAGATGCACAGATGGCACCACCCTTAGGGCAGAAAGCAAAGAGGAACAAAAGAACCTCTTGATGAAAGTGAAAGAGGAGAGTAAAAAAGCTGGTGTAAAACTCAACATTCAAAAAACTAAGATCATGGCGTCTGGTCCCATCACTTCATGGCAAATAGATGGGGAAACAGTGGAAACAGTGAGAGACTTTCTTTTCTTGGGCTCCAAAATCACTGCAGATGGTGACTGCAGCCATGAAATTAAAAGACACTATCTCCTTGGAAGAAAAGCTGTGATCAACCTAGACAGAATATTAAAAAGCAGAGACATTGCTTTGCAGACAATGATCTATCTAGTCAAAACTATGGTGTTTCCAGTAGTCATGTATGGATGTGAGAGTTGGACTATGAAGAAATCTGAGTGCTGAAGAATTGATGCTTTTGAACTGTGGTGTTGGAGAAGACTCATGAGAGTCCCTTGAACTGCAAGGATATCAAACCAATCAATCCTAAAGGAAATCAACCCTGAATATTCATTGGAAGGACTGATGCTGAAGCTGAAGCTCCAATACTTTGGCCACCTGATGCAAAGGGCTGACTCATTAGAAAAGACCCTGATGCTGGGAAAGACTGAAGGCAGGAGGAAAGGGGGATGACAGAGGATGAGATGGTTGGAGGGCATCGCTGACAATGGACATGAGTTTGAACACACTCTAGGAGTTGGTGATGGACAGGGAAGCCTGGTGTGCTGCAGTCCACGGGGTCTCAAAGAGTCAGATAAGACCTGAACTGAACTGAACCTTCACACACACCTCTGAGGCACCACTGCCGACTGTGCTTCGTTCCTTCATTATTTTACCTGCCTCCTGTTGGTGACTTGTATCTACTCTAGGCTTGCACAGCCCTGTTCAGAGTGGCTGATTTGCAGAAACCTGATCAGGGCTATTCTTAGTTAAAGAGAATATCTTTGCTTATGGTAATAGAGCATGCAATAAGCTAGAGCACAAGAAGGCCTTGACATTCAAGAACAAGAGTGCTGTGGCGGTGGTTGAGAACACTGAGGGGAGGGAGAGGCAGCTCATCCTCAGTGACTCGACAGTCTCCTTGCTCAAGGGTGTGGTGACAGTCGGGGCTTTTCAGGGCCTCTCTGATCAAGTCAATAAAGAGGCATCCCCTAACTCTGCATATTTGCTGTAATTCTCCTTTCTCACCTTTCGCCAGCTGAACATGGGGAAAGGCAAGGACAAGGATTTGGGTGGAGGAAAGTTAAGATAAAGCCTGCATCTCTTATACATGGAGCACCTACCGTCACTTCATGACACACAGAAGGGGCAGAGGCGATTTCCTCTTCTTGGGTGCTAAGATCACTGCAGATGGTGACAGTGTCCATGAAGTTAGAAGACAGTTGCTTCTTGGCAGGAAAGCTACGACAGACCTAGTAAGTAAGTAAGTGTCAGTTGCCTAGTCGTGCCCGACTCTTTGCAGCCCCAGGGACGGCAGCCACCAGGCTCCTCTGTCCATGAGATGTTCCAGGCAAGGATGCTGGAGTGGGGTGCCATTTCCTTCTCCAGGGGATCTTCCCAACCCAGGGATCAAACCCTGTGCGTCAGGCAGATTCTTTACCAACCAAGCTACAGGGAAGCCCTATTACAGGCCTAGACCCTGTATTAAAAACAAAGACATCGCTTTGCCAACAAATGTTCATATAGTCAAGGCTACAGTCTCTCCAGTAGCCATGTACAGAGGTGAGAGCTGGGCCATAAGGAAGGCAGCGTGCGAAAGAACTGATGCTTTCAAACCTTAGTGCTGGAGAAAACTGTTGAGAGTCCCTTGGACTGCAAGGAGATCAACTAGTCCATCCTAAAGGAGACCAGTCCTGAATGTTCATTGGAAGGACTGATGCTGAAGCTGAAACTCCAATACTTTGGCCACCTGATGCGAAGGGCTGACTCATTAGAAAAGACCCTGATGCTGGGAAAGATTGAAAGCAGGTGAAGAAGAGGGTGACAGAGGAAGAGATGGTTGGATGGCATCACTGATTCAATGAACATGAACTTGGGGAGATGGTGAAGGACAGGGAAGCCTGGCATGCTAAAGTTCATGGGATCTCAAAGAGTTGGACAAGACTTGGTGTCTGAATCATAACTAGAAATGATTCACCACAAAATGGTTATTTCCTGAGGTAGTGAATGATGCTGCAACGGGCCCAGTGGGACAAATAACACAATCTCAGCAGCTGGGACCCTGTTTTTGGAAGATTCCTTCTCAATCAGTCTTATTCTGCGACAGTGCCTCTTTCCATCTCTTTATTTAGAGTACTCTCCCCTCATGTGCACACATGCACACACACACGCACACACGCACACACACACACACACACACACACACACACACTGCCCACAACAGTTTCAGTCTAATCCCGAGAGTCAAAGCAGGCCAGCATCAGCTGGGATAACCGTTTGGTCTCAGGTCACTTCCCCCATTGGCTTCTATTTATATTAAGTTACTTGTCACTCTCTGCACATGCTAGAGGGTCTAACATCTATCAGCCTTTGGAAACATTATTCTCTCTTCTCAAATGCTAGGCTGCTCTTCTATGAGAATTAATTCCCATGAATCCTTTTGGGCTTAGAAGCCGTTCTCATAACTGGTTGAGCATCTTCAGTCTGCAACTAGAGGGTCTGGATCTAAACATGGTTCTTTGGCTCAGAGCCGTGAGACCACAGGCCAGCTGCTTCCCTTTATTCTCACCTACTGATGAAATGATGTCATGGTACTGACTGTACCCAACCAGAGCTGTGTGAAGGATGGTGATGGGTCAAAGCACACCAGGGGCCTCTAGCTGGGGCACCTGACTGGGCCAGTCCCTGGGACCTCAACAGCCTGCACATCTCCTTTCACTCTTGCATGTACTGACTGCTCAACATACTTGTCTCTGTGAAATCAGAGCTTTCTTCCATCAAATATCTTCAGAGCTGTGCTTGGAACATCCAGCTCAGAAAAGGAGACACCCAAGTATGATGTGCATGTGATGTGATCAGGCTCAAGGAAACACCAGGAATAGAAGCCAAAAATTGGCTAAAGAGACTGGATGCCATTAGAGAGAGGGCCTATTTCTTGGCAATCTTTGTGAGGATATAATATATCCAGGCAATTTCTAAAGTAGGGCTTGTATTTAAATCCAGGTGCTGTTCTCATTGTGCCTGATCTTCCATGAACATCTCTCATCAGCAAATTTGAGCTTGTTTCTTGAGGCTGAGAGCACTTTTGTATAAACACATATATCTGCCTCTGATTTCAGTAAACCATTAAATCTTTTTAGACTTTCCTACTCTGGAAACTGAGTTATTCAACTTTAAATGTCAGCTGAGGAGTACCAAATGGGGTAAAAGACATGTCAATGAGGGTTTACATTTCTGTCTGATAATCAGTTCAGAGAAATGAACTGGAGCAACCCACAAGTCTAAGAAAAATAAAAGACACTATTCTCATCTACATGGAAATACACTCTAGGACAAAAAGGAGAACAAATCATATAAAATGAACAATGTAATAGTACTGATATGGCAGAAAGTGAAGAGGAAATAAAGAGACTCTTGACAAAAGTGAAAGAGGAGAGTGAAAAAGCTGGCCTAAAGCTCAACATTCAAAAAACTAAGATCATGGCATCCGGTCCCATCACTCCATGGCAAATAGATGGGGAAACAATGGAAACCGTGACAGACTTATTTTCTTGGGCTCCAAAATCACTGCAGATGGTGACTGCAGCCATGAAATTAAAAGATGCTTGCTCCTTGGAAGAAAAGCTATGACCAACCTAGACAGCATATTAAAAGCAGAGACATTACTTTGCTGACAAAGGTCCATCTAGTCAAAGCTATGGTTTTTCGAGTGGTCATGTATGGATGTGAGAGTTGGACCATAAAGAAAGCTGAGCACCAAAGAATTGATGCTTTTGAACTGTGGTGCTGGAGAAGACTCTTGAGAGTCCCTTGGACTGCAAGGAGATCCAACCAATCAATCCTAAAGGAAATCAGTCCTGAATATTCATTGGAAGGACTGAGGCTGAAGCTGAAGCTCCAATACTTTGGCCACCTGATGCGAAGAACTGACTCATTGGAAAAGGCCCTGATGCTGGGAAAGATTGAAGACAGGAGGAGAAGGGGACGACAGAGGATGAGACGGTTGGATGGCATCACCGACTCGATGGACACGAGTTTGAGTGAACTCCGGGAGCTGCTGATGCACAGCGAGGCCTGGCGTGCTGCAGCCCGTGGGGTCGCAGAGTCGGACACGCCTGAGCGACTGAGCTGAGCTGAACTGAACACCACTGATGCGTATTGGCCCGGTTACAAGATGAACAAACGGCTCACAGAAGTAGCTGCCCCCCGTTCACTGTTAATGAAAGGGATAGACAGGAATCTGGGCGTATGGAAGGCTGACTAACCCTTTCCCAGACACTGTGAGGTGCGGGCGCCAGCTCGAGTTGTGTCCTAGCACCAGACAGGGGCTTCTCTGGCGGCTCCGGTGGTGGAGAAGCCACCCGCCAGTAGAGACACAGGAGATGTGTGTCCCGCCCCTGGGTCGAGGAGAGCCCCTGGGGCAGGGCATGGCCACCCACTGCAGTGCCCTCGCCTGGAAAACCCCGTGCTCAGAGGGGCCTGGCCTGCTGCAGCCCCTAGTCTGTAGGCCCCGAAGAGGCGGACACAGCTGAGTGCACGTGCCCCTGACGTTTAGTAAAGTCCTCAGCCTTGGAAGTGTTGTTTTTGAGCTTTTAAATGTTACTAACCCATCCTTCTGAGTGAGATTCAAGTCCTCGCAAAGAAGCCTTGGGCTGGTCCCATATTCCTGGTGCTCTCACTGGGGACTCTTGAGAAATCCACAGTGTGGGTGCTTTGGATGCATGTAACAGGAAATGACTTCCACACTGAAAGATGCCCAGATGCGCCAAGTAGACCTCAGGGAGGCAGAAAAGAGGAAAGTGAAGGAGAATTAGACCCTCACGGGAGGACACGTTAGGTATTTCTTGAGTAACTTCCGTAAGATCCCACTGAAGTCTGTTGGGCATTTTCCTTTCTGCATTTCAAAGCAGTGAAGAGGACACCCCATAACTTTGCCTAACAGATATAAAATAACACAAATAATTGGCTTTCCTGGGTGGAACATGTCCAGACATTTGTAAGTGATGATTTTTTAAAAAGCAAAACAAGCAACTGCTAAGGGAATGGCTTAGGTTTTTTGTTCACAACTTAGTTTTTGTACGTGCTCTTCCGTCTTTACATTCTGCTATGAGCACAGAAGTGAAGACAGAGCTATATATCTTCAGATAACATACTTTATACGTATGAGTGGGATGTCTTGAAAGACAATGAAGAGGAGAGGAAAGGACTTGGAACAGTGTGATCAGGTAAACAGAAGAGCAACTGTGTAGCAGAGCTTTCCTAACACGACACCATGGCGAGCGGTGGGCTATCCCTAACGGAGAGCACTGTGCTCACTAACCAGCTCCTTCTGACTGACATACTCTCTAACCAATTACGCTGATGTTTAATATTAGGTACAAAACAAAGCTAAGCAAGTTGAACCACATCTACTTGGGGTATAACAAGGAGAATTTACAGTCATACATGAACTCTCCAAGTCGATCATTCACCCATAAATGGTTATGTTGCATAATTGTCAGCAATGTAAATATGTAAAATTTGGTGCTCTGAGAAGCTGGCAGGAATATCTTTCGGTGTAAGTAAGATTCTCCAAGTATCCTCCATGCTTTGACTTAGGTGATTCTCTTTGCTTTTATGATGAAATCAAGGATCAGTCAATGGCACCCCACTCCAGACTGAGCAACTTCACTTTCACTTTTCACTTTCATGCATTGGAGAAAGAAATGGCAACCCACTCCAGTGTTCTTGCCTGGAGAATCCCAGGGACAGGGGGCCTGGTGAGCTGCCATCTATGGGGTCGCATAGAGTCGGACACAACTGAAGCAACTTAGCAGCAGCAGAAGCAAGAATCAATCAGTTGCCTGAAAAGCTAGACAGGCACAGTTTGTCTCATCTGGGATGGTTGGCTTTACAGCAGTTGCTGTTTGCAGATTATAAAGTTGAACAGAGGAAACACTCACTTAGCCTCTGCCTACAGGGTTTGCCCACGTGGGACACATCCCTTAGCAGGTATGGGGTCTTCTAAACAAGCTGGCAGAGGCAGGCAATGGAAGGTGACTTTGAAATCTTGTGACTAAGTAGTAACAAAGTCTTTGAACAGTTTTCATGTTCAAGAGTTTTAATTTCCTGTAAATAGAAAAATGTTCTCTGATCAGAAATTAAGAGCATAAGAGTAGGAAGCAGAGTGAAAAGTGTTGAGTTTTAGATTGTGAACTCTCATGCGATATTATGCATTTAATAATATTTATTTCTAGAAACTCTGAATATAAAAAGTGAACTATTAGCAAAACTAGAAAAAGAACAAAACAAACAAAAATCAGATAAGCACTGTAAAAGTTTGGCTGCAGAGAGTTTATGGGTGTGAGACTAGAAGGTACGATTCGTCAACAACTGGGAAGCCAGTCCATTTCTTCTAAGTCTGCCTGAAAACAGGTCAGCTGTTTCCACTCCAGCTATTCCATGGACGACGTGCACTCGAAATGAGATGGCAGTGTAGTGACGACCCTTGTAAGCAGGCTCTGCGAATGTGAGGAGTAATCTAGGCGTAAAATAACGCGGCAAAGGTTTTCCTTCCACTAAGAGTGAAACATTATTTGTCTGTATGACACACGACTGCGATATGGCTGTGTGACCAGACATAGCAGGCAAGAGGACAACCATGTCAGAATGGGACAAACATATATGCATGTGTGCAACACACACGCACACGCACACGCACTGCACTCAACACAGAAACGGTCAGATGCAAAAGGGTGAGTCTGAAAATTTAATACAGTCTCAGTAGGCTCAGGTCAGTTCGTTTCAGTCCCTCAGTCGAGTCCGACTCTTTGCGACCCCGTGGACCACAGCACACCAGCCTCTCTGTCCATCACCAACTCCCAGAGCTTGCACAAACTCATGTTCATCGCATCAGTGATGCCATCCAGCCATCTCATCCTCTGTCGTCCCCTTCTCCTCCTGCCTTCAATCCTTCCCAGCATCAGGGTCTTTCCTAATGAGTCAGCTCTCCACATCAGGTGACCAAGTATTGGAGTTTCAGCTTCAACATCAGTCCTTCCAATGAATATTAGGACTGATTTCCTTTAGGATATGGACTGGTTTGATCTCCTTGCAGTCCAAGGGACTCTTAGAGTCTTCTCCAGCACCACAGTCCAAAACCATCACTTCTTTGGCGCTCAGCCTTCTTCACAGTCCAACTCTCACATCCATACGTGACTACTGGAAAAACCATAGCCTTGACTAGCCAGACCTTAGTCGGCAAAGTAATGTCTCTGCTTTTGAATATGCTGATATTCAAAGGCTTTGGCATAGTCAATAAAGCAGACATAGATGTTTTTCTGGAACTCTCTTGCTTTTTCGATGATCCAGCGGATGTTGGCAATTTGATCTCTGGTTCCTCTGCCTTTTCTAAAACCAGCTTGAACATCTGGAAGTTCATGGTTCACGTATTGCTGAAGCCTGGCTTGGAGAATTTTGAGCATTACTTTACTAGCATGTGAGATGAGTGCAATTGTGTGGTAGTTTGAGCATTCTTTGGCATTGCCTTTCTTTGGGATTGGAATGAAAACTGACCTTTTCCAGTCCTGTGGCCACTGATGAGTTTTCCAAATTTGCTGGCATATTGAGGGCAGCACTTTCACAGCATCGTCTTTCAGGATTTGAAATAGCTCAACTGAAATTCCATCACCTCCACTAGCTTTGTTCATAGTGATGCTTTCTAAGGCCCACTTGACTTCACATTCCAGGATGTCTGGCTCTGGGTGAGTGATCACACCATCCTGGTTATCTGGGTCATGAAGATCTTTGCTGTATAGTTCTTCTGTGTATTCTTGCCACCTCTTCTTAATATCTTCTGCTTCTGTTAGGTCCATACCATTTTTTTTCCTTTATTGTGCCCATCTTTTCTTTAAATATTCCCTTGGTATCTGTAATTTTCTTGAAGAGATCTCTTGTCTTTCCTATGCTATTGTGTTCCTCTATTTCTTTGCACTGATCGCTGAAGAAGGCTTTTTTATCTCTCCTTGCTAATTCTTTGGAACTCTGCATTCAGATGGGTATATCTTTCCTTGTCTTCTTTGCCTTTCACTTCTCTTCTTTTCACAGCTATTTCTAAGGCCTCCTCAGATAGCCATTTTGCCTTTTTGCATTTCTTTTTCTTGGGGATGGTCTTGATCCCCGTCTCCTGTACAATGTCATGAACCTCCGTCCACAGTCCTTCAGGCACTCTGTCTATCAGATCTAGTCCCTTGGATCTATTTCTCACTCCCACTGTATAATCGTAAGGGGTTTGATTTAGGTCATACCTGAATGGTCTAGTGCTTTTCCCTACTTTCTTCAATTTGAGTCTGAATTTGGCAATAAGGAGTTCATGATACGAGCCACATGAATCACTAGACTGGATAAGGTAATTAGTGAAGAATCTCATGAGAAAGATATAAGGATTTTTGACAGAAAGCTTTAGAAAAATCCCACAGTCAAGACACAAAACAGAGATGTCTCTGATAAGCTCTCAAATGATTCACTTAACCATCTGGTGGTGCTAATAGATTCTTTATCAACTCCTCCACAACCCTAAGTCAATGATAACGTTAACGCAGGCATCATCTGGGGCAGGTAGTGAAAGTGTTAGTTGCTCAATTGTGTCCGACTCTCTGCGCCTCATGACTGTAGGCGCCAGGCTCCTCTGCGCGTGGGACCCTCCGGGAACACACTGGAGTGGGCTGCCATTGCCTTCTGTGCGCCTCACGACTGTAGGCGCCAGGCCCCTCTGTGCATGGGACCCTCCAGGGAAACACACTGGAGTGGGCTGCCATTCCCTTCTCTGCGCCTCATGACTGTAGGCGCCAGGCTCCTCTGTGCGTGGGACCCTCCAGGGAAACACACTGGAGTGGGCTGCCATTCCCTTCTCTGCGCCTCACGACTGTAGGCGCCAGGCCCCTCTGCGCGTGGGACCCTCCGGGAACACACTGGAGTGGGCCGCCATTCCCTTCTCTGCGCCTCACGACTGTAGGCGCCAGGCCCCTCTGCGCGTGGGACCCTCCAGGGAACATGCTGGAGTGGGCTGCCATTGCCTTCTCCAGAGGGTCTTCCAGACCCAGGGATCAAACCCAGGCCTCCTGCATGCAGGCAGATTCTTTACCATCTGAGCCACTCAGGCAGGGAACTTGACTCTTTATTTCCTCCTCTGCAAAACAGAAGCAGTAGGAATACTTGCCCCAGCTACCTCAAAGAGGGTTGTAAAGATCAAATGAGAAACTAGATATCAGATAGTCTTGTAAACTATAAACTTCTTGATCAGTGCTAGGTAATGTTGCTTTGCCATTAATATTCCTTCATAGCTTTCAGATATTTCACTAAATTATCAACAAGTCCCACAATACTTTTTCAGAATTTCCTATGGTACTTTCTCTAGACCAGAAAAAATGTGCAGTGTTTTTTGTTTTTTTTTTTTTTCTTTCTGTGTTTTGAAATTCTAACCCATTCTCACTTTACAAAATCATGATGGGGAAAGAACGTCATAGACCCATTGAACCAATTATCACTGATTCTCCTTCTCCTGAATGTAGGTTCTACACAGGGAAATGACCAGCTAAATGCAGAACCGATTAGCAAATCTCATATTCTACAGCCATGGAACCCAGAGAACTCCAGAAAAGACATTTTGATCCCAAGTGATGGAAGCTTCAATATACAAACTGATTCATAGATATTTTAAACAAGTCAGTGAGTGAAAAACACATACATTGCATCATTAGGAAACTAATATGATTAGAATAACAATAACTATTCAGTGTCTCCTCTGCAGTAAATGCCTTTAAAAACATTATTCACCTTCTAGCCTCTGAACAGCAAGGAGCCTGAGAGATGTTTGTCTGCTGCTCTGCAAGCTGTACCAGAGGCGCCGGCTTCTACAAGCCCTTGTTCCATGGGCTCTCGCTCTGCTGTGTGTACAGTGCTCACAGTCACTCTTTCAGGGGTCAGAGTTTAATCTCTCTGGCAGATGCATTTTAATTAGAAAATATTCTTCCTTGGAAAAGGCTCTATCGTGCTCTGACAGGGTTCCTGACATCACGGACCACTGTGGGTTTACTAACCTGAATACGTAAGTGGTTGTGGTTAGTATCGGCTGAGCAGTAATGAGGATGCTGGCGCTGTGGCTGTAATGACTTCCTGTGGCCTTCAAATCTGAGTTGCTCACTCAGCCCAGAGTCAACAGGAAAAGGTGACTCATAGCTCCTCCTGCCTCTACCTGCATGGAGAAAGTGCTGACAGTTGACTCAGCTTGTCTTTTCACCTACAGAAGAGTAATATTAGGACAGCTGTAAAATGCACGCGGGAGACTGAGTGCACGTCTTGGGCTTCTCTTTTGTATTGCTGAAAAGCTTTCATAGACCAAAAGATGTGCCAAGCTTTCTACTGCTGCAAAGTGAACTTAAAGGAACTTCTCCTCTTTTCACAACTGGCCGTTTCCCATTTACCTAAAAGTCAATCAATGAAATAGTAGCAGTTCTACCAGATTTGCTGAGACAATCAATCCAGAAGGCCTTGAGCCTCTCACTGGGCCTTGGAGTTCCATGATGGGCATGAGGTAGATGCACTCTGGACTCACACCACCGCTTAATGGAGCTGTGCTGCAGCAAACAGCTGTCCCCCAGCTCGGCATTTTGACCCCACGAGGCCCTGATCAGCACTGTTCCAAGCTCTCTCGGCACAGCTTACCTGCTCTCCCTCTGACTTTCTCTTTATTTAAGACTAGTTTTAAGATAACATCTCACCTTATGTAAAAATGATCAACATCAGCTAAACCGTGAGAGCCTGTCCTGCAGCATGAACACTTGCTGCTTTGGGTTCTCAGGATGTCAGACATGGGGCCATGTCCTCATCCTGCCTGAGCCACCCAGCAGGTGGTGATCAGGGCAGTCAGGGGACTCAGGTCGGGAGTGGCTTCTTGGATCAGAATCCTGCTTAGGTTTTGACCTGTTGAATCAGACTATACCCTGGGGAAGTTACGAATTCTTCAAGCATTCCGGCTTCTCATTTACTTCTTAACAGCGAGAATATGGCTGCCTCTGGAACCAGGCAGATATATGTTCACACTCTTATTTCTCCAACATGTTATTAATAATTCTTTGACCTAAGCAGGTACTAAATGTCTCTACACCTCAGCTGCCTGGTGATTTACAATGGTGATCCTCACAGACTGTGCAAGGATTCCATGGAACAACCAAGGTGAGGACCTCACCCTGCTCCTGGTGCAGGTGCTGGGAAGCGTGGCTTCCTCCAGGGAGCTGAGTCCTCCCAGAAGTAGAACCAACACAGGAGAAGCGCCTATCCCTTCTTAATCTGCCCCACGTGACCTTCCCCCATCAGACATGAAACACACTACCTAAGCTGCCCTGATTTAAGGCAATAGTGAAAACACCAAAACCTTATTGCCAAAAACTTAAAGTCCTTCTGTGCTCACAGCAGTTTTGGCGTTGATTTCCTCAGAGTAGAAACTAAACTGAAATTGAGAACTTGACATCGAGATATGTATTAATCAAGGTGCCCTTTTAGGGTGTCCAATCCTCCCAACTTGCCAGGGACTGAAGATTTTCCTAGGACATCAGAAAGTTTCCGGCGGCCAGGCAGCTCATGTTCAGCAACTAGGGCAGCGCTGGGAAGGCGCCCGGGGCTGGCAAGAGGCGCCTGCCTCCTGGGGGCTGGGAGGGCGACGCGCGGTCTCCAGCGCCCCTTTCATCTGACAGTCGGCGGCCCCAGGTCCCTGCCCACCTCGGCATGCGCTCACACGGGCAGTCTGTCTGGTCCTGACTCACACCTGCAAGAAGTGGGGAGGGAGCTCTCTCCAGTCACCTCGAGTAAACCCCGTTCTGGACTGTCTGTGTTGCGGTCCTGAGGGCCTGCACCCAGCCATCCACCCGCAAGGGAGTGTCCTAGACACAGCTCAGAAGGCGCTCACAGGAGACTCACGGGAGGGTCTGCTCTGGCCTGTGACATCCCCTCTTTTTGCTACCTTGACTTTTTATTCCGTTTGGAAAGCGGACTTCCTCTAAAAGCCAGGAAAGCCACACTGTCCTTTACAGCAAGCAAGGTTCAGGCTGGCTGAAGACCAGGTTCCAAGGCCCCATTTCTACTGTGTCTGCTTTCTCTTCAATTTAGACTTCAAGTGAGTTTGAAGGGTGAAGGACCTCCAGGAATTGAAATAAGCCATTTGTATTGTGCATGTTTTATTTCTCATAGCTTGATTTTTTTCTTTTTTTTTTTGACTTGACTTTGGATTTCATTTATGGTTCAGACAGACTGGCCAACAAAGAGAAACCATAAACCAAAAGGGTCATATTGAAATTCATGAATCAGTCTTCCGATTCTATCTACTGCCTTCACTTCTGACTCTACAGCCTTACTCCCCTTCACTTCTGCCCCCGCCTTCCTTCCTTCTGTTTGCATGACTCCCATCCCTAACACCAAGCTGCCTGTGCACCCTTACTAAATATCTAGCCTTCTTAGAATGCAAGCTTATAATGGCAAGGAGCCTGGGGAGCCCCACTGCACAGTATTTGGCCCCTCAATAAGTACGGCAGAAAGTGAAGAAGAACTAAAGAGCCTCTTGATGAAAATGAAAGAGGAGAGTGAAAAAGTTGGCTTAAAGCTCAACATTCAGAAAACTAAGATCATGGCATCCGGTCCCATCACTTCATGGCAAATAGATGGGGGAACAGTGGAAACAGTGGCTGACTTTATTTTGGGGGGCTCCAAAATCACTGCAGATGGTGACTGCAGCCATGAAATTAAAAGACGCTTACTCCTTGGAAGGAAAGTTATGACCAACCTAGACAGCATATTAAAAAGCAGAGACATTACTTTGCCAACAAAGGTCCATCTAGTCAAGGCTATGGTTTTTCCAGTGGTCATGTATGGATGTGAGAGTTGGACTGTGAAGAAAGCTGAGCACCGAAGAACTGAGGCTTTTGAACTGTGGTATTGGAGGAGACTCTTGAGAGTCCCTTGGACTGCAAGGAGATCCAACCAGTCCATCCTAGAGGAGATCAGTCCTGGGTGTTCACTGGAGGGACTGATGTTGAAGCTGAAACTCCAATACTTTGGCCACCTCATGCGAAGAGCTGACTCATTTCAAAAGACCCTGATGCTGGGAAAGATTGAGGGCAGGATGAGATGGTTGGATGGCATCACCGACTCAATGGACATGAGTTTGGGTAAACTCTGGGAGTTGGTGATGGACATGGAGGGCTGGCGTGCTGCAGCTCATGGGGTCGTAAAGAGTCGGACACGACTGAGCGACTGAACTGAACCGAAGGGAGCATCTGTGACGCTGTCATCGTCAGTGGGCTGTCCTCGGTCACAGCTGCTACTGCCCATAAGCATGAGAGCTTCAGCAGCAGGGTGTGGGTTTGCTGGTAACTTCCAGTCTGGCACTGGAAATAGAGAGTCTTACTTAAGATCAAAACTGAGCATCCCTCACGATTGCCTTTCCGGATCTGCTTCTGCCGCTTGGGTTCTCACTTTCTAAAACAATTACTGTTCTGTTTTGACTTAAAGATGAATAGTTATCAATGGTTTAATACATTCTCACCTTCAGAAAGCATTTCAATTTTAATGACAGTTTTCAAGGAGATAACACAAAGATGACCATTGTAGAACTGGGGGCATTGTAGCAGACAGTCAGGAGCACATTTTCTGATGTTTCTGTATTTTCTCCCCATGAGCTGTCCCCTCCTACTTCCACAACCAGAGGTGTAAGCTCCTGGTTGAGAACTTAATTCCCTTCTCGTTTCATATTTCCAACCTGGAACATTCAATGATTATATAAATTTACTTCACCACTGGAAACGCAGGCAAAGTTTAAACACTTAACCACTGGGCATCACTTTGTTTTTCACAAAGAGAACCAGAAGAGTAAGAAATCACATTTACCCGAAGGAAGAAAACGACAGCTGCTGTTGGATTCTGCAATGGAAGCCACAAAGCACAGTGTCTGGACTGTTTCTGAAGTTACAGCTGCTCCAGCCCCTGAGGGTTTGTCCATTATCTCTGTGGAAATACAAGGTGAACCATTTATTCTCAAGAACACTTAAGGTTCTCCCTAAGGATCTCTGTTGCTTATGTGGAGTTGTGTGTAAGCAACGGTAGGACTGAAAGAGCAGCCAGCCTGGCTCAGTGAGAACAGTGACGTAGAGACCGTGGCTCAAGCCCACGTCTCCCATTTGGGCAGATACAGACAGCAAAGCGGATGGGCATGGAGTCTGCCTTCACCAATGAGTTAACTAACAGGAAAGGTTACAAACTCTACTGTCATTTTACCTTTGAACTCATTTCACAACAATAACATTAATAAGCCATGAAGGAAAAAAATAAGCAAAAGACTGATGAAACAAAGAAAACCAATGTGCTAAATATTCAAACTGATTTTATTATATTCCAGCTCCGGGGAGAACTGGAGACTTTAGATGCCACATGATTCTCCTAGTTCAGGTTTCAGAATGCACTCTTTATTTTGACTGATAATCTGCTGTAATATTTAGGATGGAGAAAGCAAAAGATATGAGTAATTATAATAACCATAGCCTGGCTTCCATTTTTGCATCTTGTACAAATTCACAAGGCTATATCAAAAGTGAGAAAAATAGTGTATTTCTTAGATGCAGAACATACGATATTGCACTCATGTTGCCAGTAGCGTGTAAAACAAGAATATTCAGAAGGCCACTACAACGGTCTGGGCCTGGCATTTCATGGCATCACCAACAATAACTAGCACTGCCCTTTAACCCACGGAGAAGGCCAACGCTTGATAAAGCCTGCTTTTTATTCCAGCGTCAGTGACCAGCAGTTTAAAAACTATACGCATAATAAGGAAACTTCAGTTATAGAACTACCTTTTAGTCACATAACTACCTTTCAGTCTGAGGCACTGGTAATCTGTATCCATATATTAAAGAACTAGATACTGTCAGGCTATTTCCAGGTTTCATCAATACTTTTCCAATAGCTTTTCCTTTCCATGCCCTTAACCTACTGCCTGACATGCTTTTCTTTCCTGAACAGAGGAAACGGTTCCGCAGTGCTAACTATTGCTCCTCTTTGTGAAACCGATGGTAAACTTTTTTATTCAGACTGAGCTACAAAGTCTGATTTTCTCAGTCACTTAGCGATCTGGGTTAATTCTGAGTTAGGAAAGGATTTCCCACCTCCAGCCACACACTCAGGCCCTGAGCTGAGGCCTGAATCCAGACACACAAGAGGGAGTGATAACCTGATCCTGCTGGGGTCTGGGGACACCCTGTTCCTGCCTCACACACACCCTGACAGTCACTTCCTAGAGTCACTGTCACTCATACACAAATGCTTCTGGAAGACCTCGGTGCTTTTAAACAGCAGCCAACTTGCTCTCCTGCTTTTCACCTGTCGCTTGGGTGGCTGGCAGCTGTTTCTGATGCTTAGTCACTTCATCACGTCCGACTCTGTGCAACCCCATGGACTGCAGCCTGCCAGGCTTCTCTGCTCACGGGATTCTCTAGGCAAGAGTACTGGAGTGGGTTGCCATGCCTTCCTCCAAGGGATCTCCAGGACCCAGGGGTTGAACCCGCGTCTCCTGCATCTCCAGCACTGCAGGCAAATTCTCTGCTACTGGGCCACCGCGCAAGCCCACGTGAACGGCAGAGTCCACATCATTTTCATCTCAGATAAATCTGACCTAGGATACACTTTATCCTATTCTGACAGTAGAAAGGCACATAACAATTTCACTCAAAGCATTCACATAAAAAATTAATGGAATCTGCAAATAGGGAAACTCCAAATACAAAAAGATCCTTTAAAGAAAATTCTCATCTTTGACATTATCTTTTAAATTAAGTATAATCCAGTGAATAATGAATAGCAAAATAGCAGCATTAAAAAAAAAAAAAAAACAGGGAAAATTTTCTTAGAGCAGGGCATCTTTTGTCTTTATAGAGTCTACACTGAAGAGGCACCCTCCCCAAATGCACAGCCGTGACTTACTGGCAAGCAAGTCCCTACAGTCCTGAGCGCAGCACAGAGTCCCGAGTGTGCCGCTGACAGTCACACGGAAGTCATTTAAACAACAGACAGAGCGATACCCAGGGCAGCGTGGCTAAAATTACACTGGTGAAACCAAAACCACGTGAGATGTCGGAAAACTATCTGAAGACCAATACGTATGTTAAAATACATATCTAACTCTAGGACCTATTCTCGCAGCAAAAGTTACAAAACTAGAATACAGTATTAAACAGATACAGGAATATATCAAAATTGGTTTATAAAATATTTTACTTTTGAGAACCCTGTTTCTCTTCCCTCCCTGTTCTAATAATTATATACTTAGATATATTTTGATGAAACATTGTAAGCTTTGACTGGGTGACAGATTGTCTTTGGGTTGTTTTCATGGATACACAAATTTCTCTCCGAAGGTTCTGAACTTGAAATTTATTTACTCTGAGTGTCATGAGCCAGGACAGGTTTAGGGTCAGAGTAACTCCTTACCAGGAACACTCCAACCCGACAGTCTCCCAGCTGCCCAAGGGGCCCTTGTTTCAAACATCCTATTCAGACAGAACAAACTGCTGCCAAATTTGGAATGATTGCATGATAGATGAGGGTGCGAATTAGAGCAAAATGTAGGGCATTTCACGTCATGAGTCCATGTTCTGCCTAACAGAGATCTTTTTTATCCTTTTCGGAAGTTGGGGACAAGAGAACCAAGGAGGCATATCCGACACGGTGCTGCAGAAGAGGACCACAGACACAGATTTGAAGGCAGGAAGCTTCAGTATTCTGCCAACTCTCAAGAAACTGTCCAGGTACACAAAAAGCTTTCCTAGCGGCATCTCAACTCTTTGTCTTCTGTTACCGCTGCACGTCCACAGCCCAGCAGGGACGGCATTCAGAGCGACCCTGCGGCTCTCATCCGTGAGACGATCAGCTGCACAGCTGGGAATCCGCTGTACTTAGAAAGGGAGGTCTACGGGGGAGTGTGCAAGTGTGAGCTTGTGTTCACTCTTTGTTAGCCACAGTATTTGTGTAGAATACATCTTCTCATGATCACAGAACTTTGATTTAAACAGTGCCAATCTGTCCAGTATGACTGAAAGCAGTAAACACCACAGCATTTGTGTTTGAATGTCATGCTCTTTGCCTGTTTTCTTTTCAAAATTAATTATCATTAAAATGTATCATGGTACCTATTTGTCAGCAAGCCACTCAAAAAGATGCCCTTGAAAATATTTCCAAGCAGCTTTTCCTTCTTCTGCTGCCCTCTGGAAGCAAAACTAGATCCACCTAACACAAGAAAATATTTTCCAGAGCTTCAGCTGTGTCTTAACAGTTAAAACTCAGCTAATTTCCAAGTTCTGTGTTCCCACCTTCTCCACAGCCTTTCAAACCTTCTGAAATGACAAGCTTCTTCAGTGGTGTGTTTCATTCCTGAGAAAAGAGCAATTACACGGATACTTGGGTACTCTAGACAAAACCTGGCAGTGAAGATGGGCCTGGGGTCCCAGTCATCCAGACATACTGCAAGGCGTCCCCATCGTCCAGAAGGCTTGCTTCCTGAGGAGTAAGGAAAAAGCTGTCAATCAACACCGGTCTAGGCAAAAGTTATAAAGCCAAGCACTGAATTACAAAGTTTGGTCCCTGTAGTCTTTGGTTACATGATACTTTCTGTATTGCACACATCTCCTTTGTGCATTTAAAAATTTGAAAAGAAGTAAGTAGCAAACATAGCTAGCATCTTGTTGCTCTGTATCCATTTCCCTGTAGGCCTTCTTCTGAGGCAGTAAAGAAAAATCTCTTTGAATGTTCATCAGTAAGGCCAGTGCTCACTAGCACAGAGCTGGACAACAAAACAGAACACAGAGCAAGCAGTACAAACAAAACTTAAAAGGCACACAGGTTCTGCCCTTTCCATCACAGTCCTCTCTGAAAGACTCAGGGGCTGGCCTGAAGATGGAGGTGGCCTTATTACAGCTCGTCACTACGTTCACCTAAAATGCACCCCTACTTGGTGAGTACGAGCTTCCAAGCTGGAAAAGACAGAAGTGGGAAAGCAGGGGCGTCCCCATTTGTCTGCATCGTGCTCCATGGCATCTGTGCAGATGCTGAGACAGTTCCACCTCCCAGCTTCCAGTTACCCAACATTATCAAAGAGAAATGTGAAAAGAGCTGGGGAATGTCTGAAATTTTTGCTTTAAAATTGAACAATATTTATCCCTAAAAAATTCAAAGGACAAGTTGCCATTCTAACGATATTAAAATCAGTAACATATATTCTATGCACAAGATAGAAAACCAGAAACCTAAATTTTGGTAAGCCTCCCATTTTAATGAATTGAAGGACAGGAAGATGATTAAACACCAGTAGACAGAAGAGTGGTTTTCATGAATTTTACACTGCGAAATATGATACCAAAATTATCCACATGTAACTGTCAGTCATGGAGCCCAGTGGAATCACATGCAGCTTCTGTAAGTCATTCTCTAGCTCTGATGGTCTCACTTTTGAAAAGTAAATATTTTTAATCCATGGGGTAATAAATTGATGAATTTGTTACTTAATTCTGGATGGAATATTTTTATTTTACTTTATAGTACCTCTATTTACCGAGACAAAAACCTTCACATAAAATACATTTTCTTTTTCACCTAGAAAAGGCATCTTCGGTCATCTCAAATTTTCTGAATTTTTCATGAAATCCTAAAACAAATCTGTATGGATTCCAACACAAATGTCACAATAAACTGGAGAAAAATTACAGCTGTAGTTTTGTTTCCACAGCTTCCAGAAGTTAGGGAACTCTCAGGCAAGTTATCCTGTGACGAAAGGTTAGCTGCATTTTGTTCAGGCTGCCAGAAGACCCTCACCAGCGAAGGTGAAGGGTCTGGAGTCTGTCCTGACTCTTTTTCAGAGGGGACTTCATGTCTGAAGGTGGTGAATTGAGGGGACTGTGGTCAGGACAGACATCGTCCTCATGAGGACATTCCACTGGAACCCATGACCATGACCGGTAATTCTGGTATTCTCTTGCCCGGTGCAAAATTCAGGAAAAGCCGCTGTCTCCTGGTATTGAATCGCCTTCCTGTCCTGCAGTTCATCACAATGAGAGGCCTGCCGTAAGCTGGAGAAGGACAGGCGTTTCTTGCTCACAGCTCCCCAAGCAGCAAGCCCTTCGGTCTCTTGGGTTGGAGTTCAAAGAATTTGAGCTGTTTGGGGTCTATGAGAGTAAATCTGCAGAGAAGATCTTTACAGAGCTGGTGCTTGCCAATGACCCACAGCAAACTGGGCAGGTTCTGTGTAACAACCACCTCCCTTCTCTGGACAGTAACACGAAACAGCTCAGAAGACAGGTGATGCGGTCCCCCACTTGAAAAGGCAGCACTGTGAAGACGAAGGCGGCTGGTGAGTGAGTGCACCTCCGCTCTCCCGCAGAGCCATCCTGGGCAGCCCCCTCACCCCGTGCCACTTTCCTCTGGCCTCAACTACTTTGCTTTGCCGTAAAAGTCATGTCACAATAGACAACAGTTTGTTGTTGTTGTTGTCGTTATCACTGTTTTCCTTTTCTAGGTTACAGTTATGGAACACAGACAAACATATTTCAGACTACACGGAATTACAAAGTGTAGAGGCTGGAAACCCTCTGCTATCCGCGTTCATTTTATGGACAATGGGAGCCTAAGCTAAAAGTGGGGGAGTGATTCCTAACAGAATACAGGCTCCCAACTCCCCACTGGGGGCTCCATCTGCTACACCATGACCCTCTGGGACAAGCCAGCCTCTGCAGCTTCCCTCCACCATATCAAGGTGTTCATGGCCAACCCTAACCCTGGCCAGCAGCCACTCACCTCAGGCCCCAAGACAACTGGTGAAAAGTGCGAGTTAATGTACTGCTTTTAGTTTAAATTCTGATTGCCTTTATACATTCCGTGGGGACTCAGGTTAGGGGAAATGCAATAATCCTCAATAAACTACAAGGGAGTCTGTAAGTCATGACCCTTCTGAATTCAAAAGAACACTGAATCCTTTTCTTTTTATGAACTGTCACATCTGTATTAAGACCATGGCCACTTGAGGAAGTTAGGCATTTTTCAGGCCTCAAACACAGGTGAGCTGTGTGCAAACAGTCTTAGGGCAGACTCCCACACCATGCTGAAGACTGATACCATGTCTCAAATTAGTTTATCTCAAGGGCAGACAAAATACTTCTACCACATTAACTTTACAAACTCTTATAGCAAAGTCGTCAGTGCAGGGTCAGAGAAAACAAGATGCTGTAGTGCTTAAAATCTTGGTTCTCAAAGAGAACCCTGAAAAGGTATCTTCCCTTCTCCCTTCACTACCCCAGAAACACCCTCTCCATGGAGGAGACAGTGAAAATAAACATTCCTTAGTTCCTTGAGGAAAAAGCTTCCTGAGATCAGGCTTGAGATACTGACTCCAAGGGGAAGAAACACACCTCCCCTGCTATCATCAGAGGCAAAGAAAATACAGAATCGCTGCCAAGTACAACTCTAGGACATTAGTTATGATCTAGTCCCTCCCTCAATTCAAAAAACTGAAGTTCTTTCCTGGGCACAAAGCTGCCCCAACGCATCTCCTCAGAAAGGTCTCCAATCTGAACAAAATTTAGGCAAAAATCTTTTAGCTAAATGAGTGTCAAACGGCTGCGAAGATCCTGTAGAGAAGTCCTCCTCCCTCTCGGCTCGGCGAAGGCCTCCAGGAAGCGCACAGCCTTCCTTTCTAGGGAGGGGAGACCGCAGTCCCCCCAGGGCCCCCGAGGACCTGACCGGTGGGCTGGCATCAAAGCTCGGGACCCACGCAGAGCCCGCAGGCTGTTTCAACGCAGGGAAACAGCAGGGGTGTAAAAGCACTTTCTGGGGCATTTAGAATGCCCATTTCTCCTCTCTTTACAGTAAGAAGCCAACTGGGGTGCACTTGGTGTACAGAGTTACCTTTCCGGGCAGCCAGAAGCCGCACGCTCAGGAGAACGGGCTCAGGCCCACAGGCCGGGCCTGGCAGCCCTGCGACGCGGGCGCCCCTGCGGCTCTCTCTCGGCCCCGCGCCGCTTTAGGAGGCAGGGTCCCCCAGCTCGGCCCTCCCCGGGGCCTCCCAGGCGCGCCTCGCAGACAGCCCTCCCGGCCCCCGGGCGCACACCTCGGCCGGGGTCTCCGGAGGCCGGTCACGCGGGGCCCTGCAGCCCCTGGCCGGGCGTCTCCCTGGCCTTCCTGCAGGTGTACAGCCACTTGATGATGCGCGCGTTCCTCTCGACCACCGAGGTGCTGCCGCGCGCCTGCTCCGCCAGCTCCTCCTCCTGCAGCCCCTCGTCGGCCCCGCTGCGCCGGGAGAAGCCGCTGTCGGAGGTGGCCACGCTCACGCTGCGGGCCTTGGGGGCGCCGCGGCCCGACTCGGCCGAGAAGTTCTCCCGCCCGAGCGCCTCCACCACGTCGGGCTCCAGGCCGCAGTACCGGAAGAACGTGTCCGCCTCGGCCGAGGGCGCGGAGCGGCGCGAGCTGAGGTCCGACTGCGAGCGCTGCAGCCCCCGGCGCCGGGCCCCCAGCAGCTCCGCGCCGCGGGGCGCAGCCGCGAGCCCGGGGGCCGTCCCGGCGGGCGCGGGGGCCGCGGGGCGCGC
>SJXO01001352.1:62367-210397 GCA_006408615.1 Connochaetes taurinus
GAGGGGCGGGCCGGGGCCGGGGCCGGGGCGGGCGGCGCTCCCGGGGCCGCAGCCCCTTCCCGGCCGCGGGCACTTCCGGAGCGGGGCGGGCAGGGCGGCCCCGGCGCCCCCGCGCCCGCGCCCGCCTCCTGCCCTTTGGATTCTTCAGGCGGCCTCGGGAGGGCCGCGCGGTGGCCTCCGCGTCCCGGAGGGCTCTCGCGGGGCGCGCCTCCGGAGCGGCGGGGACGGCGAGGCTCTGGCGCCGCAGGGCGGGGCAGCCTGCGTGTCGGGCAGAAGGGAACCGGGAACCGGGACGGGCTCCAGGCTCCGCCGGACGGCCTGCCGGCGGCCCGACCAGACGGGCCCGCCCGACGCCGGGGCCCGCGAGGGAGCAGCGAGCGCGGAGGCGAGGCTCGGGGATCGGAGCACGCTGAGCGCAGCCCCAGAAGACCGCTGCTGCCCCCGTCATCAGCCTCACCCGGAAGCCACGGGCTCACCAGCCGAGCGAGTCGGTCTAGGAAGGTGAGGAAGTCTAAGGGAAAACATTGCCAAAACGCCATTCTTTCAGACGCTGGACAAAGGACGAACAGGACCTGCCCGGCAGTGCTGTGTGCGCGGCATCCCCTGTGAAGGCCGCCCCGCAGCACGCTGCCCCTCAGAGGCCGAGGCTGGGTGCGCCTGGGGCGGGGCAGGCCGGAGGCTGCCTGAGGCCCGGGCCGGATGCTCTTGTTTGTTGTTTGTTAACAGCAATGCCCATGGCACCAAGCGGACTGGCGGTGAGTGAGCCGGGGCAGAAGCTCAAGGATCTCAAACAGGTTGGCAAGCCTGCGCCCACTGACCACCAGCCACGCAGAACCTCAGCAGGCGCCGAGCGGGTCTTCAGACCTGGAGTTTCTCTGAGGTTCTATCCTGGAGTCAGTGACAGAAACGCAAGAAACCAGGTCTCCTGAGAACCAGGCGACCCAGTTAGTGTCACCAGAAAATGCCACACTGACGTGAAAAGATGCCTGTGGTCCTGAAACTGGCAGAGAGAGAGAGAGACAGACAGACAGACAGACAGACAGACAGCCTCTGCTAGCTCCGGGGATGGACAGACAGCATGCTGGTGGTGGGAGGGCCTGGTGGGAGCCCAAAGCCTGGCTTTTGCTCAGGCTGCCTTGTCTATTTCAGTCAGAGAAAATGCATATTTCTAATTGCTTAGCCCCAAATGCCTCCTTTCCGTGTTTACACTGGCAGTTGCAGCAGTTTAGAGAGAGAGAACTCCTAAGCATAGGGTGTCTGGACTTTGTCTGAGCCTGGGTCCACCATTTATTAGCTATATTCCATTGGACAGAAAACAAAGCTCTCAGGGCCTTTGCCCTGTCGTTTGTAAAAACCTTCGCTTGTAGAGCTTAGAGAGTTCACTGCTTTTCACCAAATGCGGTCTCTGCCCCGGCTTCAGGAGGGGCTGCCTGGTGGGACTTCTCAGTGTCTCTTGTTAGGGTCAGGCTGCTCCACTGTGAACTAAACCACATTACTTCCACCTGCTGGGACAGTTATTAATGAGATTGTGCATATAAAGGGCTTAGCACTATGTCTGGTACAGATCAAATTTTCTTTTTAAAAATTTTTTTATTTGGAAGACAATTGCTTTACAACACACCAACTTTTCAATAAATAAATGTTTTCATTATGGTGGTTATGATTAGTGGATTATCACATTTTAAATAAGGTTAGTGAATTCACATGTGAGTGTTGAATAAAACTACTATAAAGTTGTATTTAAGACACAGATATTAAGATACAAGAAAATTTTCTCCATAAATTTTTCTCACAGCTCAGCTGGTAGCTTAGACTTTGAGCCTCATTTATCCCTGGCATCAACTCCAAATACATGATCAGAGCAGGAATAATGCTTACAGACCCAATGATCCAGAAACTCTCTTCCAGAGAATATGTCCTGTGGAACCAAGAAGAGAGATGTTCACGGTATGAAGATATTCACTGCAGACAAGCAGTTGAAATCAACCTACATTCAACAAAAGAAAGTTAGATAGTGGATGACATACCCATGGGATGGAGCACCATGCGACCATGTATAGTCATGCTTCCATAGGATATTTTATGGAGTGTAAAATGATCAGGACGTATGTGAAATTTTTAAAATAGGACAAATATAGTGGCAGTCGAGTAAATAGCTAAATATCATGAAACCTACAGAGACTAAGTCATGAAGAAATAGAAAACCCACATAGCTAGTAGGAGATTGAATGAGATATCAGATGCCTCCCATCAGAGAAAAACCTTGTACCTGATTACTGAGTGACAAACTTTTAAAGAAGAACTAACCAGTTCTTCTTGCTGCTGCTGCTGCTGCTCAGTCGCTTCAGTCGTGTCTGACTCTGTGTGACCCCATAGAGGGCAGCCCACCAGGCTCTGCCGTCCCTAAAGTGAAGAGGAGGGAACACTTGCTAACTCGTCCTACAAGGCTTGCGTTACCCCACCTCCCTGGGGGCTCAGAGGTTAAAGCGCCTGCCTGCAATGGGGGAGACCCAGGTTCGATCCCTGGGTCGGGAAGATCCCCCGGAGAAGGAAATGGCAATCCACTCCAGTATTCTTGCCTGGAGAATCCCATGGACAGAGAAGCCTTACAGTCCACGGGGTCACAAAGAGTTGGACACGACTGAGTGACTTCACCTCCACCTTTACCCCATACCAAAATCAAAGATAAAATAAGAAATCTCCATATTAATATCCCTTATGAACATTAATGCAAAATTGTTTAACAAAATACTAACAAGCATAATTCAGCAGCATATTGAAAGGATTATCTACAAGTGGGATTTATTTCTGGAATGCAAGGGTGGTTCAGTGTATGAACATAAAACAATATAATATCAACAGAATGAAGAGAAAGAAAAACATACAAGGTCGTTACATTTGATTCAAAAAAACGCACTTGACAAAATTCAAGATACTTTCGAGATAAAAACACGCAACAAACTAAGAATAGAAGGAAATTACTTCAGTGTAATAAAAGTCATATGTCAGAAAGCTAGCGTGAACATTAAGCCCAACAGCAAGAGGCTGAAAGCTTCTTCTCTAAGATTAGACACAGGGAAGGGCGCCTGCCTTCGCAGCTTCTGTCCCGTGCAGGACTGAGTCCAGCCCGAGGAACACGGCAAGAAAAAGACACAAAGCCGTTCAGATTAGAGAGGAAGGAGTAGAATTTCCTGTTTCCAGATGATGTGATCTTATATGTAGCAAATGCTGAAGATTCCAGAAAAAAAAAAAAAAAAACCTGTTAGACAAAAATTCAGGAAAGTAGGAGGATGCAGGTTAACACACAAAAATCAGCTGCACTTATCTGTACTAACTGACCGATCTGAGAAGAAAACTACAAAGCAACTGCATTTACTATGGTGTCCAAATGATGAGCAGAATCTCTAGGGATTAAACCAGGAGGTAAAAGACTTACATGATGAAAACTGCAAAACACCACTAAAAGAAATTAGAGACATAAATCGAGCTACACACACCCCATGTTAATAGCTTGAAATTAAAGAAGACATAAATCGAGCTACACACCCCATGTTGATAGTTTGGAAGACTTAATCTTGTTAGAAACCCAATACAACCCCAAATGATCTATAAATTAAATCTAGTCCCTATGTAAATCCTAATGATATTTTTGCAGAAATAGGAAAAAAAAGAAAAAACCCTATCCTAAAATTCATCTAAAACATCTAGGAGCCCCAAACAGCAAAAAAAAAAAAAAAAAAACACTCCTGGTTTTATAACTTACTGCCAAGCTAAATCAAATAAGTGTGACGTTAACATAAAGACAGATTAAAGACCAGTGGAATAGAATAGACTCTTAAAATAAACCCTCAGATATATGGTTGAATGAATTTTTATAGGGAGTGCCAAGATGAATAAGGAAGGGATAGTCTTTGCAACAAATGGTGCTAGATGAACTGGATATCCTCATGCAAAGGAATGCAGCTGGACTCTTACCTAACTCCATATAAAAAAAATTAAATCAATTTGGATCAAGAACCTAAACATAAGACCTAACACAATACAAATCGTCGAAGAAGACATAGGACCAAACTTTATAACACTGAAATTAGCAATGATTCTTGGATATGACACCAAAGGCACAGGCAACAACAACAAAAAAGAAAACAAATTGAAACTCATAAAAATGTTTTAAAATGTATGTATCAAAATCACTATTCACAGACTAAACTGGCAACCCACAGAATGGGAGAAAATATTTGCCAGTCATGTATCTGATACAGAATTAATAACCAGAATATATAGAAAACTCCTAAAATTCAGCAACACAAAAACCCAATTCAAAAGCAGACCATAAATTTAGACAGTTCTCCAAAAAAGATTACACAAATTGTCAATAAGCATATGAAAAAATGTTCAGTATCAGTTATCATTAGGAAAGCGTAAATTTGAACTACAAAGATATACTACTTCATGCCCATTAGGATGGCGACTATAAGAAAGAAAGGAAGGTCAGAAAGCAGCACGTGCGGGGGACGCTTTGGAGACACTGGGACCCTGTACACTCTTGGTATAGAATGAGGAGGCCTCCGTGGAAAAAAATTACAGCTAGAGTTACCCTGTGTCCCAGCAATTACACTTCTGGTTATATATCCAAAAGAAATGAAAGCAAGATCTTGAGGAGATATTTGTATACCAAGTTCATAGTAACGTTGTTCACAATAGCTAAAATATTGAAGCAACCCAAGAGTCCTTCAGTAGATAAATGCATCAGCAAAATGTGTACATGTCCAACAGAATATCATTCAGCCTGAAAAAGCACGAAGCCGTTGCGATGGACCGCAGCAATGGACGGCCACGAAGACCTAGGCCACGGGAGGCAGGCCAGTTACAGCAGGCGGACCCAGCGCGCCTTCACTCGCGGAGTCTCCAGGGCGCCAGAAAAGTGCGAAGGCAGAAACTGTGATGGTGGTCGCCCGAGCCAGGGGAGGGGGTTCTGGGGAGTGATTGTTTAGCGGGTCGGGTTTCAGTCTCACAAGACAGAAAGAGTTATGGAGATGGGTGGTGGTGATCGCTGCAGGACAATGTGAGTACATTTAACATCACTGAACTGAACACTTGAAATGGTTGAGACGGTAATTGTCATGTTATACGAGTGACAAGAAATATTTTACCATAATAAAAAAGTGGAAAAAAGCAAAACCTGTGATACAATCATACCATGGACTATTACTCAGAAATAGAAAGGAATAAACTGATCCACCCAACTTGCGTGAATCTATAGGGAACTGTGTTGAGAAAAAGTCCACCCTGAAAGTGTACACATGTATGGTTTTATTTGTGTAGCATTCTCCCAACGACAAAACTGAAGCGATGAACACATTGGCGGTGCCAAGGCTAAGGGAAGGAGTGGGAGAGAAGTGGGGCTGAGCGCAGAATGGCAGGATGCGACGCCACTGCGGTGGCGGGAACGTTCTGCGTCTGCGCTGCATGACTGTCAGCATCCTGGTCTTCAGATTTTATCATGGTTTTGCAAATATCACCATTGGGATAAACTGGGTCAGGGACACCCTGCATATCTCTGTATTTTTCCTTATATCTGCATGTGATGCTATCTTTTTATCTCAAAATATGTCTAACAATTAAAAACTAAAGCAGCAATGTGAACCAGTGAATGAATGAATCTGTGTATCAGTTATTCCAGTCCTTCAGGTTCTGAGCATGTTGTAGAACATGTTGTTTATGTAGAACACGTTTACTGGCACTTGCTGTATGCAGAACACCGTTCCAGCTGCCAAGATACAGCAAAAGCCGAGCTAAAACGTAAGCACAAGCCGCACTTCAGTCTATGCGTTTCTCACAAGTTGGTCTACCGCGAGTGTTTCTGCCTCGATGATCAAAGTCTCCCAAATGTCTGCATGTGTTCCTGGGCCAATTCGACCTCTTCTAGCTAAGCCTGTTTTACTTCAGTATATCCACAGCCAGGAAAAAGCTACTATGGCATTGTGCTCTTCGTTGTGTTTAATTACAGGGCTCCCTGACTTATCAACACCCAGATTCAAGGGACTAGATCTGATAGACAGAGCGCCTGAAGAACTATGGATGGAGGTTCGTGACATTGTACAGGAGGCAGCAATCAAGACCATCCCCAAGAAAAAGAAATGCAAAAAGGCAAAATGGTTGTCTGAGAAGAGCTTACAAATAGCTGAGACAAAAAGAGAAGTGAAAGCAAAGGAGAAAAGGAAAGACACACCCATTTGGAGAGGAGAGTTCCAAAGAACAGCAAGGCGAGATGAGAAAGCCTTCCTCAGCGATCAATGCAAAGAAACAGAGAAAAACAATAGAATGGGAAAGACTCGACATTTCTTCAAGAAAATTAGACATACCGAGGGAATATTTCATGCAAAGATGGGCACAATAAAGGACAGAAATGGTATGGACCTAATAGAAGCAGATATTAAGAGATGGCAAGAATACACAGAAGAACTATACAAAATAGATCTTTATGATCAAGATAGCAAAGATGGTGTGATCACTCACCTAGAGCCAGACATCCTGAAATGCAAAGTCAGGTGGACCTTAGGAAGCATCACTACAAACAAAGCTAGTCGAGGTGATGAAATTCCAGTTAAGCTATTTCAAATCCTAAAAGATAATGCTGTGAAAGTGCTGCACTCAATATGCCAGCAAATTTGGAAAACTCAGCAGTGGCCCTAGGACTGGAAAAAGTCAGTTTTCATTCCAATCACAAAGAAAGGCAATGCCAAAGAATGCTCAAACTACCGCATAGCTGCACTCATCTCACACACTAGTAAAGTAATGCTCAAAATTCCCCAAGCCAGGCTTCAACAGTACATGAACCATGAACTTCCAGATGTTCAATCTGGATTTCAAGAAGACGGAACCAGAGATGAAACTGCCAACATCCTTTGGATCATCGAAAAAGCGAGAGAGTTCCAGAAAAACATCTACTTCTACTTTATTGACTACACCAAAGCTTTTGACTGTGTGGATCACAAGAAACTGTGGAAAATTCTTCAAGAAATGGGAATACCAGACCACCTGACCTGCCTCTTGAGAAATCTGTATGCAGGTCAAGAAGCAACAGTTAGAACTGCACATGGAACAACAGACTGGTTCCAAATAGGAAAAGGAGTATGTCAAGGCTGTATATTGTCACCCTGCTTATTTAACTTATATGCAGAGTACATCATGAGAAATGCTGGGCTGGAAGAAACACAAACTGGAATCAAGATTGCCGGGAGAAATATCAATAACCTCAGATATGCAGATGACACCACCCTTACGGCAGAAAGTGAAGAGGAACTAAAGAGCCTCTTGAAAGTGAAAGAGGAGAGTGAAGAAGCTGGCTTAAAGCTCAACATTCAGGAAACTAAGATCATGGCATCTGATCCCATCACTTCATGGCAAATGGATGGGGAAACAATGACAGACTTTAATTTTGGGGGCTCCAAAATCACTGCAGATGGTGACTGCAGCCATGAAATTAAATGACGCTTGCTCCTTGGAAGAAAAGCTGTGACCAAACTAGACAGCATACTAAAAAGCAGAGACATTACTTTGGCAACAAAGGTCTGTCTAGATAAAGCTATGGTTTTTCCAGTAGTCATGTATGGATGTGAGAGTTGGACTATAAAGAAAGCTGAGCACTGAAGAATTGATGCTTTTGAACTGTGGTGCTTGAAGAATTGATGCTTTTGAAGACTCTTGAGAATCCCTTGGACTGCCAGGAGATCCATCCAGTCAATCCAAAAGGAAATCAGTCCTGAATATTCATTGGAAGGACTGATGTTGAAGCTGAAGCTCCAATACTTTGGCCACCTGATGGGAAGAACTGACTCATTGGAAAAGACCCTAATCCTGGAAAAGATGGACGGTGGAAGGAGAAGGGGACGACAGAGGATGTGATTGGATGGCATCATTGACTCGATGGCCATGAGGTTGAGTAAACTCCGGGAGTTGGTGATAGACAGGGAAGCGTGTTGTACTGCAGTCCATGGGGTCGCAGAGAGTTGGACTCTCCTGAGCCACTGAACTGACTTTAAAAATTATTAGCTTATTCTATTCTGAGCATAAAAGAACGTGAAGAGGGTACATTTCTGCTGCAGTGAGACATCCCCCCATGGACACACTGCTTGAACTCACGTTTTTTGGTCATGGTTCTCGTGTTGCCCCAGCACAGCAGCTCACACCACTCAGCCCGAGCCGCACACTGTTCATATGAGAGTTCTATTTGCCGCTGACACGCATGCAGTTGTCACAGCTTCAGCCGCTTGTGGACTAAAACAGTGGTCCTGGCTGATTACCCATAATATATACACTTTCTTTTCCTAGTTAGGTACATCTAGGTCATTCCCTGCTCTGTGCTTCAGAAGAAGGTGGAGAACAAAAGAAAGACAGATATAGAAGACATCTCCTGGCATTTGGGGATCAGCAGCTCAGCCCTGGATAAAGGGGCTGTTGGAGAGGAAGTGGAATGAGCTCAGTTCAAAGACAATAAAGCTGGTTCGGAGCAGCACGTGACGCTATTAAGAGTCACACTCTCCTGGCTCCTTTCTGCTCCAGACTCGATCAGAATCTCCTGGACCTGGATTGGAAGATGCATCAGAAAGGAACTTAGAGGCTAGTAACAGTGGGTGTCTTGGTCCTGCCCATCTCCTTCCAGCTGAGTGCTGGAGACTGGCTGGTGGGGCAAGGATGAGACGAAGTTGTGACAGGCTTGGGCTCTGAGGGCAGAGGAGCCCAGGAGACCGTCTCTCGGTCTATGTGTCCTCCCTAGAGGCTGTATCTTGGCGGGGCACTTGCTTCACTGAGCGGGGCCTCAGAGCTGGACCTGGACCCCGAGGGCTGAGGCAGGACTCAGCAAAAAGCGGCACAGAGGGACGACCAGAGGCCAGAGGGGGCAAGGCGGGCGGTGACAACCTGAAACCCACTTGCCACTCAGCCCGGGAGCCTGGTGGGACCCTGTGTAAATTAGTGGGAAGAACGTCCAGACCAAGGGAGCAAAAAGAGCTGGAATTTTTTCCTGCAAATATTAGGAGCTAAATGGACACTTGTTAGCAAGATTTGTTATCATAAACATTCTAACACTCCTCTTAAGAGAGAATTTTGGTTATAAACCATAGAGTTACAAAATTTAATTTATCTCGCATTCAAATACATGTTTAAAGTTAAGGATTGCGTCGATTGTTTTTAAATGAATCTGTTATTTGAGTAGAAAGTAAATTATAGAATAATATGTACACTTTGATATCAAAATAACTTTAAAAGAATAGAAAACGATATGCTATTTTGCATGCAAATCTATAAAAATAATAGAAAAATAGAAAAAATATAGAAAAACATGGTATAAATGTACCCTAAATTTATCATAGAAGTTTCCTCTAAGGAGGGGCAGAATGGGACAGGAGCTTCAACTATAGCTACAATGTTTGTTTTTAGAAAAAAAGTATTTAAGGTAAGCATTAAAATATGTAGGCTTCACTTTCTCTCCCTCTTTCTTGCTTTCAGATAAGCCTTTAGCATTAAGTGCTGATGTATCTTCCACTAGTTTTTTTCCTCAGTTGCAGCTGAGATTGATGATGGGGCAATATGGGTGTCTAAAGATGTGTTAAGGTAAAGGGAAATTCTCTCAGTCGCGTCTGACTCTTTGCAACTCCATGGGCTGTAGCCTACCAGGCTCCTCTGTCCATGGGATTTTCCAGGCAATAGTACTGGAGTGGATTGCCATTTTCTTCTCCAGGGGATCTTCCCGACCCAGGGATCAAACCCGGGTCTCCCCCATTGTGGACAGACGCTTTACCTTCTGAGCCACCAGGAAGTCCAAAGATGCGTTGAATTGTATAGTATACCAGGTATTTCTCATCTTAAAGAGAAACCAGAACCCAATCTCTTTTTTTATTTTTAAATGTTTTCCTTTAAACTCCTTCTGTGGAGTCTGTTAGCACTACCCGCAACAGGAAGGAGGGGGGAGTGTGTCCTGATGTTGGGGAGAGGCTGTTTTCTTTTGCTTGATCTCGTCCTGTACTCCACTGTTTTCTCTCTGGAGTTAAAGGGCCCCTTCCAGGTCTGGCTCTCATCGTGTTTGCCTCCATGTGTATTTCAGCCAGCCAGCCAGCCAGCCAGCGCCTCTTTATACACAGCCTCCAGGGCTGGTTTCCTGCCTCATTTCTCCATGAGGCTCCCCTCTCACCAGTCGAAGCCGCTTCTTTCTTTTCAGGGTGTTGTTCCACTTTTCCTGTCACCAGATAGCCCCCTTTGAAAATGGCATTCAGCTGTTTTAGGTTGAAGCCTTTGTTTCCGTTCCCTGGAAAGTCTCACCCCCAATCCCCTCATGCTGAAATTCTATTTGTAACATCCAACTTGACCACCAGTGTGTCAAATTTACAATAATAGTTACAGTCCTGCGATGTGGGAGACCTGGGTTCAACCCTTGGGTTGGGAAGATCCCCTGGAGAAGGGAACAGCTGCCCACTCCAGTATTCTGGCCTGGAGAATTCCATGGACCGTATAGTCCATGGGGTTGCAGAGTCGGACATGACTGAATGATTTTCACGTATTATTTTTAAGGTTGATTTTCCCCATTCTAAATGCAACATAGAAATGAAAACAAAACAAACAGTTCTGCCCACGGCGCCTAGATGCATACACTTACAGGGCAGGGTCGCACTGAGTCCAGCCGCGGCCCGGCTGGGCCTGAGCCCTGCAAGCTGGCGCTCGGAGGCTGGCCGTGCTGCCGTCGGTTTCCCTGCTACTCAGCCAACCCCCCATGGTGATCTCTACTTCCAGCCACACGCCCCTGCAGCACGCCCCCACCGTTTCTGCTTTGTCCTTGCTCTCTCTCTGAGATTATTCAGCAGCCTTACTCACAGGAGGCTTGATAGGAGTTCAGACTCTACCTGGTGCTGTCAGCACAGTTCAGTCGCTCGGGCGTGTCCAGCTCTCTGAAACCCCAGGGACTGCAGCACGCCAGGCCTCCCTGTCCATCACCAGCTCTTGGAGTTTACACAAACTCACGTCCATTGAGTTGGTGATGCCATCCAACCACCTCATCCTCTGTCGTTCCCTTCTCCTCCTGCCGTCTATCTTTCCCAGCATCAGGGTCTTTTCAAATGAGTCAGCTCTTCACATCAGGTGGCCAGAGTATTGGAGTTTCAGCTTCAGCATCAGTCCTTCCAATGAATATTAGGACTGATTTCCTTTAGGATATGGACTGGTTTGATCTCTTTGCAGTCCAAGGGACTCTTAGAGTCTTCTCCACAGTTCAAAAGCATCAATTCTTTGGTGCTCAGCTTTCTTTATGGTCCAACTCTCACATCCATACATGATCACTGGAAAAACCATAGCCTTGACTAGATGGACCTTTGTAACATCTCTGCTTTTTAATATGCTGTCTACGTTGGTCATAGCTTCTCTTCCAAGGAGCAAGCGTCTTTTAATTTCATGGCTGCAGTCACCATCTGCAGTGATTTTGGAGCCCAAGAAAATAAAGTCTGTCACTGTTTCTACTGTTCCCCCATCTATTTGCTGTGAAGTGATGGGACCAGATGCCATGATCTTAGTTTTCTGAATATTCAGCTTTAAGCCAACTTTTTCACTCTCCTCTTTCACTTTCATCAGGAGGCTTTAGTTCGTCTTCACTTTCTGCCATAAGGGTGGTGTCATCTGCATCTCTGAGGTTATTGATATTTCTCTCAGCAATCTTGATTCCAGCTTGTGCTTCATCCTGCCCAGCATTTCTCATGATGTACTCTGCATGTAAGTTAAATAAGCAGGGTGACAACATACAGCCTCAGTGTTCTCCTTTCCCAATTTGGAACCAGTCTGCTGTTCCATGTCCAGTTCTAACTGTTGCTTCCCGACCTGCATACCGGTTTCTCAAGAGGCAGGTCAGGTGGTCTGGTATTCCCATTCCTTTAAGAGTTTTCCACAGCTTGTGGTGATCCACACAGTCAAAGGCTTAGGCATAGTCAGTAAAGAAGCACTGTTTCTTAAGCTTTATGCACTGTTTCCTAATCACATTATGTAGGTCCCTCAAGACAGAACCTTTACTTTTCCGTAGCCGGGTCCCTGACTGGCGCAGGGTCTGCAGGCAGGGTTGCCAGTTGGGATTCACTGGCAGTCCAGTGGTTAGCACTTTGCCTTCCAGTGCAGAGGGTGTGGATTCAGTTCCTGGAAGGGAGCTAAGATGCCACATGCCTATTGGTGAAAAACCCAACACATAAAACAGAAGTAATATGTAACAAATTCAATAAAAACTTTAAAAATGGTCCACATTAAGGGGAAAAAAAATATTTAAAAAATTTGTCAGTTGATTTGTATATGTATTTTGTTGGTTAATTATTGACATCTCTGTTTTTCAGTGACTTCTTTAAATGCTTATTAAAATGCATCACTCAGATTTTTATAACATATTTTCATGGTTTAACTTCATTCCATAATCAGAAGTTTAATTGCAGTACTTTTGTTTACAAACCTTGACATATGTTTCCACATACAGATAATGGCCAATCCCTGAATCTAATGTGAAAGCTAAATTATAATTTTCAAAGTTACTAAATATAAACCTCTGATGAATGGGTTCTTTGCCTTCTTTTATTCAAGCTGAGGAATTTGAAAAATGACATTACTAAGTCATTTTATTAAGTGCTTTGCTGCATTCTAGTTATAATAATACAAAATTCTATTCGAGTATTGCTAAGGAACTGTGGTGTTGGAGAAGACTCTTGAGAGTCCCTTGGACTGCAAGGAGATCCAACCAGTCCATTCTGAAGGAGATCAGCCCTGGGATTTCTTTGGAAGGAATGATGCTAAAGCTGAATCTCCAGTACTTTGGCCACCTCATGCAAAGAGCTGACTCATTGGAAAAGACTCTGATGCTGGGAGGGATTGGAGGCAGGAGGAGAAGGGGATGACCGAGGATGAGATGGCTGGATGGCATCACGGACTCGATGGACGTGAGTCTGAGTGAACTCCGGGAGATGGTGATGGACAGGGAGGCCTGGTGTGCCACGATTCATGGGGTCGCAAAGAGTCAGACACGACTGAGCGACTGAACTGAACTGAACTGAATGAAGATAGAGTCAGTAGTTCTTATAATTAATTACAGAAACTTTAAAATAACTTTTTCAAAATGAGTTTGTGAAACAAAATATCAATTATTTTCTCATCAAAGGCTGCTTTCATTTTCAGTAAAACCATTGCACAAAAGTGCTTCTGACTCTGGACTAATCAGTGTTAAGGTGGGCTGAGTATAAGACATGGAAGATCTGAGTATAGTTAGGAGGACGATGGATGTTTGTTTGCCTGGAACAGTTCCAGTTTATACATACTATTCTGACATACTTATTAATGGTGCTCCTTTACTTTAAAAAATACCTTCGTTTGGATGGTCTCTCTACTTACACTGCCAGTTCACATCGTGTGTGTCTTTATGTAGATCAGTTAGCTTTTACTGGGCTCAGTTCACCATTTGTAAAATGAGGAGTCTGACCTAGGTGACACATCAGATCTGTCCACTTTACTATTGTGACCTGTGAGTAAAGCATAGGCCTCAAGAGTGATGTTGCTTAGATTAGTTTTCTCGTTTTCAGGATAACAAATTTCCTCAACAAAAATTCACAGAAAGACTCCCTTAAAACAGCTCAGTTCAGTTCAGTCGCTCAGTCGTGTCCGACTCTTTGCGACCCCATGAATCACAGCACGCCAGGCCTCCCTGTCCACCACCATCTCCCGGAGTTCACTCAGACTCACGTCCATCGAGTCCCTGATGCCATCCAACCATCTCATCCTCGGTCGTCCCCTTCTCCTCCTGCCCCCAATCCCTCCCAGCATCAGAGTCTTTTCCAATGAGTCAACTCTTCGCATGAGGTAGCCAAAGTACTGGAGATTCAGCTTTAGCATCATTCCTTCCAAAGAAATCCCAGGGTTAATCTTCAGAATGGACTGGTTGGATCTCCTTGCAGTCCAAGGGACTCTCAAGAGTCTTCTCCAACACCACAGTTCAAAAGCATCAATCCTTCAGTGCTCAGCCTTCTTCACAGTCCAACTCTCACATCCATACATGACCACAGGAAAAACCATAGCCTTGACTAGACGGACCTTAGTCGGCAAAGTAACGTCTCTGCTTTTGAATATACTATCTAGGTTAGTCATAACTTTTCTTCCAAAGAGTAAGCGTCTTTTAATTTCATGGCTGCAGTCACCATCTGCAGTGATTTTGGAGCCCCAAAAAATAAAGTCTGACACTGTTTCCACTGTTTCCCCATCTATTTCCCATGAAGTGATGGGACCGGATGCCATGACCTTTGATTTCTGAATGTTGAGCTTTAAGCCAACTTTTTTGCTCTCTTCTTTCACTTTCATCAAGAGGCTTTTTAGTTCTTCTTCACTTTCTGCCATAAGGGTGGTGTCATCTGCATATCTGAGGTGATTGATATTTCTCCCAGCAATCTTGACTCCAGCTTGTGTTTCTTCCAGTCCAACATTTCTCATGATGTACTCTGCATAGAAGTTAAATAAGCAGGGTGACAATATACAGCCTTGACGTACTCCTTTTCCTATTTGGAACCAGTCTGTTGTTCCATGTCCAGTTCTAACTGTTGCTTCCTGACCTGCATACAGATTTCTCAAGAGGCAGGTCAGGTGGTCTGGTATTCCCATCTCTTGAAGAATTTTCCACAGTGTATTGTGATCTACACAGCAGATGGTGACTGCAGCCATGAAATTAAAAGATGCTTACTCCTTGGAAGAAAAGTTATGACCAACCTAGATAGCATATTCAAAAGCAGAGACATTACTNCCATAGTTCATCAGGCACTCTGTCTATCAGATCTAGGCCCTTAAATCTATTTCTCACTTCCACTGTATAATCATAAGGGATTTAATTTAGGTCATACCTGAATGGTCTAGCGGTTTTCCCTGTTTTCTTCAATTTAAGTCTGAATTTGGTAATAAGGAGTTCATGATCTGAGCCACAGTCAGCTCCCGGTCTTGTTTTTGTTGACTGTATAGAGCTTCTCCATCTTTGGCTGCAGAGAATATAATCAATCTGATTTTGGTGTTGACCATCTGGTGATGTCCATGTGTAGAGTCTTCTCTTGTGTTGTTGGAAGAGGGTGTTTGCTATGACTAGTGCATTTTCTTGGCAAAACTCTATTAGTCTTTGCCCTGCTTCATTCCGTATTCCAAGGCCAAATTTGCCTGTTACTCCAGGTGTTTCTTGACTTCCTACTTTTGGATTCCAGTCCCCTAGAATGAAAAGGACATCTTTTTTGGGTGTTAGTTCTAAAAGGTCTTGTAGGTCTTCATAAAACCTTCAACTTCAGCTTCTTCAGCATTACTGGTTGGGGCATAGACTTGGATAACTGTGATACTGAATGGTTTGCCTTGGAGACGAACAGAGATCATTCTGTCGTTTTTGAGATTGCATCCAAGTACTGCATTTCTGACTCTTGTTGACCATGATGGCTACTCCATTTCTTCTGAGGGATTCCTGCCCGCAGTAGTAGATATAATGGTCATCTGAGTTAAATTCACCCATTCCAGTCCATTTTAGTTCGCTGATTCCTAGAATGTTGATGTTCACACTTGCCATCTCTTGTTTGACCACTTCCAATTTGCCTTGATTCATGGACCTGACATTCCAGGTTCCTATGCAATATTGCTCTTTACAGCATCGGATCTTGCTTCTATCACCAGTTAAAACAGTTACTTAGTATAAAACAAAAATCCAAATTCTGCTCTTTGATCAGACAGTGGCAGGCTGATATCCGCTAAGCTCTGCGTGACTCATCCCTCTTGTAAAGGCTTGTCAGGAATGGCAAAACCCTGTCAACAGTCAGCCATTTTCCTACACAGGTCTTAAAGTTACACAAATAAAGTTAAATAAACTTTACCTCTTCTGTGGATAAAATATGAGGACAGAGACGGGGAGCTGGGGAAAAGCAGGAAGGAACAATACACACCAACAGCAAGGCAGGGAAAGGAGCGTCTGCCCAGGAGCGCCAGTGAAGTGAGGCGCAGGACGCTGCGGGGGGCAGGTGCCTGCTGGCGGTTCATCCACCACAGCCAGAGGCCCAGGAGTTTGAGCTCCTTGAAAGGGATACAAGGGAACCGGAAACTTCAGTGTTTTGAAAATGCAAATGGAAGTTTTCCATCAACTTCACAGCTGTATTGGCTTATCCAGAAGATCAGACTCCTGAGGTTTCAGCCAGCATTCTGCGAGCCCATCGTGAAGGGAGCAGGATACGACACGCACGCAGCCAGGAGAAAGCCCCGTTGAGACAATTCTGTAACAAGAAGTGCTGCCCTCGCTCTATTCACTTTGGATGAGACACTTTTACTATAGAAGTCAGAGTCACATGCAGTCCAGGTGGCATATGCACCCTGAGACTAGCTCTTTAGCTTGGGAATTTAGGAGGAAGGTTATAGGCTTTGGTGAGAATGCTGAGAGCACTCTGCAGTGAGAAGGATGCACGCTGCTGGTTACGAGGTTTGCACCCGGTACATCAGGCGCTGCTGTCAGACGGTGATTCTGTCTTCCGTGTTATCTGCTCAGCTCTTTCGGGGCAGCTGGAGACAGCTGGAAGGTTTGTTCCTTCCAGACACAGAAAACCCTGCTGTGTGTGCCGTTGGCTCTGCCCTGTGCGTCTCTGCTGCACGCTTGCTCCTGTCCAGGGGTTTTACTAATAATTTCACAGAGTTCTTGAATTTTACTAAGACGTTTTCTCAAATTGCAGTCACTATATGCAATTTTTTCCCTACTAACTTCCATCTGATTTGCTTTGAACTTTGCCTGATGCCTGCTTTGCTAGTTGCAGAGGTCAGTGTTTCTTGTACAGTAATCCTGACCCAGAAGAAGGGGGCCCTGGGCAGGCTATGGGGAGCAGTGATGGTCAAATGTGGCAAGCTTGGAGAGGGCTCAAGGCCAGGCAGGGGTGAGGCTTGAAATGTTGGGAGACAGGCTCACCAAATATTTCTGGGTAGGAAAGTGACAAAATAGTGGGTTCTTAAATAGAGTATTCTAATTTGGGGGACTGTAAGTTAAAGTCATATTTTAAAAGGGACTTTTTACTTTAGCCCCCAACTCCAGGAAGAAAATTGTTTTCCTATGTGGTCTACAGAATTGTTGAAGAAGATATTCACCAAAATGCCCAGAGAAACAAATTGCCTCTCAATTTATCCCTTTTGTGACTTAGATTTCACAATAGCACTTTAAACATCTACACTAAAAAAAGCGATTCAATTTTGGTTGCCATGTAACTTTTCAAACTTACTGGAAAGCAAGATTTGTGCTTGTACGTGTGTGTCACAAAGCATCAATGTTCTGCAAAACTCTGACCCAGGCTTTGTTCAGAAAGAACAAAATCATTCAATATAAAAACCTGTTTAATACTGAAAGATCTGAAAAGATAATACATTTGTTACTTTCTTATTATACATCAGGAGCTAGGTTTTCTACACGTCCTCTCCTCTCCTTACTGTAGAGCAAGACGTCATTGTAACCATGTCAGTTATGAAAAGATGAATATTCTTTCTCTTAGGCTACTAAAAAATATCTCTGCTTTAATTTAAGCTTATTTCCTCTTGTTGATTTTCATAGAAAATCAGAAAACAAGGATCAATATCCTGTTTCTAGAAGCCTGCTTCAGTAACAAGGAGAACACATTCCTGTCAGAACCTCCTCGTTTCTCTTGCTATCCAGCCACTGGTCTGAATCGCTACGGGCCCCTTTTTTCCACCCTCTGTGGTCACTAGTTTCCCAACCTCTTTCTTATAATCACTCAAGGCAGCTTCGAGTTCATCAGAAAAGCAGAAACAAAGGGAACAGGAACTTCCTGGTACAAAAGGGGCAGCTGAGTCACTGGTCCTGGAGCAGAAAGCTCCAAGTCCTGTGGACAGGAAGGCTCCGGGGATTGGGCTGAGAGAGGAGGACAGAGGAGCGAGGCCAGGGGGCGACGGGTCCACGCGTGCTAGAGGCTCTCAGGACGTCCAGAGCGGGGACATTATCCCCAGCTGCCCAAAAGGCAGTGAAGTGAACACACCACTCCTCAGGAGGATTACTGGAAGCCAGTCGAGATGATAAAGTGACCCAATTGTTCTTTCTTAACAAGAACCTAGCGTGCTTCATCTTGACTTTAATACTTCAAATAGTGACATTTGAACCTGAGAAGAAGAAAACATTGGTGTCAAATTGTGGTCACATGCTTATAATTCTCTCCATAAAGATAGACAGGCTTTGTGCAGATGTTAATCTTCAATAAATATGACTTCACATAATCGACTGAAGTTCTCGTGTTACGTGAAGTTGTTCTGAGGGGGCAGATGAAGGTTAAGGAATCTAAAAATCTATCCTGAGAAACCTAACTATTCTGTCCATGTCTGTGCCAAGTAATGAAGGGGCAGGTGGAAGAAATGCAATGGCTTGGCACCTTCACCCTGCGTAGCACAGGACGAGTGACCTTCTGGGACACAGTCCAAGCTGGTAACTTAAGCAACATTGCATCCCCCTCTGAATCAAAGGGGTTAGGAAGTTTCTAAACTGATGACTAAGAACTGGATATTAATTAAACAAGAAGGTAAATAATAAATTACCTGTACAAAGATAGACTTTCTGAGATAATCGAGAGTTTAATAATCTATGTTGTACTTTGGAAAGAAGTTCATTCATTTTGGGAAACTTTTTTCTTAAAGATCCAGGCAGTGATAGACCAGGAGGCCTGGCTGTGTGAGCCTGCTCCAGGGTCTGGCCCACAGAGCAGGTTCTGATTGTAAATCAGCTGGGGATGGAGGAGAGTGCTGTTTTAAAGCCAGGAAGTCTGGAGCCAAGTCCTGGCTCTGTCAGTGACCGGTTGCAAAGCCTGACATATTGCACAGGATAGGCTCACCTTCCTCATGAGGTTTTGTAGGGACGGTGAAGGGTAGTATGTGGAGAAATCTCGGATGCAGTCAGTAGCCTTTCCTCCTCTCTAATGAATTCTTTTCCCATTCACCCACAGATAATCCTCTTGCCCTCAATTCTGAAACCCTTGGGCTCCCTAAGTTACAAAGTGTGCTCGGTACAGCAGGCAGGAGTGTGCGTCATTCCCCAAAGTCCCCGCAGGGCCCTACCGGGACTTCCTGACAGCCGTCCGTCTGGTACTCCAGCTGAGTCGACTCACACTAGTCTTTTTCCCCAAGAACGCCCTCTCTTCTGTCCCAAGGGCGCCCTCGGGCTCCCGTGATGGGGAGTATGCACCCGTGTGTTGTGGAAGAGCCGCATCAATCAGCAGAAGTTTACTCTGGTTTTTATTAGACGAGGATGAAATAGCACACACGGAGACTGCTCTGTCGAGCACTATAATTTCTAGCAAACTGGAAGTGTGTCCTGCCCCCGGCACAGTCCTTCACCTCTCGCTGCTTCTGCGCCCTCTGCTCTGACTCTGCAGCTCCTTCCTCGAGGGCCGAGGCCCTTCCCAGCTCTCTGACCTCGGCGGTCACGCGACTCGCGCAGGCCCGCGGGACGCCCGCTGCCCTTCTGCCGCACGCTTGCTCCTGGCCTCCTGAGACGTGTGGCGCTTCTGGAACGGGGCCTGGTGCTCCTGTGGTCCTTGCCCCCGTGTCCTGCAGCCTGGCTTTGTCTACGGAAACACTTGAGCCACAGGGTGAGTTTAGTCAGAGAAGTGAGAACAGCAGAAACAAAGGCAAACAGTCAGAGGGGACCAAATATTAATAGTCACTAAGCAGAGTCAAGCACCTTCAGCCGCTCCTCCAGGGCTATGCATGACACTCTGAGCCACGACCTGCGGGCTGTCTTGGAGACCCCGAGCCCCGCCAGGTGGAGGTGCCGACTCTGTGGTGCCCGGGCTGGAGCGTGTCATAAGGGGCCGTGATTCCGAGAACTGGCCTCCAGGAACACACCGACCCTGGAGCTGAAGACTAACTGTCCTTGAAACAATCGAGATGACGCTGATCAGACCACCGACGGCCAATCGCAAGACGACCGTCAGAGCCGACTGTGCTGTTTCTACATGGAGCCCCCTCCCTCTGTCTGTAAAAGTTCTTGCCCCCTGATTGTCAGCAGAAGGGAGTTGGCCTTTGGACAGGAGTCCACCCTCTTCCCCAGTTGCCAGCATCCAAAATAAAGCAAACTTTCCTTTCCATCAGCCTAAGAGATTTGGAAATGTTGTGCTTTCATGAAGCAGGCAAAAGAGCAGGTCACTGGTGACTTTGTGAGAATAAGGACCTTTCAGGACCTGTAGGGATTCTCTCCGGAGAAGGCAATGGCACCCACTCCAGCACTCTTGCCTGCAAAATCCTATGGACAGAGGAGCCTGGTGGGCCGCAGTCCATGGGGTCGCTAAGAGTTGGACACGACTGAGCGACTTCACTTTCCCTTTTCAACTTTCATGCACTGGAGAAGGAAATGGCAACTCACTCCAGTGTTCTTGCCTGGAGAATCCCAGGGACGGGGGAGCCTGGTGGGCTGCCGTCTATGGGGTCGCACAGAGTCGGACATGACTGAAGCGACTCAGCAGCAGCAGCAGCAGCAGCGGCGGCAGCAGGGATTCTCTCCACCATCACAGTGGGAACTGAGACATTTCTATAGCAGGTAGATGAACATTCCTCTCTTCTCCTGTCACCATCCGTACCTTCTCCAGGCTGGATTAACGGGCGTGTGTGTGTATGTGTGTGGGAGAGAGAGATCCCTGGGGACAGCACCCGCAGCGCAGAGGTCAGGGACACTGGTGTCAGCCGCTGGATGGCCTGTGTCCGAGACAAAAGGCAGGCCACTATTTCTGCGTGTAATCAAGCCAGGCGGTCAGGGCATACACTGGGTTTCGGGACTAGTTCTGGTTAGTAAAAGAACATTTCTGCCTTGGGGCCTGGGATCAGAAGTGGGTGCTGGCAGATACGTGGACTTTCAGATTCCAGTGGAACGTCGTGCATCCTGAATAGCAAAATGCTGAGTGAATGACTCTAACACTGGAAAGGACAGGCTGAGGTGACTGGTCCCAAGATCAGTGTGCTGCTTCAGCGCTGACGTATTTCTAATTGCCCTCCATTTGTGTCCCCTTATTTGACAGTTAGTCAGTTTGTTCTTGATGGGGAAGGCCTGGTCCCCCCTGTTCCTGGAGAAACTCTGGGCTGTGGCTCTCAGCCTGGCTGCCCTTTCCCCAGCCCGTCTCATTTCCATGCAGCCCCTGTGGCCTCAGATCAAACAACACAGCCTCAACTGAAAAGAGAAGCAGCAGCTCTGGGGAACTCTCTGGAAATCCACTGAAGACTTTGCCAAGGGAAGGAGAAAGTCTCCTAGATGACAAAAGGAGATAATAGCTAGGGACTGTTCAGGGGCCTCTGGTCATTTGGCATATAATTTCTGATCAGCCCAACACAGATTCAAAGCCCCCAAAGCCGTCTTACCGGGATTCTGTTTCATCAGAGTTTAAACTGCGTTACAGTTACCACCCATCTGTTATGGAGACACCTGGAGAAGCTTTCTGGTTGGCATTCTGCCAGCACAATATTATTTTTTCTACTAGGTTTTAGCATAGAAACCATTTGATTTGAGTTATGAATAATAAAATGCTCTTTGGATGAATCTCAGTGATTCATAATGGAAAAGTGCTATTTAGGAATTTTCAGTAAGTATCTTAAAGTGAGGTGATTAAATATAATAGTATCCAAAAAATGGAAACTAAGTATCATCAGATAGATTGGCTTTATGTTCCTCTTTAATGCTCTATTTTGGGTAAATGTGTCAGACACAGGAGTTCAAAATCAAGTCCCACCAAGTCAATAGAGGTGAAGTCTTGGGCAAGGCCTGTGGCCTTTTCTAGGGCTTATTTTCCTAATTTTTAAAATGAGAGGAATACCATCTAATGGCAGAAAATGAAGAGAAACTAAAGAGACTCTTGATGAGTATGAAAGAGGAGGGGGAGCTGGCTTAAAACTCAACACTGAAAACCCACCACCTGAGCCGCCAGGAGTGCCCAACATCACGGCATCTGGTCCATCACCCTGGCAAATAAGAGCAGAAAAAGTAGAAACAGTGACAGATCTTATTTTCTTGGCTCCAAAATCACTGCTGATGGTGACAGCAGCCATGAGACTGAAAGACGCTGACTCCTTGGAGGGAAAGCTATGACAAACCCAGACAGCGTGTTAAAGAGCAGAGACGTCACTTTGTCAACAAAAGTGCATATAATCAAAGCCATGGTTTCTCCAGTGGTCATGTATGGATGTGAGAATTGGACCATGAAGAAGGCTGAGCCCTGAAGAATTGATGCTTTCTAGCTGTGGTGCTGGAGAAGACTCTTGAGAGTCCCTTAGACTGCAAGGAGATCAGACCAGTCCATCCTAAAGGAAATCAGTCCTGAATATTCTTTGGAAGGACTGTTGTGAAGCGGAAGCTCCAGTACTGTGGCCACCTGATGGGAAGAGCCAATTCCCTGGAAAAGCCCCTGATGCTGGAAAGATCGAAGGCGGGAGAAGGGACGACAGAGGGTGAGACGGCCGGATGGCATCACCGACTCAATGGACATGAGACTGAGCAAACTCAGGGAGATGCTAGAGGACAGAAGAGACGAGAGTGCTGCAGAGCACGGAGGTCACCGCGCGGTCACCGAGAGTCGGACACGGCTTGGCAACTGAGCAGCGACAGCCACCCGCCATAACGTTTGGGGAAACGTGTGGTTCTTGTCCTGTGCTCCCTCAGAACTGTGGGTTTTGATCACCGTGGCCTGACGCCAGCCTTTCGACGGCCTTGGAGATGACTCCTCACTTACTCTTGGGTGAGCCCAGTTCCCTCGGGCAGCAATGCACAGAGTCCAGAGCTCAGAGAGGGTCCGTGGGGCCACACAGCTCCTTCATTCTGACTCCGTGACTTGCTGGTTGAGGGGTACTGAGTGTGTTATAATGCTTCACCCTCCTTCTGCTTTAGCTGCGTGCGGATAAGCAAGTCGCTTCTACGCTATTGTGAGAATTTAGTAGGTTTTGTAAGAAAGAGAAAGCTTTCAGTATACCACCTGTTCATGGTAGGTACACTATTCTTTTTGGATAAACAAAGAAGCTTATTCTCAGGTTCTAATAGCCATGTATCTTGAAAGACCCATCTGAATTAATTATCTGCTGCTTTCTTTATCTTCTCTTTCTGCTTCCAAATCTGGACACTAGACAACTGATGTCAGGCAGCCATCCTCTGAGGTATGGACTTTTCTCTGTGGTATCAGTAAAGGAGGAAACACCAGTGGTGATGCTGACAAAACACTACAGGAGCGTCACGTAACAGAAGTCACCTTTCTCACTCACGTCGGGGCAGGGGTGGGTAGGTGCGGAGACTCTGCCAAAGCCGCGCGATCCCGTCTGCAGTGCAGGGAGTTTGCTGAGAAGTTGCTGCCTGTGAGGACTGCGTTCGCCAGCATCTCCTGCATGGGGGACCCGCGCAGCTGAGTCCCAGTCAATGGAACACGGACAGAGTGACGTGCACACCTTTAGGGCTGACCCTTAAATGTGTCCTGTTGATCGCTGTTGATCACTCTGGCCTTGACCCCACTGGCTGCTAGGTCCTGATGGAGCTGCCTTCAGTGGGTCTTAGAAGCACAGCTGGAAGAGAGTGCAGTCACTCTCAGGCGGAGTCCCTGCAAGTCTGCTGAGGCTGAGTTCTTTCCCCTGGTCCAAAACACCCAATCTTGGGCATTCTTGACTGTTACTCGAATGTGAAAAGCAAGTTCTCCTGTCTCCCCCACGGCTTGTTGTGCATGTGGGCTCATATTCTTTACCCATTAATTTTGATGAATTTGGGAGTGTGAGTTCAAATGCATTTAACCAGAGAAAATGCAGGAATGTCTGTGCTGGTGTAAGCTATCACTACATTTTTGAATATTGGTTTACTGCACCTCTTTCTTTATCCCACTCTATTAGTATCTAACCATGACAGTTATGTTTCTAAGATTTAAAAATATTTTCATTATTGATATTTATGTATGACTTTGCCCAATAAGTTGACAGAAAGAAATATTTTATTCCTAGCTTAGAAACATATACCTATATCCAATGCAGAACTTTTTAAAAAATTTTTATTCACAAAGTTTTATACGTAAGTAAGAAAGTACATAAAGCAGAAGCGTGTGGTTTTAATGAATTGTTACAGGAACACTTCCCTGGTGGCTCAGAGAGTAAAGCGTCTGCCTACAGTGCGGGAGGCCCGGGTTCAATCCCTGGGTCAGGAAGATCCCCTGGAGAAGGAAATGGCAATCCACTCCAGTATTCTTGCTTGGAAAATCCCATGGATGGAGGAGCCTGGTAGGCTACAGTCCACGGGGTCGGAAAGAGTTGGACACGACTGAGCGACTTCACGTGAACACGAGCGTGGCTGCCACTCTCACCAAGGAAGAGAGGCCGTCAGCGTCTCCTGGAGGACGTGTCCTGATGTCACGTCTTTCTGCCAAGCATCACTAAGGCACAAATTACCGCTCACCAAGGAGGAGGGTCCACCACTGGGGGGCCTTCAGGCTTCTCCCACGAGGCTGGTGGAAAGGACCCTGTTGGCGTGGGCTGTGCTCGGTGATTCGGGGCAGGCTGGGGAAGTTCTGTCGGGCTTGAGGCTCCAGGCCTAAAAAGCACAGGCAGCTTTGCGACTGGAGGGTCTCAACAAGCCTGAGTAGGAGGCACGCTGGGCTGACGAGCTGTGCGCGGCCGCTCACCCCAGCTGCTGGTCTGTGGTGTAGACCAGGCTTATGTCTGTCTGTTCAGACACATTCCTGAGAGCTTTGTTCCTTGTCCTCCTTCTCACCTGGTGTTGATGTTTACGAGCAGAACGCCAGCTCAGCTTTGGGATCTGAGTGGTGGCTTTTCTCTCAGAGTTCACACCCATTTCCCACTATGTCCTTAAGAGTCTCTTTCATAATGCGGGGAATTAAGGTTCTGGACTTGTCCACCAGACAGTAGCAGGTGCATTTTTGGACCTCACATTCAAGTTGAAGTTTCTTTTTATTCTCCAAGAAGTACTGAAATCATATTTAATTTTCCTCAATTTTATAATTAACTCCAGAAGCAAGCATTTAAGGACTGAAAAAAACAACCAGATGGATTTTCCCAGAAATATGTTTTTATTCTCCTAATAATTCTTTATATATGGTTTTTAAAAGACCTGCTTGCAGCTTGATCTGTGATTATGTTGTAGTCTTTAACCTTTCTCTGCCCTCAATTTCATGCTAAGTATCTAATCTGTGAAGATGTAAAAAGAAATGATGTGCAAAGAACAATTTAATACTCAGCTAATTTTCAATAAGAAATTTGCTTCAAACCATACACAACGTATTTTGTTCATTGGACCCTAATGGTAGCTACTCTGTAACTCCATGGTCAGGACATTTGCATATTCTAACTCTGATGTAGCTTGTGGGCCTTTGGGGTGACCTCCCTGTCTGTAACACGAGGATGATTAGAGGGCTTCCCGGGTGACCGAGGCAGCACTAGAGAAGGCGCGCTAGAGCGCTGCCACTGACGTTTGTGGCAGTCGATCCTCGGCCACCAGAGGAGCTGGCAGAGCAGATGCCAGGATCACCTTCTACAGGCACTTTGGGGAATTAAATAATTAGCCGAAAGTCTCACCCAAGCATCACTAAATTCATAAATTGCTTCATATTTAACAAAGTTCTTCTAACTTACCTTTGCAAGTTTTATCTATGTTTTACTCCTGTGTAACAATTCTTATTTTCGCTAAGAGAGTATGCAACCAAGAGTGGCTCAGCAATTTGCTCAACTTCATTAAGTCTGTGTTAAAGCCAGAAACCAAGCTTCTTTTTTCACTCTGAATATTTAGTCTTGCCACTCTTCCACTGCATTGTTACAGCATGGCTGCTCAAGTGTTTTTCCTAAAGAAAATTATGCTAATTTTCTATTAAGAATCTCATTTGCATGCAGGGAAAGCAGAAAATACAAAGCTAAGAAAAACAAAGGCGCATATCTAGCATTAAGGCATATCGCTAGCATCTACTAGCATTAAGGCTGTGGCTTTCAGTTCAAGAATCGTTGCAAGTGAGATCATGACTGAGCAGATCTTTCTGGATTCAAGCATGGTTGCTTTCTAATGACTGTTTCCCAAGTCCGTGCCAGCTGCTACTGGTAATTACTAAACACCAGGCCAGCTTTCCCAGCACTTCCAACAAGCAGGGCCACCTGTTCTGTTATTAGTTGTCAGTGTTTTGGAATATTCTGAGGAAACCTGAAGTGGAAAAACCAGTAGGCATTCGTCAAAACAAGAGAAAAATTTGCAAATTTCTAACTACTGACTTCAGAAGACATGCATTGCCTGCAGACCCTCTGAACTCCCTCCCTGCACAAATGCAAAGTGGCGCATTTTTCTTTCTTTCTATTTATCTAAATATTGATATTATCATGACTATTATATGAGCAAGAAGAGCAAGACATGATCGCAGATAGCAATGGGTATATGACAGCTCTAGTGATATAGAATTATTGCCAAGGGTGAAAGGGATGAATGCTTCTTGACTTAAAAATTCATGACTCTAGAAAGAACAATGGATCTTAAGGCCAAATAACAAAGATTGAAATCTGTCTTTGTATCTCATGGGTGAGACTTCTGGCTAGTTATTTAATTCCCCAAAGTGCCCGTAAAAGGAGATTTCAGTATCTGCTCTGCCAACTCCCTGGGTGGTTGTGAGAGTCGACTGTTACAAACTTCAGTGGCTGAGATGTCTTTACTGATTCTTTTACATGCCTCTTACCAACATGAGTAATAAACTCTATCTGTAAAGTAAAAGGATTAGTTTGAAAATTGCTTAGATTGTCTTTTAACTTTAAAACTGAGAAAATGTGTAACCTTTTGCCTTTCCCATTCTCTGAGCACCTACTTCATGCTCAGTCGTATCTGACTCTGCAGCCCCACGGAGTGTATACCACCAGGCTCCTCTGTCCATGGGATTTCCCAGGCAAGAATACTGGAGTGGGTTGCCATTTCCTCCTCCAGAGGATCTTCCTGACCCAGGATCAAATCTTTGTCTCCTGCCTTGGCAGGCAAACTCTTTACCATTGAGCCATCTGGGAGGCCTTTTCATATCCTAGGACCTTATAAAGCCAACAAGGTTGCAGAGAACGTATCATAACTCAGGCCCTTTATGTGCTACTCCATCGTGCTATGATTTAGTTACATACACTTTACCTGGAGCTCACACACACACACACACTCATACATGCAATCCCAGTTTAACAACACTTGTAAAATGTTCACATATTATTTATTGAGTGATAATTGGGCACCTGATATATACTAGGCACTTGGTACCAAATAACAATATTCCAGATTTACAAATGAGAAAACTAAGATTGCACAACATGAGATTATATATTTAGTTAGTTCAAGAGTCAGGATTCAAACCAATGTCTCTCTTATTCCAAAGGCTGTGCAACACCATTCTGCTATGCTGCTGTCTCTCCAAGACTCCCATTCAATAAGAATGAGTTGTCTTTAATTTTTCAAACTACCTCTGTTGAGTAGAAAGACAGTTGAACAGAGTCTTGGAGGAAAAAGCATTGTTTGGTTGTGGGAACCAAAGTCTAAAAATGCTTTTGCTAATATGAGTAACATACATCCATGCTTTGTGCCAGTCACTTCCGTCGTGTCCGACTCTGTGTGACCTGCGGACTGCAGCTTGCCAAGCGCCTCTGTCCTGACTCTGCAACTTCTTGGACTGCAGGACTTCCCTGTCTTTCACTATCTCCTGGAGTTTACTCAGACTCATGCCAATTGGGTCAGTGCTGCCATCCAAACATCTCATCCTCTGTCCCTTCTCCTCCCACCTTCAATCTTTCCCAGCATCAGGGTCTTTTCCAATGAGACAGTTCTTCCCATCAGGTGGTCAAAGTATCGGAGTTTCAGCTTCAGCATCAGCCCTTCCAATGAATATTCAGGACTGATTTCATTTAGGATTGACTGATTTGATCTCCTTCCAGTCCAAGGAACTCTCAAGAGCCTTCTCCAAACACCACAGTTCAAAAGCGTCAGTTCTTCAATGCTCAGCCTTCTTTATTGTCCAACTCTGACATCCACACATGACACCTTTGTCAGCAACGTGATGTCTCTGCTTTTGAATACACTGTCTAGGTTTTCCATAACTTCTCTTCCAAGGAGCAAGTGTCTTTTAATTTCATGGCTGCAGTCACTATCTGCAGTGATTTTGGAGCCCAGAAAAACAAAGTCAGCCACTATTTCCCCATCTATTTGCCATGAAGTGATGGGACCGGATGCCATGATCTTAGTTTTCTGAATGTTGAGCTTTAAGCCAACTTTTTCACTCTCCTCTTTCACTTTCATCAAGAGGCTCTTTAGTTCTTCTTCACTTTCTGCCTTAAGGGTGGTGTCATCTGCATATCTGAGATTATTGATATTTCTCCCGGTAATCTTGACTGCAGCTTGTGCTTCTTCCAGCCAAGCGTTTCTCATGATGTACTCTGCATATAAGTTAAATAAGCAGGGTGACAATATACAGCCTTGACGTCCTCCTTTTCCTATTTGGAACCAGTCTGTTGTTCCATGTCCAGTTCTACCTGTTGCTTCCTGACCTGCATATGGGTTTCTCAAGTAACATAAGTAAACAACACCTATTCTGATTCATAAAACTGTGAGGTCGAAATGCTGAATTTATAGAGTAAAATAACAAAAGGCAGAGGCTAGGGTGGTGTATTAAGCTACACAATGTTATATACCAATTATATCTCAGTAAATCTGAGAAAACAATAAAGTAACAACTTTCACAAACTAGAAACTACAAAGGCTATAAGGAAAAATAGAAGTAATAAAATAAATATTAAAACATCAGACTAAACTACTCTCAGCTCAAGATATATTAAGAACATTATATAATCAATAATATAGCTCTTATGGATATATTAAATTCAGGCTTCTGATGGAAAAGACTACTATTTTATTTCAAATAATGAAACCTTCCAGAAAACTGGAAGACACAAACTAATAGACACAAAACTTCAATAAATTAAAATATTAGCATTCTCCAACAATGATGTGCTAAAAATATAAATTAATGATAAAATAAGAGTATAAAAAGGTTCATTCACCCAATTATAACCAAAAGACATGCTATTAACTAACTGAAATTTCATATTTTCTAGAAAGTAACAATAACAACATAATATATCTGAATCTATAGAGCTAAATGAAGCAATGACCAAAAGAAATTTTGTATCAATAAATACTTATATCTAAAAATTTAAAAATTAAGCCATTGATTCAAAAAGCTAGAAAGAAAACAAACAAAAAAATCAAAAGAAAACAAATGAAAGGTATTACTAAAGGCAGAAACAGAAATTAATTAGGAAAATGTTGAACTACGTAAACTACAAGCTGTATAGAAAAAAATTCATTCTTGCTATTATTACTTTCAATTACAAAACTGTCTTTGTGTGAACATATAAATTCATTTCTCTTTCATAAAAATCTAGGAGGATTCTTTTTTTGAATTGTGATTTTTTTCAAAGATTGACAGAATTTTCTAATTTTAAATTCTTAAATTTAAAAATTTGAGTTGGTAACTCTTAGCAACTTTCAGTTAAAAATATAATAACAGAGGACATTGTTTGAATGTGGTTTATGAAAAAAAAGTAGTTTTATGTTACAACATTAAGATTGTTAAAATTTTTCAAATTCTGAGCATAATGTAGAAAACGTCTCAGCTTTCATAGGCAGGATTCAGGCATATCTGGGAAAACCTGCCCAGCATCTGTGGGTGGCTGCCTACAAGTGGCTCTCAAGCTCAAGGGCAGACACTCAGCCCTCCTCTTGCTGGGATTCAGACACGTCCAGTGTGCTGCTGAGGTCACAGAGCCTGTCCTCAAGTGTATTTACAGTTGGGGGACAGTGGGGTGCATGAGGTTCCAGGGCCTTCAGAATGACTCATCTTTAGTGAAAAACTCAAAAAGCAGACACAGAGAGTTAATCCAGTCTCTGCAGCCATTCATCAGATACTTGAAATAGAAAAAGTGAAGCAAACTAAATAAAAGAAGGAGGTCTACATATAGTCCAGTTGTTTTTAAACAAGACTGCTCATTAAAAGCATATATGGAGCTGTGGAGCAATAGGCGGTCATTTATATCTTTAAAAAAAATCAAGAGAATTCCGATAACCATGATGGTCTGATCACACCCAGAGCCAGGCATCTTGGACTGTGAAGTCAAGTGGGCCTTAGGAAGCATCACTATGAACAAAGCTAGTGGAGGTGATGGAATTCCAGCTGAGCTCTTTCAAATCTTAAAAATGATGCTGTGAAAGTGCTGCACTCAATATGCCAGCAAACAAGGAAAACTCAGAGGCGGCCGCAGGACTGGAAAAAGTCAGTTTTCATTTCAATCCCAAAGAAGGGCAATGCCAAAGAATGTTCAAACTACCACACAATTGTACTTATTTCACACGCTAGTGAGGTGAGGCTCATAATCCTTCAAGCTAGGCTTCAACAGTACGTGACCTGAGAACTTTCAGATGTACGAGCTGGGTTTAGTACAGAGATAGAATTGCCAGCATTCTTTGGACCATGGAAAAAGCTAAAGAATCCCAGAAAAACATCTGCTTCTGCTTTAGTGACTACACCAAGGCCTTTGACTGTGTGGATCACAACAAACTGGAAAACTCTTTAAGAGAGGGAATACTAGACCACCTGACCTACCTCCTGAGAAACCTGTATGCAGGTCAAGAAGCAACAGTTAGGACCAGACATGGAACAGCAAACTGGTTCCAAATTGGGAAAGGAGTACGTCAAGGTTGTATATTGTCACCCTGCTTATTTAACTTAGTGCTGGGCTGGATGAAGCACAAGCTGGAATCAAGATTGCTAGGAGATATATCAATAATCTCAGATATGCAGATGACACCACCCTTATGGCAAAAAGCGAAGAAGAACTAAAGAGCCTCTAAAAGTGAAAGAAGTGAAGTGAAACTCGCTCAGTCATGTCTGACTCTTTACAACCCCATGGACTATACATTCCATGGAGTTCTCCAGGCCAGAATACTGGAGTGGGGAGCCTTTTCCTTCTCCAGGGGATCTTCCCAACCCAGGGATCAAACTCCGGTCTCCTGAATTGCAGGGGGATTCTTTACCGGCTGAGCCACAAGGGAAGTTCAAAGTGAAAGAGGAGAGTGAAAAATCTGGCTTAAAACTCAACATTAAAAAAAAAAAAAAAAAAACTAAGATCATGGCATCTGGTCCCATCACTTCATGGCAAATAGATGGGGAAACATTGGATACAGTAACAGAGTTCACTTTCTTGGGCTCCAAAATCACTGTGCATGGTGACTGCAGCCATGAAATTAAATGACACTTGCTGCTTGGAAGAAAAGCTATGACCAACCTAGACAGCTTATTAAAAACCAGAGACATTACTTTGCCAACAAAGGTCCCTCTAGTCAAAGCTATAGTTTTTCAGGTAGTCATGTACAGATGTGAGAGCTGGACCATAAAAAAGGCTGCACCCTGAGGAGTTGATGCTTTTGAACTGTGGTATTGGAGAAGACTCTTAAGAGTCCCTTGGACAGCAAGGAAATCAACCCAATCAACCCTGAAGGAAATAACCCTGAATGTTCATTGGAAGGACTGAAGCTGAAGCTCCAATACTTTGGCCACCTGATGAGAAGAGCCTACTCGTTGGAAAGGACCCTGATGCTGGGAAACACGGAGGCCAGGAGGAGGAGACGACAGCAGACGAGATGTTTGGATGGAAACACTGACTCGATGGACATGAGTCTGAGCAAACTCCAAGAGATGGTGAAGGACAGGGAGGCCTGGCGTGCTGCAGTCCATGGGGTCGCAAAGAGTCAGACACGACTGGAAGACTGAGCAACACAATTCTGATATGCATCTGGATTTTAAAAAGTGATTAAGGTTCTTCTATTAAATCCTAGTTTTGATGATCGAGAGTTCAACTATTTTTCTGTTGACCAATCACGATACAGCGGTATTGAGTGAGTAATAGTCACATAATCACAAGAGCAAAAGATGTTTATCAGATTTTCACAATCAAGAGCCAGACAAAAACAAAAGATAATCACAATTGCAAACCATAATGGGAACGTGATTACCCTAAAAATATAAAATAATTGCATACGCTTTGGGTGATCAAGCAGAGAGATGTGGGAAGTGGACATGCACGCAGCCACGTTTCCATCTGCCCAGCCAGTCTATGTCTCTCGCTCTTTTTTATTTTTAATTAATTAGTCTTTTTCAATCAAGCTTTGAACGGCAAGATGATGACATAGCAGTGTCTGGTCAGTGCACACAGGGCGCACACTGGCGGAGAGGCCACGGGCCAGCTTTGTTGCGGCGCTGCAGGCTGCGCACCTGCAGTCTGGCCTCTGGAGGGAGGGGAGCGCTCTGTGGTGCCTGACAGCCGCGGTGGCCTGTACAGGAGTCTGATCACGGCACCCCCTTTCTGGGAAGGGTGCTTAGCAGGACATGATCCCCCTCCTGTACAATAAAACAGAGAAACCCCATCCCCTTCTTCAATGAGGTATTTGTGAACGGGCCAGCACACATTCCCCAGTGCAGGGGAGGGACGCGAGCAGAGAGGCTCCCCTTGGTACCTGGGCCCATGGGGCCCCACCAAGTGTGTGGGGGGAGCCTCCCTGCTCTGAATGAAGTCTGTTATACAGCATATTTGAGGTCATTAAATTACAGCAATAAACAGCAAGGTGAGGTGGGGGTGCTCCAGGCAGAAAGTTAAAGTGGAGTGACAAGCAGGGGCTTCTGGGCAGGGGGTCCCAGCATCCTCGACTTCCACAGCACACACACACCCCCGATGTGGAGTGTCAGGCTGAGGCTCTGGTCAGGCCTCAATCCACTCCTCTGGGCGTCGGATTCACGGGTTCACTGACTAGTTTCTGGGGGAGCCAGGCCTTGGTCCTGCCGGGGGCTCCACAGAGCTGGATCCATTCTAAGGCCTGGTGCCTTTGCTCTCATCCCCAAGCCCAGGGGATGGGCAGATGTGGTCCTGAGCCCTTCCCTCCTGGCCACCCAGGCCTCACTTCAGCCAGTCTGTCTTTTGTTCTTTAATTTTTTAATTAATTAACTAGCTTTTTCAAAATTTATTTATTTTTAATTGAAGGATAATTGCCTTACAATATCGTGTTGGTTTCTACCCCGCATCAGGATGAGCAGTCTGTGTCTTTTGGTTGGCGCATTTAATCCATTTACATTCAAGGTAATTATTGATACCTATGACCCTGTCACCGTTTTCTTAGCCAGCACTGAGTTTATCTTCTGTAGATCTTTTCCTTCTCGTGTTTCCTGCCTAGTGAAGCCTCATTAGCGTTTGTTGCGCAGTTGGTTTTGTGATGCTGAATTCTCTTAACTTTAGCTTGACTGGAAACCTTTGATTTCTCCATCAGATCTTAATGAAACTCTTGCTGGGTAGCGTACTCTTGGTTGTAATTTCTTCCCTTCCCTCACTTTAAATATATCATGCCATTCCCTTCTGGCTTGCAGTGTTTTTGTTGAGAAGTCAGCTGACAGCCTGATGGGAGTTCCCTTGTATGTTACTTGTTGGTTTTCCTTTGCTGCTTTTAATAGTTGATCTTTGTCTTTAATTTTTGTCGTTTTGATGACTGTGAGTCTCACTGTATTCTTCCTCGGGTCCTACCCTACCTGGGATGTTCTATGCTTCCTGGACTTGGCTGACAAGTTCCTTTCCCATGTTAGGGAACTTTTCAGCTGTTATCTCTTCAAATATTTCCTCAGGTCCTTTCTCTCACTCTTCTCCTTCTGCTACTTACTGCTACTGCTGCGTCACTTCAGTCGTGTCCGACTCTGTGCAACCCCGGAGACGGCAGCCCACCAGGCTCCCCTGTCCCTGGGATTCTCCAGGCAAGAACACTGGAGAGGGTTGCCATTTCCTTCTCCAGTGCATGAAAGTGAAAGGCGAAAGTGAAGTCGCTCAGTCGTGTCCTACTCTTAGCAACCCCGTGGACTGCACCCCACCAGGCTCCTCCGGCCATAGGATTTCCCAGGCAAGAGTGCTGCAGTGGGGTGCATCACCTTCTCCACTTCTCCTTCTGGGACCCCTATAATGCAAATGTTGGTCCCTTTAATGTTGTCCCAGGCGTCTCAGGCTGTCTTCATTTCTTTTCATTCTTTTTTCCGTATTCTGCTCTGTGCAGTGATCTCCACCATTCTGTCCTCCAGGTCATTTATCTGTTCTTCTGCCTCAGCTATTCTGCTATTGATTCTTTCTAGTGTATTATTCACCTCTGTTCTTTAGTTTTTCTGAAAAAAGCGATAGTTGCTCAGTCGCGTCCAACTCTTTGCAACCCATGGACTATAGCCAGCCAGACTCCTCTGTTAAGAGAATTCTCCAGGCAAGAATACTGCAGTGGGTTGCCATTTCCACCTCCAAGGGATCTTCCTGACCCAGGGATTGAATCTATATCTCCTGCACTGATGGGTGGAGGTGGGCTCCCTCCCTGGTAGTTGCTTAGCTTGAGGTGACCCAGCCCTGGAGTCTGTGGGCTCTGTGGTAGGGTTAATAGCGACCTTCAAGAGGGCTTTTGCCAAGGGCGACCCCGTGGGCTCCCGTTGCCGGTGCCCCTTCCTGTGGAGCCCCTGCTGGCCCACATCCCCACGGGAGACCCTCCAACACCAGCAGGCAGCGTTGGCGCAGCCTCCTGCGGGGCCGCTGCTCCTTTCCTCCGGGTCTTACTGCCCTCCAAGACTGGAGTCTCTGTTTCCCCCAGTCCTGTGGAAGCCCTGTGATCAAGTCCCGCTGGCCTTCCGGGACAGATTCCATGAGGATTCCCGGTCCCTCTGTTGTATTCCCAGGCTGGAAAGCCAGACTCGGGGTCCAGAGCCTTCATGCCAGCTTCTTTGGTATCATTGTTCTCCGGTTTGTGGACCACCCACGTGGTGGGCGTGGGATCTGATTTTACTGGGGCTGCACCCCTTCTGGTGTCTCACTGCAGCTTCTCCTTTGTCTTTGGACATGGAGCATCTTTTTGTTTGGTGGGCTCCAGGGTCCTCCTGTCAATGGTTGTCCAGCAGCGAGTTGTGATTTTGGAGCTCTCGCAGGCAGAGGTGAGTGCGCACATTCCCACTCTGTCATCTTGAACTGGAATTTGTTAATCCAGCACTCAGTTTCCATAACACAGCTTTTCCATTTTTGTCTTCTGATCCTTGTGCTGGCCCAGCAGTATAACAAATTGGAAATCTGTGAACTAATCATAAACTGTATATTGCTTAACTTCCTTTGCAAAATATTTGCATAATACGGGCAGTTTTACAGTTCTATTAAGTTAGTGACTTAAACCACCTGGCTGTAATTTCTTAGAAAACCACTGTAAGCTTTCTGTTTGGTGATTTGGTAGGGCACATAATAATTTAGGAAGTTTTGTTTTCTTTTTGTAAGAGAGTGTCCACGGAGTGTAAACTTTTCAAGCTAAAGTTTACTTGCGAGCTGACAAAAACCAGTGCTGGCTGTGCCAAGATGTTATATTAATAGAAATTCTTTAAATTAGGGAAAATGGAAGAGGCTGTGTTTGTTTGAAAAGCTGGTTCTACACTCATGTAATTGGTGTGTATTTAAGTAATGACTTACAGGTTGGCTGTCAACTTACTCAAATCCTGAGAGCCTCTCCATCCTTCATTCATTGTGACTTTCAGGCTTAGTTAGGAACTGCTAATAAATTAGAAAAATTAACAATTTCCTGGTTTCTTGAAAGGAAATCAAATGAGACACAAAGGTCAGTACCACTAAGGCAGGTGTAATCACAACAAACTGGAAAATTCTGAAAGAGATGGGAATACCAGACCACCTAACCTGCCTCCTGAGAAATCTGCATGTAGATCAGGAAGCAACAGTTAGACCTGGACATGGAACAACAGACTGGTTCCAAATAGGAAAAGGAGTATGTCAAGGCTGTATATTGTCACCCTGCTTATTTAACTTCTATGCAGAGTACATCATGAGAAATGCTGGGCAGGATGAAGCACAAGCTGGAATCAAGATTGCCGGGAGAAATATCAATCACCTCAGATATGCAGATGACACCACCCTTACGGCAGAAAGTGAAGACAAACTGAAGAGCCTCTTGATGAAAGTGAAAGAGGAGAGTGAAGAAGTTGGCTTAAAGCTCAACATTCAGAAAACGATCATGGCATCTGGTCCCATCACTTCATGGCAAATAGATGTGAAACAGTGGAAACAGTGACACACTTTATTTTCTTGGGCTCCAAAATCACTGCAGATGGTGACTGCAGCCATGAAATTAAAAGACTCTTGCTCCTTGGAAGAAAAGCTGTGACCAACCTAGCCAGCATATTAAAAAGCAGAGACGTTACTTTGCCAACAAATGTCTGTCTAGTCAAAGCTATGGTTTTTGCAGTAGTCATGTATGGATGTGAGAGTTGGACTATAAAGAAAGCTGAGTGCTGAAGAATTGGTGCTTTTGAACTGTGGTGTTGGAGAAGACTCTTGAGAGTCCCTTCGACTGCAAGGAGATCCAACCAGCCCATCCTAAAGGAAATCAGCCCTGGGTGTTCTTTGGAAGGAATGATGCTGAAGCTTAAACTCCAGTACCTTGGCCACCTGATGTGAAGAACCGACTCATTTGAAAAGACCCTGATGCTGGGAAAGATTGAAGGTGAGAGGAGAAGAGGAGGACGAAGGATGGTTGGATGGCATCATGGACAGGAAGGACATGAGTTTGAGTAGGCTCTGGGAGTTGGTGACGGAAAGTGAAGCCTGGCGTGCTGCAGTCCATGGGATTGCAGAGTCGGACACGACTGAGCGACTGAACTGAACTAAGTAAGGCAGGACTAAAATTTTAAATGTATCTTTACTGATATGAACCATTTATTATTTACATATTAATCCAAAACCCTCTAATGGAGCGCGTGTGGATGCACGTGCACACCTGCGCACACACACACACACCACACACACACACTCCCCCAGACATGAGGATGTTTCCAAACTGTTAACTGTTCACATCATAGACAAAACATCTGGATATCTGACTTAAAAATCTTTCCAACTCTATATTTTTGTCCAGTGAGCAGTATTTTGTTAAGTCGCAGGTTTATCCTTTAGACCTTGTTAAAAGAGTCAGTGCACTACAAAATGCCCAAGGAACAAACAAAAAATTCAACAGGTTCTAGCATTTTGGCAAATTCCACTTTTATTTCAAAAACACAGTTGTAATACAGTGTGAATCAAATAAGCAATATGTAAAGCAATATTTCTAATTTAACCCCACTTTGTATAAAAGTCTGTCTCTATATTTATACCCATATGTCTATGTTGTTCAGTCACCGAGTCATGTCCAAATCTCTGCCACGCGGTGGGCTGCAGCACGCCAGGCTCCTCTGCCCCCACGTCTCTCGGGGTTTCCCAGCGCCCACGGAGTTGGCGGTGCCGTCCGGCCGCCTCGCCCTGCGCCGCCCCCTTCCCCTCCTGCCCTCAGCCTTTCCCAGCATCAGGGTCTTTTGTGTCAGGTGGCCAAAGTATTGGAGCTTCAGTTCAGCATCAGTTCTTCCAATGAATATTCAGGATTGATTTCCTTTAGGAGGGACTGGTTTGATCTTGCAGTCCAAGGGACTCTCAAGAGTCTTCTCCAGCACCACAGTTTAAAAGCCTTAATTCTTTGGTGCTCAGCCTTCTTTATGGTCCAACTCTTACATGACGACTAGAAAAACAAAAACTTTAAGAACCTTTGTAAGCAATGTAATGTCTCTGCTTTTTAACTGTGGTTATTTTTAATTGAAATTATTTTTTCTAACTGAAACTCATGACTGATTATTATACTCAAAGATAATATGCTATGTTTTAAAAAGCTCTTGGTGACACCTTTCTTTCACTGCAGAGACCAGACGGTGAAGTCTGAGATTCCCGGAGTCCTGCCGTGCCAGCTGAGTCATCTCTGGGCTTTTGACGAGAGCTGGTGTCCAAGGGCTAGCTCACTCACGTGAGTTCTCAGCTACTGCAGCTCTACCTGGTTCACTTTTTCATTTTGACATTGTAGCAACTGATATTCACCAGAGCATAGAGAAAAATAGCGTAAGTAAATTTGCTATTTTTCAGACAGCCTTTAAACTTTAACTTCCTAATATAAAACCAAGAGGAATATAACTCCTAATACTCCAAAAGGTAATACATTGTGCCAACCAGCAAAACTGTCCTTTCATGATGTTTTCAGGTAAAGAAAGTAGATTGGAATTAATATCAGCATCAACCTGAGTTGGATTTGAATTGTATTTGTTGAATGAAATAAAGTGTTAAATGTATTTTCTGTGTTACTGAATAGAAAGGTAATAAAATTTGATCAGCAGGATTTTTCACTTTTGAGATATAAATATGGCAACCAGAGGTCAAAATTAAGAATACACCAGAAATTTATCTTCCTTCTCCTCCTGTGTGAAGAACAGACCGTGTTTGCTCTTGTTTGTACCCTCCGTCTCTGTGGCTAGCTCAGTAATGGGCACAGAGGCCGCATAAATACTCACTACTAATATTCAACAAAGACTCTGTTAACTAGCCTTCCAAGACTGTAGCATAAGGTGAAATTTGCTTTGCTTTTCCACACGCATTGTTGGGTTTCTTTTTTTTTTTTTTGCACTTTTTCATTCTTTGCTCTTTCCTTTAAGGATTTTGTTTTTAATTTTTTATTGGAATACAGTTGATTTGCAATGTATTAGTTTCAGGTATACAGCAAAGTTAATCTGTTATGTCTATACATGTATCTACGCTTTTTTTAATGATGGATTCTTCTCTACTATAGGCCATTCTAAAGCACTGAGTAGAGCTTCCTGTGTGTATGGCAGGTCCTTATTAGCTGTCTATTTTATATATAGCAGTGCCGCATGCATTGTTGATTTAATTTTAGTATGAGACCTCTAGAAATAAGTGACATTTTCATGACATCTTTTGTGTGTGTGTGTGTGTGTGTGTGTGTGTAACTAAAATCACACATTTCATTTTAAATGGTTAGCCAGGATCCAAACCAGGTCTGTAAGATTCTGTTCCGATAAAGACTCTTTGCGCCTGAGAAGGAAGGGCCCAGGCACTAATGCAGATACTGGTGAGATTCTTGATACTGAATATGATTCTGCCCAATAAATCCTGTGTGTCACACACACGCATGCATGTGTGACCCAAAAGTCAGGACGCAGGACCCAAAGTGCTTCTCTGATGGGCTCAGGGGCTGCAGTGAGCGCAGACATTCAGACTCTGCCCCGGGGTCACACTGTTGCAGTGCCTCTGCTAAGCAGAGACAGTCTCTCTCTCACGGTCTCAGAGAACGTGGGGCAGAGCTCAAGGGTGCAAAAAAATCACACCAGGCCCCATTTCTATACCGTGGCACTGGAGTGTGACTACTCTCCATCACTCTCGGCTAACAGCCTGTTAGCAGATGTTTCACGTGACAGAGGCCAGGAGACCCCTCCCGCCCGGTGGTTTGCAAGGCTGGCTCTCAAGCAGCTGTGCTTAGTTTGCTTTTGCTTGGTCCCTTCTGGTCCTTCTGACTTGGTATTTATGTTCTGTCTACTGACATGAGGCTGCTTCCTGGCATAAGGCTTATGTAAGGAGCCAGGGCTACTTTTGTTTGAAAGCTAGAACAAGGGCTTAATGAGTCTGAAATGGTCTTGCTGTTTACACTCAGGCAAGGAGAGCTCTCCTTCACCTTCAGGTTCAAAGGGAATATTTACTTACTGCAGATGGAGTCTCCTTTCCTCCCCCAGGAAGATGGTGCCAGGGGCTGAATTCTCAGACAAGAATGATTTATGATGAGAACTTCCCCAGATTGGTTCCTGTTTCTACAGCTTATAGAGGAAGAAGAGCTCCTGGCCTCCTTCTTGTGTGATTCCTGAAGTTTCTCTGACTTCCTGTCACTGCAGCGGTGTTGGCACGCTCCGGGGAATGTTGGTGGGATCCGCCTTCTGCTCCCCATCGCTTGGCGCGTGGAGGGTCTGCCATCGTTCGCTGCCATCCCAGCCAACAGCCAGTCCTCGCTGTGCCTGGAGCGGTGATTTCTCACAGCTGTACAGCGGAGGGGGAGCCCCCTCTCTGGCCTTTTAGGACGTTGCTGGGGAAAGAGGGGGCCCCAGCTGGGGTGGGGGGCGGGCACAGGACCCAGCCCTGAGGAGGGCGCCGGGGGTGAAGGGTCTGCGGCCCGCGGTGCAGGATCTGCTGGCGGGCGCTGCAGGGGGCTCGGGGAGACCACAGTCCCGGGGGGGCAAAGGCTGCTGTGCCCCCGTGTTCTAAAGAAAGCGCTACAGCAGCTACATATGTGGGACCGTTCTTCAATAAGATTTTTATTTTAGAATAGTTTCAGATCTACAGAAAATTGCAGAGACACCACAGAAAGCTTTCCTGCACCGCATATTGTTTCCCTTATCATTAACGCTAGTGGCACACTTGCCAGTGAACCCATACTGGCGCGCCATCACTGACTAAAGTGAATAGTTCGTTCAGATCTGCTGCATTCGCTCTTACTGTCCTTGTTCCAAGGTCCTGCTGAAATGTCAGATTGCATAGAAGTAGTCATTTCTTCCTAAGCTTCTCTTGGCCACGACTGTTTCTCAGACGTTTCTCGTTTTCCCAACCTTGCAGTACTAAGGAGTGCTGGCCCAGTGCTTCGTGTAGTACCCTTTACTCAGACCCGATGTGCCCCTTTCCGCTATTAAGGTGGGATTACGTGGTTTGGGAGGAAGGCCACCAAGATACAGTGCCATTTGTATCACAGCACACCAAGAGGGCATATGGGCACTGACATATCTCGCTGCGGTCATGCTTATCACGTTCCTTCACTTAGAGCTGGTATATCCCCCCATGTCATACGCACTCTGAAGGAAGTCATTATACACAGCCCACGTCTAAGGAGGAGGTTATGCTCCGGAGGGGCCCCGGGATGCTCCAGCATCTGGAGAGAGAAGGGCTCTACTGAACCTACAGTCCAGTGGGAGCTGGCAGGAAAGACATGTAGGGCGTGCCCTCCTGCAGAGTTTAAAGGGCTGGTGTCAGGGGCCACCCTGCCTCTTGCGCGGCTAAAGGATGAACCAGTCAGAGGTGGATGCAACCTGAGCTCAGTGATTTGCTTCTGGAGTTTGCCAATCTTGAGTTTTTACCAGACTCTTCCAGGATTTGAAATATGAGCCACCTCTTTCAGTATCATAGTAGTTAAATCTGTTCACCACTTCTAACTTCCCCACTCTGTAGCTAACATATTAGGTTGGGGAGCCTATTAACAGAAGGAAGGACCTCCATATTCACTATAACAGAGGCCCCTGGTGATTTGCAAACCAAGAAATACCTGGGATTGCTTGCACCTTTCATTATTATCAAAATCCATTGCTGTGGACATGTAGAAACTGCCAATTGAGGTTAAAATTAGAGCCAGGTTCCTTGATATTTTGCTTGCTTGTCTGTGAAGTCTTCTGTGAGCTAAAGGCAGTTACTGATAGTCATAGAAACATTGGTCTGCTAAAAGAGGATTACTGTATAGTTGCTCAAAAAGAAACAATCTATACATGCAATAAGTACATTTTTTTTTCTGATTAGTACAAAACAACTGCCAGGGTGAAGGGAACGCTGAGGGACAGAGTTGTTCTGTGCAGCCCGCAGCTACATTTCTGAAGGACAAATGCAGTGCCCCAGAAAGAGGAGAAAAGCAAAGAGCAACACTTCATACGCCATCACTGGGGCTGGAAACACTCGCCACACAGTCCTCTAAAAGGGAACACACTTGTTCCTGTCATTTTGCAACATCTCTAATGACTTAAACGTTATTCTCTTTCTGACTCACTGTGAGTCAATTGTAAACAACCTTCTGCTATACTGTGTTAGAGGAAAGAACTACTGTTGTCAAAATGATATCCAACTAGGGCGTCCAAAGCACACCACACAGCACAGGCCTAGGAGCCAGAACACTTAGTTCCCACCTTTCCTCTACCATGATTTGGCTTTAGAGACCCGAGAAGACTCTCAACTTTCTGGGGCCCTGGTTCCTGCACCTGTGACAAGCTGGGATAAGCACTCGACAGTCTCTTACAGATCCAAAACAGGGCACGACTCCAAGTTGGGTTATTACATCTTGGGGAAAGACAGAGTTCCCAGGAGGATAAACTCTTTTCCAGGAAGCTGGAAAGACAATGGGTCTGCAACCCTGGAGTTGGAAGTATGGTGCCCACTCTTTAGAAATATGACATGTAAGCAAAACATGGGCTCTACTCAGGGACATCACCAGATGGTTGATACCATCCGACTGATTGATGTGGTGAATGTTTCTAGCCCCAGTCAATAAAGTCAGGTTGATTATATTCTTTGCAGCCAAAGATGGAGAAGCTCTATATAGTCAGCAAAAACAAGACCAGAAGCTTCCTGTGGCTCAGATCATGAACTCCTTATTGCCAAATTCAGACTTAAATTGAAGAAAGTAGGGAAAACCACAAGACCATTCAGGTATGACCTAAGTCAAATCCCTTTTGATTATACAGTGGAAGTGACAAATAGATTCACGGGATTAGATCTGAGCGCCTGAGAACTATGGACAGAGGTTCGTGACGCTGTACAGGAGGTGGTGAGCAAGACCATCCCCAAAAAGAAAAAGGCAAAAAGGCAAAACGGCTGTCTGAGGAGGCCTTACAAACAGCTGAGAAAAGAAAAGAAGTGAAAGGCAAAGGAAAAAAGGAAAGATATAAGCATTTGAATGCAGAGTTCCGAAGAATAGCAAGGAGAGTTTTAAAAAGCCTTCCTAAGCAATCAATGCAAAGAAATAGAGGAAAACAATAGAATGAGAGAAACTAGAGCTTTCTTCAAGAAAATCAGAGATGCCAAGGAACATTTCACACAAAAATGAGCACAATAAAGGACAGAAATGATATGAACCTAACAGAAGCAGAACACATGAAGAAGAGGTGGCAAGAATACACAGAAGAACTGTACAAAAAAGATCTTCATGACCCAGATAATCACGATGGTGTGATCACTCACCTAGAGCCAGACATCCTGGAATGTGAAGTCAAGTAGGCGTTAGAAAGCATCACTACGAACAAAGCTAGTGGAGGTGATAGAATTCCAGTTGAGCTATTTCAAATCCTGAAAGATGATGCTGTGAAAGTGCTGCACTCAATATGCCAGCAAATTTGGAAAACTCAGCAGTGGCCACAGGACTGGAAAAGGTCAGTTTTCATTCTAAATCCAAAGAAAGGCAATGCCAAAGAATGTTCAAACTACCACACAGTTGCACTCATCTCACATGCTAGCAAAGCAATGCTCAGAATTCTCCAAGCCAAGTTTCAACAGTACATGAACCAAGAACTTCCAGATGTTCAAGCTGGTTTTAGAAAAGTCAGAGGCACCAAAGATCAAATTGCCAACATCCGCTGGATCATGGAAAAAGCAAGAGAGTTCCAGAAAAATGTCTGTTTCTGTTATTGACTACACCAAAGCCTGTGACTGTGTGGATCACAACAAATTGTGGAAAATTCTTCAAGAGATGGGAATACCAGATCACCTTACCTGCCTCCTGAGAAATCTGTATGCAGGTCAGGAAGCAACAGTTAGAACTGGACATGGAACAACATATTGACTGGTTCCAAATTGGGAAATGAGTGGGTCAAGCTTGTGCATTATCACCCTGCTTGCTTAACTTATATGCAGAGTACATCATATTAAATGCCAGGCTAGATGAAGCACAAGCTGGAATCAAGATTGCCAGGAGAAATATCAGCAACCTCAGAAAAGCAGATGACACCACCCTCATGGCAGAAATGAAGAGAAACTAAAGAGCCTCTTGATGAAAGTGAAAGAGGAGAGTGAAAAAGCTGGCTTAAAACTCAACTTTAAGAAAATGAAGATCATGGCATCCAGGCCATCACGTCATAGAAATAGATGGGGAAACAATAGAAACAGTGAGAGTCTTTACTTTCTTGGGTTCCAAATCGGAAATGGCAACCCACTCCAGTGTTCTTGCCTGGAGAATCTCAGGGACAGGGGAGCCTGGTGAGCTGCCGTCTATGGGGTCGCACAGAGTCAGACACGACTGAAGCGACTTAGCAGCAGCAGCATGTATGGATGTGACAGTTAGGCCATAAAGAAAGCTGAGTGCCGAAAAACGGATGACTTTTGAACTGTGGTGTTGGAGAAAACTCTTGCGAGTCCCTTGGACTGCAAGGAGATCCAACCAGAGAATCCTAAAGAAATCAGTCCTGAATACTCATTGAAAGGACTGATGCTGAAGCTGAAACTCCAATACTTTGGCCACCTGATGGGAAGAACTGACTCGTTGGAAAAGCCCCTGATGCTGGGAAAGATGGCTGGATGGCATCACTGACCAGATGTACATGAGTTTGAGCAAGCTCCGGGAGTTGGTAATAGACAGGGAAGCCTGGTGTGCTGGAGTCCAAGGGTCATAAAGAGTTGGACGTGACTGAGTGACTGAACTGAACAGAACTGATTAGTTTCAGATGAACAGCAAAGCAGATCGGTTATACATACGCATGTATCCACCAGGTCTTATCCACATATACGCCCTGAAAACCTTCCACAGGGCCAGACACAAGAGAGATGATAAAGTGTGACCCATTATGTTTTGGCATTAAAGTAGATATTATGGACTACAGAGAGTAAGACAAGACAAAATCCTGAAGCAGTTTAAACTGTGGGCCAGCCCACTTGGCAGAAGCCGAAGTGTAAACCAAGAACAGCAGTTATAAATCACCACAGGCAGCTGGGACTTACAGAATTTCACCAGGCAACCCATATTTTCCATCAGTGACTTTATTGCTGTTTATGAAGAGATTTCTTAACTGGAAGAGGCTGTGCCGAGTTCCCAGAGATAGACTCTTTTAACAAGAGATAAAAGTCTATGCTCTTAAATCGGTGAATGTTTCCTTCTGACTAATATCTGGTTGACAATTTGAATAGACCAGTAGTGGCTTAGTCGCTAAGCCGTGTCTGACTCTTGCAGCTCCATGGACTGTAGCCCGCCAGACTCCTCTGTCCATGGGAATTCCCAGGCAAGGATATTGGAGTGGGCGCCGGTTCCTTCTCCAGGGGTCTTCCTGACCTGGGGGCCAGACACAGGCCTACCTGCTTTGCAGGCAGCCTCTCTACCCACGGGGACTTCAGGGACCATGGAAAGACCAGATCTCAGAAAATGGAGAGGAGAGAGATCTCTGCTGAAGGGTTCAACAAAAAACCTTGCTTCTCAAAGAACAATTGATGCAGAGCAAACTCACTTGGATTTTAGATCAAGTTTTGTCTCAACAATTACAGGACTTTGGTAAATCCCTTGGCTCTTGTCTATGAAAGAAAGGAACGGAATCATATTTTCTTCATACTTTCTTCTTATGTAAAATTTCTAGAATTATTTCACTGATGGATTTCAAACAATGCCTTTTAAAATGGTCAGAGGACTTTGAAGGAGATCTGAGCGTTATTATGCTTTCAGGTTCCCAGGATAATTCTAACGTCTAGCCAGTTTGAGACCACTGGGCTCTGAATGAGTGAGTGAGCGAGAGCTGCTCAGTCATGTCCAACTCTTTGCCACCCCATGGACTATACAGTCCAAGGAATTCTCCAGGGCAAAATACTGGAATGGGTAGCCTTTCCCTTCTCCAGGGGATCTTCCCAACCCAGAAACTGAATCAGGGTCTCCTGCACTGCCGGCGAATTCTTTACCACCATAGCCATCAGGGTTGTTACCTAAATAACTTTTGAAAGGCAATGAAAAGTAACCAGTTAGAATGTCTTGTTCTGGTCACAGTCTACACTTCTTGTGTTTTCTGAGTCTCCTCTCATTCTTAGTTTAGAAAAGTAAACTGAAGCAAGCACTTGAAAAGCTCAACGTACCAGACGGCTGAAAAGAGGTGAGTTCCAGGAATGGCAGTAGTTTCTGCTTTCCACAGAAATTGAATATCTGTGTTTTTTCACTAATGCTCTAAGACAGTTTTTAAAAAGCATGGAGACTCTGTGCTTCTGTTCACCTGGAATTGTGTCAAAGCCCAAAAATCTGTGAGCAGAAATAAAACTCACTTGTAGGGTCGGGTCGCACATCTGGGACTGAACGGCTTCACGTGGCACCTGTGAAGTGGAGCGGCCGTGGAGCCCGTGGCTGATGCATGACCATCGTGCCTTAATGCTCCACACCTGGCTCATATCCCAGTGATGAGCTGTAAAGCTGTGTGATGACAGGCTCAGGACTTGCTGAGCTGGACAGCACAGTTCATCGGAATAACGGCCTCAAGAGAACTCAGTACCCTCTGGAGGACCAGGCCTGGAGCTGTAGGATGAGCCTGGGACCAGGCCTCGTGGGCAAGGTGGGGGGCAGGTGCCACCCTACAGGAAGGACTCTGAACAGGAGCATGTGCCCTGATCTCTCCACTGCCGACCCTCCAGGCCTGGGCTTCGGTCACAGGTCAGCACTGCCTCCAGTTCCAAATGGCCAGGATAGTTAATGCTAGACTTCTGTATTTTCGGAACTAAGCTGCAGGAATTCCAAATTACTCAAAGAAACTTTCTTGCCGTGGTTGAGGAACAAGCGGACGCTTGGGCTGCGGTGACTTCAGCTAGGATCTTCTGAGCAGAAATGGTGCCCTGACAACAGCCGTAAGTGCACCGCCATCAGCAGGAGTTCTCAGCCGGCAGGCGGCTGCGCCATTTCCTCCTTCTCATAAAAGCACAGAAAAGCGCTGCGTTCTATTCTAATGTTTGAAGGAAGTAAGGAAGATCAACTTGCAACATCACAACCTTGCAAAACCTCAAGATTTTAGACATACTGTGTAAATGGGAAAATTCTAGTGCTGCTTAGGAGCTATGAGCTTATATATATGAGCTATAAGGGCTTATGAGCCCTTTGGTGCAAGTGTCATGATGCTGACAATCAGCTCAGTTCAGTTCAGCCGCTCAGTCGTGTCTGGCCCTTTGCAACCCCATGAATCACAGCACGCCAGGCCTCCCTGTCCATCACCAACTCCCGGAGGTCACTCAGACTCATGTCCATTGAGTCGGTGATGCCATCCAGCCATCTCATCCTCTGTCGTCCCCTTCTCCTCCTGCCCCCAATCCTTCCCAGCATCCGGGTCTTTTCCACTGAGTCAACTCTTCGCATCAGGTGGCCAAAGTATTAGAGTTTCAGCTGCAACATCAATCCTTCCAATGAACTATCTAGGACTGATCTCCTTTAAGATGGACTGGTTGGACCTCCTTGCAGTCCAAGGGACTCTCAAGAGTCTTCTCCAACACCACAGTTCAAAAGCATCAGTTCTTCAGTGCTCAGCTTTCTTCACTGTCCAACTCTCACATCCATACAAGACTAGTGGAAAAACCATAGCCTTGACTAGACAGACCTTTGTTGGCAAAGTAATGTCTCTGCTTTTAAATATGCTGTCTAGGTTGATCATAACTTTCTTCCAAGGCAGAAACGTCTTTTAACTTCATGGCTGCAGTCACCATCTGCAGGGATTTTGGATACTGACAATAGAGCCTGTTTAAATCTATCAGCAAACAAGAAGGGGCACTTCCAGAGAAGGCGGACACAAACCTCCTGAGGTAAGGAAGAGGGGCCTCGCTCAGGGCAGAGTCAGAGTCTGTGTGGCCACTCACACAGCTGTGGAGCCTGCGTTTGCGGAAGTGAGGCACTCTGCAAAGACCTGCAACCTGCATGCATGCGATTACATAATTTGCTTTATAAATACAGTGTTGAATAAATTATATTAAACACCAAAGCACTCCTAGTATGAGCACTGAGGCAAAAATCGGGGGGAGGGAGATGTGAAGGCCCCAGAGAAGACTCAGCTGCACCCTCTGGCAGCGGGTGCCATCCCTCTGGGCCAGAGCTAGAAGGGACGCCCTAACCTCTGCGCAGCATTCACAGCTTCCCAGCATACACCCGTGGAGAGCCACCACATTTAGTTCTCTTAAAACTTATTCAGTTACTGTTCACAGATACAGGACTGTATAGAAATTTGGAATATGTTTAGTAAAAAAAGGGTGAAAATGACTGATTTTAAAATACTACAAAATTATGATCTCACGAATGTAAAGTATGTAAATATACAAAAGCAATGTACAAAAAAACTCCCCTTCAGGGAGACACTTGCCCTCTGTCTGGCTCCTCTGCTGCTCCCAGCCCATGCTTACTTGGCAGTGCTCATCCTCGAGGGACACCCAGGCAGAGGGGCCTGTCCCAGCCACTGTGCGCTCTGGGGGTTTCTCAATGCCGCAAGCAAGCTCATTCGAACAAAAATGTATACTGGAAATCTTGGACTCTTGCCCCACTTGTAATAGGGTCAATTAATTCAGGAAATGACATAAAGGAGTGCCATTTGTCAGAAAAACTACCTTTGAAGAACATTAATCTAAGGCAAGGAAGCTCACTGGGGTCACCATGACTTGGGACTTGGCGGAAATGGGCTTTCTAGAATTCTATTCTGCCGTCAGAAGGTAAGGAAGTATCTTCAATGGCTAAAATAAATGCTGCTGACGTGTGATCAAGGCCTTGCTGAGTCATATCACCGCAGCTCTTCCTGGACCGCATCACCTAACCCTAGAGCCCAACAGGGAAGCCCTTTCATTTCTGCAGTGACTTCAGCTCAGTTCAGTCGCTCAGTCGCGTCTGGCCCTTTGGGCTCTCTAAAACCCTGTAAATGCCTGTTATAGCTTACCATGGTCCTTTGCATCCCCAGGCTTCTGGACAGCTGGAATGATTAAACCACACCCAAAAGAATTCTTTGGTTAATTTACATCAAGCCAGTGACTTACAGTGGCCCAGGGCGTTGCTGCCGTTTCTATTAAAACAAGGTCGACTTAGAGCAAGTGTGCTCATGTTCCCTTGGAGTCAGTGTTTGGAGATCTGAACCTTTAGAAGATAAGCCTCCTCTTGACCTGAAAACACAGTGATCAGAAACGACGCGTTAGCTTCCCCAGCTCATGATGCCGTCGTGTGTCTGGACGCCAGAAAGTCACCTGAAGAAGACAGTCCAGTACCCACCAGGAGCACAGGGCTGAGAGTGTCTCAGTGACAGGCTGGACAGCCGCTGTGCTAAACCGAGCCGGGTGGTACTGGTGACTCACAGGACCCTCGGAATGAAGGCGAGCCATGCTGCACACATGAGGGTGTAGAGCAGTATAGAGCAGCTGTAACTCCCATTAAGGGCCTCAGGGTTAGATTCTCCAGACAGTAACCTCTGCGTCAGGGACTTGTAATTAGAAATAATTCATAAACGCCACGAAACTGGGCAGTATACTTTAAAAACCATAAAACATCATTTACAAAGAATTAATAAAATGAGAGCAAAACATTTGCAGTTTACGAACTTTGAAAAGTTAGAAAGCGACATTGTCACTATGTTGGTGATGAGCCATACCCGCTGCTGTCTCGTCACTAAGCCGTGTCTGACCCTTTGATGACCCCGTGGACTGTAGCCCTTCAGGCTCCTCTGTCCATGGAATTTTTCCAGGCAAGAATACTGGAGTGGGCTGCATTTCTTTCTTCAGAGGATCTTCCCACTCAGGGATCAAACCGTGTCCCCTACACTGGCCGGCAGATGCTTTACCACTGAGCCAGGAGGGAAGCTCAATGAACCAGACGTACACTGGCACTACCTATCTGATGAGAAAAGCAACAATATGAATTTGAACTATTAAAAAGTTCATAGTCCTTGTCTAAATATCCATCCAAATTAAATGATCACATTTGTTTAGGCACATTTGTATGAAGATACATAAGACAGAAAGTGAAGAAGAAATAAAGTTATTAAAAGCCTCCCAACTAAGAAATGGTTTTAAATAAATCATATGTTCTGGTTAAATGAGATTGGATTTAGCCAATGAATGTCTAATATTTTTATATATGAGAAGTATGTAGAGCATAACGTTTAAGCAAGAAAACAGGGGCGAAGCAGCCTGAAGCCTTATCTGGAAGGAATCCTGCCAGCTGCTGACAGCAGTTACTCCTCAGTGGGGGGCTGCCACCCCCTTGCTCCTGCCCTGGCTGAGGGTGCTGCCGGCTCTGGCCTGGGTATTCTTGTTGAAGGAGCTCCCCCAAGCCCCGCCAAGTCCAGGAGGGCAGGAAGCAAAGGGGTGCGCCCTCCTCCTTCTGCCTTTGCTTCTGTCCAGACCCTCAACAAACGAGATGATGCCCACTGCAGAGGGAGGGCTGTCTGCATGGCTGGTTCCACTGATTCAGGTGCTGACTGCATCCAGAAGCAGCCTCACAGACACGCCCGGAAGTAACCCTTACTCTTGACACCTAAAAGCAAGCACCACAGTGTTACTGACCAGAGAAACACTAGCCAGATATTATATGAAAGCAAGTGTGGGAAGCAAAACCATGCAAGTTCAATTTATATCAGGAAAAGTTGCAGAAGTTAATCTAACAACTGTCAAAATATTGAGTGCTTTGTTCCCTGGGCAGAAGTTATTTCAGTTGGATAAACTGAAAGGGAAAAAAAAAGGCCATTGGCATGACAAATAGAGAGAAAAAACACAAACTATAATTGATCGTGGCTATAGAAATGGAGCGACTATTTAGTTATATTTTCTACCGGCTCCAGTACAGGAATGAAGTTTCAAGGGCCGCATTCATGATGATACACAAGAGCAAGGCTGTCGCTATAACAGGTCAGGGTCACGTGATCCCAGAGTGTGGGCAGGAGGCAGGACCACCCTGAGACAAAATATAATTTGGACCACAGTTTAAGGAGAAAAGTGCCACCAGCATCTGAGCTCTGAGAAGTCCTCTGAGGAGCGCCCTCCCGGGAGACCAGGGCAGCCGGCCCTCTCCTGTCCTGTGAGGGGCCGGCACGTGGGGGTCACAGGTCCGGGAGCAAAGCGATGCCCCGGAGGAGGACCAGGGTCCTGTGGGGCTTCCCTGGGGCGCACACGAGGCCAGTGCCCTGGCGCAGAAGACGAAAAGAAGCTTACGAACTGGGATTTTCCACATCCTGACACGTGGGAGCTTCCACTAGATATAATTTGACCTCTAAAAAGAAAGATAAATGGTCCTCTTGCATCTAAACATTGAGGAATAGGTAATGATTGCAGCCTGAATGTTCTCGATGTTGAGACCCTTTAACCTGAACAGTCACCACCCGTGAGTCGACGCTTTTTGATCAGAGACCTCCCTGCGTCGCCTGTGATGCACATCCTGACTTCAGGAATATTAGAACCTGGAAAAGCACGCCAGGCATGGAGGAGACACAACGGTCGGACAGGAATTTAAATATGAAATTTAGGCCTTAAGAAGCTCCTTGGAATTCTCTCAACACATTTCAAAAACTATTCTGATAACATCAAAAAGTATTCAACCTCTTAGGTATCACTAATCTAATCAGATAATTTTCCTCTATGTGGGCTGAAGCTCCAGTACTTTGGCCCCCTCATGCGACGAGTTGGCTCGTTGGAAAAGACTCTGATGCTGGGAGGGATTGGGGGCAGGAGGAGAAGGGGACGACTGAGGATGAGACGGCTGGGTGGCATCACGGACTCGATGGACGTGAGTCTGAGTGAACTCCGGGAGATGGGGATGGAGAGGAAGGCCTGGCGGGCTGCGATTCATGGGGTCGCAGAGTCGGACACGACTGAGCGACTGAGCTGGATCTGGAACTGGACTGGGCACCTATTTGGAGGAGGGTAAAAGCTGGACAGGCTCAGTAACTAACACCTTCACTTCTCACATGGCAACCCACTCCAGTCTTCTTGCCTGGAGAAGCCCATGGACTGAGGAGCCTGCGGGCTGTGGCCCATGAGGTCGTAAAGAGTCAGGCGGGGCTGCAGCGACTCAGCCCAGGCGCGCAGGAACCTGCTTCCCGGAGGTGGGGATGGGCGTCCTGCAGTCTCCTCGCGGGCTGAGCCTCAGCCGCAAGGGGCCGGCGTGGGAGCGGCAGGGGCGCGGCCCAGGGCAGAGGCCCCGGCACGGCGGGCACCCCGTGCCAAGCCCGCCCGCCTGCGCGCTCCGCGCCCGCGAGGGAGAGGGGGCACCAGCGCGCTTAGCGTGTGAAGGCGCGCGCTCACGATCAGGCAGCCCCGGCCAAGAAAGTCAGAAGGACGGGAGAGAAAGAGCACTCAGTTCCAGAATGGAAAATCAGGCACCCATTTCAATTCCACTTGAAAACTTGCTGAGGCGCAGCTTATGCCTCTGGGAAAGCGTGACAGTGAGAGCTGCCACCTTCTCCTCGTCTTCCTCTAAAGCTCCCCGCTCCTCCCTTGCTCCCAGCTAGATGCTCCGTGGTCTTGCTCAGTCGCTCAGTGGCTCATTCATGTCCGACTCTTTGCGACCCCATGGACGGCAGCACCCCAGGCTTCCCTGTCCTTCACCATCGCCCAGAGCTTGCTCAGACTCAGGTCCATAGAGTTGGTGGTGCCATAAATATCAGGTCATTTTGTCTTAACCAAATGTTTCATGAAAACCAGGAAAGATGTTAGAATTCCCAAATAATATATGTTTTGTAAAGTACAATATCTTTATCTGGGGAAAAATTTATATAGAGAAAAGAATAATTTTTTTCTCAAATAAAATTTTGTTACACCATAAGTAGGGCATTAAAGAGTGGTTAAGTACTTTTTTCCAAGAAAACCCTATATCAAAATTTGATCTGTATTTTCTGAGGGTGAGCAATACGACACAAGATTGGCGTAATGTATTTAAAACAAAACCGAAGCTAAATAATCAGCTCTTCTCATCTTACCACTTTCAGGAAACACAATAAGTTGGTGCCTTAAATTGTTAAAATTGTCCCAAAAGTTAAGTTACTACATATGTTCTCAAGTTTTACTGTCAGAAGAGAAGCCTTCCAGCTTAAAGATGAGAGCCAAATGTCCCCCTTATTGCCCTTTTCTTCCAAGAAAGCAGTGTTACTACAGTGCCTCTTTCTCAGCGGGTGCCTCGAAGCTCACACAAAGTGAGGGAACCACAGTCCACACGCCTGGGGAGGAGCTCTGGACACTGCGATTCAGGGCATCCAGAGCAGAAAAGAAACACCCCTCTGTTTTCAGAGGGGTTTATGAAAACCTGTGGCTGGAACGGTACCTGCCTCAACCCTCCCTGCGAGCCTGTCCTCCCGGCCACCAGTGAGCAAAGCACCAGCATGCATGTACCCTGCTCCCAAGAGGAGATGAGGGACTTTTCTCTACGTCTAGACATCACTTTCTGAGATTTGGGAAACTGCAGGTTAGTGAGCACTCCTATCAGATTTCCCCAAAGAAAGCCCCTTACTAACGACACACTTTACTAATGGCAGTGTGGAGTCTGTCCACCTTTTTGATGTGACAATGTTACGTTCGAACAGGAAATAAAGGATCACCAGACATTTAATGGAAACCATCTCAAGGCAAAAAAAAAAAAAAAAGTGAAAGTAAACAAGCAGATACGCCTATTCTCGAGAAACTAACCCTTTAGCAAAATGAGACACAAATAGCACCGCTGTGTTGTTCATCTAGTGGCATGTTTAGGGTTTAGCCATGCAAATGTACCACTCTGCTATATTTTTAATTAGTAGGGTAAACCACACGAAACTGACTTTCTTATAGGTGAAAATAGTCTAATACTAGCAATTTCGCACATAATAGTTCCTTTAAATAGAAAGGATGAAATTAGTTCAATATCCAGGTCAGCAATCAAGGAAGAAGCAAGGGGTGGAGGATTTTATAATTAAGTAAAGATATAATTGCACTGATTTCAGTTGCTAGCAAAGTAATGCTCAAAATCCTTCAAGCTAAGGCTTCAGCAGTATGTGAACCAAGAACTTTCAGATGTACAAGCTGGATTTATAAAAGGCAGAGGAACCAGAGATCAAATTGCCAACATTCATTGGATCATACAGAAAGCAAGAGAATTCCAAGAAAACATCTGCTTCATTGACTACACTAAAGCCTTTGACTGTCTGTATCGCAACAAACTGGAAAATTCTTAAAGAGATGGGAATACCAGATCACCTTACCTGTCTTCTGAGAAACCTGTATGCAGGTCAAGCAGTAACAATTAGAACCAGACCTGGAACAACAGACTGGTTCCAACTTAGGAAAAGAGTACAACAAGGCTGTACATTGTCACTCTGCTTATTTAACGTATGTAGAGTACACCATGCAAAATGCCAGGCTGGATGACTCACGAGCTGGAATCAAGATTGCCAGGAGAAATATCAGTAACCTGAGATACACGTAATGATCCCACCATAACGGCAGAAAGCAAAGAGGAACTAAGGAGCCTCTCAATGAGGGTGAAAGAGGAGCGTGAAAAAGCGGGCTTGAAACTCAGTGTTCAAAGAAACTAAGATCATGGCATCCAGCCCCATCACTTCATGGCAAACAGATGGAGAAACAGTGGAAACAGTGACAGATTTTATTTTCTTAGGCTTCAAAATCACTGTAGTTGGTGACTGCAGCCATGAAATAAAAAGATGATTGCTCCTTGGAAGAAAAGCTATGACAAACCTAGACAGCATATTAAAAAGCAGAGACATCACTTTGCCACCAAAGATCCACATAATTAACACTACGGCTTTTCCCGTAGGCACGTATGGGTGGATGTGAGAGTTGGACTATAAAGAAGGCTGAGCACCACAGAACTGATGCTTTCAAACTGTGGTGCTGGAGAAGACTGTGGAGAGTCCCTTGGAGAGGAGATCCAACCAGTCCATCCTGAAGGAGATCAACACTGAATACTCACTGGAGGGCCTGACGCTGAAGCCGAAGCTCCAATACTTTGGCCGCCTGATGAGAAGGGCCAGCTCACTGGAAAAGCCCCCGATGCTGGAAGGACTGAGACCAGGAGGAGAGGGGGCGACAGAGGGTGGGAGGGCTGGGTGGCATCGCCGACTCGATGGGCAGGAGCCTGAGCAAACTCTGGGGGATAGCAAAGGACAGGGAAGCCTGGCGTGCTGCCGTCCACAGGGTTGCTAAGAGTCAGACATGACTGTCTGAACAAGAACAACTGCAAGATCTGAACTTTACAGTTTGCAAAATGACTGACACAAACTGCCTTTTTTTACTCTAAACAGCTCTGTAATTGAATTAATATGCCTAAATATTGTTAACGGTGGAGGCGTCCAAGACCAAATCAATGAAGCTTCCTCCATCGCTTTAACTGAGTGAGTAACTGGAGCTGGGACCAGCAGTCAGGCTGCCTGACTCCGTGGCCTCTGCTTCCACTGCCCAAAGGACGCTGGCCAAGATGAGACCCTGGGAAGAACATGAGACAGAGGCACTGGGGAAAGAGTGAAGGGAGGGATAATATGCAAACAGACGTAGGAGAAGGAAGCCTTAACTAGAAGAACTTATGTCCATGGAGTCAGAACTCAAAGGAACCGTGTAACCAGAGAGCCTCATGCTGGCAGCAGATTCTTGAACTGACCCAGGGAAGGAACGTTCATGACACAATTCCAAAAATGGTAAACTTGACTATTCCAGATGTGAAGCAATTAAACCATCACTTGGAAGGAATGACTCAGATAACTGCACAAATGTCCATGTTAAGGAATTAAAATGAATTTATATCCATATAAAAATTTAGGAAAGACTGACTTAGATGTTTGGAGACTAAATTAGCAAATGTTTCCCCAGGGGCACAGTGGTGAAGAACCCACCTACAATGCAGGAGACGCAGGGAATGTGGGCTTGATCCCTGGGTCAGGGAGATCCCCTGGAGGAAGAAATGGCAACCCGTTCCAGTATTCTTGCCTGGAGAATCCCAGGAGAGGAAATTGGAGGGCTACAGTCCATAGGGTTGCCAAGAGCCAGACACAACTGAGCACGCACACACACGTACACAGCACACATGCACGCACATGTACACACATGTAGAGGTATGTGCACACACACAGAGAGACATGCACACAAAGACACGTATATGGACAAACACACGTGAACATACACACAGAACACAAGATGTGCGTGGTCACAACTATGTGGTCACATATACAGACACGCATACACACGCAGGCACACAGGTGACAGATGCACGTGAACGTGCGTGTGTGCGCGTGGTCTTGTGTGCACTGTTCATAGATGAGTGCACATCACATGTTCACTCACACATGTGTGCACATATGTGTTTAGCTGTTCAAGCAAAGGACAAACAAGCTACCTGGGGGTGGGAGGGGCAGGGTCCCCGCTGTCTCCACTGGAATCTTCTTGTCTTGTCTTGAACTGAATCCCATTCGCACACTGCTGGCCATGTGGTTGCTGAACTCGGCTCAGCTCCTTTTAGAACCAAAAGACACCTCTGTGATTCATCAGAACTGATTTCATTTTCTCACGCAGGCTGTAGGAAAAGAGAGCAGCTGCGAGAGAGGGAGGAGAAGTAGCGGATGGAGAGGCACAGGGTCTGGGGACGAGCATCAGCCCCTCGCAGCCGGATAAAGCACAGACGTCCCCGTTGTAGACACCACTGAGAACCAGCAAGGGCAGCGGAGTCGCAGCTGTGTGGTGTGTGTTTGCTGCAGCTCAGGGGAGCGGTGAGCGGCAGAGGCATCAGACGATGTCAGAGGCCTGGTGTTCCATCGGGATGTGACACTTCGCCACCGCTGTCAAGGCAGCAGCGTTGAAGTTGACAGGAACTCCCCATTTCCTCCCCACTCACAGACCTCCACTCAAAGCCCAGATCCCTCCACAGAGATCAGGGACACTTGGAATAAACACCTGCCTTGCCCCTTTCCCCACGATGGTGGCTGGGCGCATCCGCGGGCGTCCATACAACCCCCACTGAGACCAAAACTGCTGCTTCTCCAGTTATCCCAGCTAACATCAGGGCCTCTCGGAATAAAGAGGCAAATCCCCACTCAGTTACTTCTGGCGGCTTCAGATTCTTGGAGGTGAAAGGCGCTGCTTGTCTCCTGTGTGATACGATGAAGTGTGTTCTTGCTACTCTCTTCAGATTTTTCAGGCCATATGAACACAGACCTCTTTGATCTTTCAACTGATCTGTTTTGGAAATGTGTAAAAATAAAACAAGTTGCAATTCTGAGACTCCCAAGAAAAAACATTCAGTTTTAACCTTTGAAACCTAGAGCACGTTGCATTAATAATGACGGTGATTTCAAATGCACTTGACATTCCTATCTTGAATAATAAAGAACAATAGAACAAGCTCTTTGCTCTTCTAAATTTTGTGAACATTAGCAAGTCACCTTAATCCTCAGGTTGCTTGTTTCTTCTTGTGGAAAAAGGGAGGAGCCGCTGCATAAGATTGTGGGCCCCACGAGAACACAGGCACACTAACTGAGCGCCCTGGGGGATTAGAGTGGATTAGTTTTAGACACCATAGCTTTGCTTTATTGACACCTTATATTAAACAGCTCTCCCTTGCCAAATGCCACAGGATACAGGCCAACAAACATGCTCTGAACGTTCTCATGCGTGAAGCTGTCTTGGATGCAAAACACTGAGACAGTTAAAGAGAACATGCGTGTCTCCACACAGGGCAGCCTCCCTGGAAGCCTCAGCAAGTAAATCTAAGTGGCACCACCCCTTCTTTTAGCAATGTGTTTAGATTTTGTAGATTTCTCCTAGATTTTGTCATGTGAGCTTTATATATACCAAAAGGTCTTAATTAAAGATTTTTAAATGTTGAGTAAAATGTTCACCAGTCTAGTTTGTAATATATATAATAAACCTGTCATATAAGTTATTTTCTTTAAAAACAACCTTCTTATATAAATTGCCTTCAGAACTTTCATTTAGAATTCAAGGTCACTCAGGGGTTAGTGTCATGTAAACAAAACTCTCTGAAGTGCTGGGGTCTTTGGGGGTGTTGCATTCCTACAAGCTGTGATCAAGCCAGGTTTAGTCAGCTATTGGAAAAACAAATCCTTCTTGGTCTAGGAGCTCAAATGCCTAGGGCTAAGCCAGACAAAGTTTTCTATCCTGAGTCATAAATTCCTCAATGCAGCGTACAACAGAAGAAAGACCACCTTTAACATTGGCATTGCGATCTGGCAAAGGCCTCAAATACCTCTATTGCCATAAACATTGCAAAAAAAAAGAAAGACTATCTTGCTAGAGGGCTCTGATTCAGAGTACAAAGTTGTGAAGAATCTGAGTTCTCTCAGAGCCCTTTGTCCATCAGGAAGTAACTGGACTTGAAGTGGAATATGGAAAGGCACTGGGTTTCAGAGCTTGGACACCGAACCTCAATTTCCTTCTAGTTAAAGAAAAATACTAATATCTGGGTCTTAGGGCCAAAGTGTGGATGAAACGTGTGGCCTGGTGAAGTGACTAGATCAACGTTGAGCCACGCCGGTTTGTTCAGTACTGGGTGCTGTGTGAGTCAGGGCAGCAGCAGCAGCTTCGGGAAGCTGGGCAGGCATGTGGACAACGTGGGAGGAGAGCCGTGGCTGCACCAGGAGCAGGCAGGGCTTGATCTGGACCGGCAGCTAACCCTCATGGTCTTCACTGCTGGGCCTCTCTTGGCAGGCCACCATTTGTGCACCTTTTCCACTTGCCACGCGGTTATTTCTGAGCATCTCTCATTTCCTGGTAGCCACAGGAGCAGGTTAAATACAGGGTTGGGCCCAGCTCAAGATTTCCCTGAATGCTTTTAGAGTCAGAGGGCCCAGCCCCAAACCGAGATCCGTCCTTTGCCTCCGGAGGTGAGTGTGTTGGTGGAGGTGCGTCCTGCGGGACCCCCGGGCCCTTGGGCTCAGAGGGGACGTGGCCGCCCAAAGCTCCCTGGGTCCTGGCACGTCCCCCAGAGCAACACGCTTGTCCTTCAGCCACGAAAATGATCCTCGGTTAGTCCAACTGAGGACAGGGTAAAGCGGCCATCAGGGAGCCTACAGAATTCAGTTGTGTAAAACTTCCTTTGCATATTTACAGAAAAATAAACAGAATGCTATCTCTTTTAAAGAAAATGTGCAAATTGTTTCATGGCTTCAAAACATTCACTGCTCTTCATTGTGGAAGGGACACTGTTATGAATATGGTTTGTATTCTCGTTCCCCCAGAAACATGAATGTGAACTAATCAGAGGGAAATTAATATTCCAGTTACATCAGTTAAGTAATTCATCAATAGAATGTGTTTCTATTATAAATATTTGAAAGCATTATTGGTTCTTGTTGGTTTTTTGTAACATAACGCACACATAACCAACCTGCTTTGGGAGAATGTGTTGTGGTGTTCAGCCTCAAAATTGGTGCTCGTATTGAAAGTTCTCTAGAGATAGGTGGTCAGAATTGCTCAAATCTTTCTTGCCGTAGGCAGCCCTGAGGTGCCCCCCCTCCCCCACCAAATGATCCTGTCTCCCGGTTCTTGTGCTTTTGTACAAACTCCCATCCCTAGGGTGGGTTGGAATGGTGGTGTTGTTATTCAGCCACTCAGTTGTGTCTGAATCTGCAACCCCATGGACTGCAGCAGGCCAGGCCTCCCTGTCCATCAGCAACTCCCGGAGTCCACCCAAACCCATGTCCATTGAGTCGGTGATGCCATCCAACCATCTCATCCTCTGTCGTCCCCTTCTCCTCCTGCCTTCAGTCTTTCCCAGCATCAGGGTCTTTTCCAATGAGTCAGCTCTTTGCACCAGGTGGCCAAAATATTAGAGTTTCAGCTTCAACATCAGTCCTTCCAATGAACACCCAGGACTGATCTCCTTTAGGATGGACTGGTTGGATCTCCTTGCAGTCCAAGGGACTCTATTCCTCCACCATAAATTCTCACTTTTAAGAAATATCCACCTAAGTTTCTAAAGATAAAGTGGCCCATTGTCTCCAAATTACTCTCAAATGGTTCAGAAAAAACAATATGCACATATAAAAACAAATAAATAAATACAAAATAATAAGCAAAGGAAGCAAAATATGAACAACTGGAGAAAAAAAGTGAGGTTTTATAATATTCTTAAAATTATTTCAACTTAGAGCAAAATAAAAAGTTACCCTTCAGGCCAGTGTAAAAGATCAGTTTAAGAAGAGAACAGTTAAAACTTATAAAAATGGTAGTAAATAAATTTGTGAGAATAGGCAGAAATGCAAAATTAAAGCTTTCATTGCACAAAAAATGTGTAGCTATAGATGGTGATGGACGCTGCTCAGGGTCACTGTGCCGATCATTTCATAAGGCGTACAATATTCAGTCATTACCTTGTGCACCTGACAGTAAAAATACAATATTACATGGCAATGATACCGCAATAATGAAAAATTTTTAATAAAATAAAAAGAAGAAATTATGTTTAAAAACAAAAACAAAGGAGTTTATATTTTTGATTAGTTATGAGTTGTTATCTACAAATGGAATCCTGTGGTCAACATATCAAAGATACAGGATCTTGAAAATCCTGTACCATTATCTATTCCAGCGTAACAATAGGCAGTAAGAAAGAAACTTGATTTCCCTAAATAAAGAAAAATTGTACAAGACAAAAGCACTGGACTACTTAGTTTATAAATAAAGTTATCACTTTTCATTTGAAAAATCTAAAAACAGCCTTTAGGAAATATGTGGATGTTAGCTATTTTAGCTACTTCTTTGCTTATCATCTTTATTTTGATAAACAAAAATGTATTCATCTTTAAACGCACACCTATATAGTTGTTCATCTTTAAATGCATGCTTACATAGTTCAAAGTGGAAGTCTTAGCTGCTCACGTGTGTCCGATTCTTTCCAACCCCACATTCGGTAGCCATCCAGGCTCCTTTGTCCTTGGGATTCTCCAGGCAAGAATACTGGAGTGCGTTGCCTTTCCCTTCTCCAGGGGATCTTCCTGACCCAGAGACTGAACCCAGGCTGCCCGCGCTGCAGGCAGATTCTTTACCATCTGTGTAAGGTCGGACCCCGGGGGCCGTGATGGGCCGCCCCTCCTCTCCCTCCCGCCGGCGAGAAGGTCCCTAAGGGAAGGATCCTCCCGGATCCCAGGGACCAGTGACCGCGTGCTTCGCCGGTTGCCATGACGAGCCGCCCCTCCTCTCCCCTGCCGGCCGAGGTCCCTAATGAGGGAGGCGCCCGGATCCTGGGGACTTAAGACAGCGCCCTTCGCCGCTAGAGCCGCCCCACCCCAGCTGCATAGAGAGACCTACCAGCCCGCGACGCGGCGAACCGGCGACCTGTCCAAACCCCCCTCCGCAGACCCCGCCACCCCTCGCAGCGTGCACAGATCAACAAACTTCTAAGGTGGTCGGAACCCCGCCACCCCTCGCAGCGTGCACAGATCAACAAGCTTCTAAGGTGGTCGGAACCCCGCCACCCCTCGCAGCGTGCACAGATCAACAAGCTTCTAAGGCGGCCGGAACCCCGCCACCCCTCGCAGCGTGCACAGATCAACAAGCTTCTAAGGCGGCCCGAACCCCGCCACCCCTCGCAGCGTGCACAGATCAACAAGCTTCTAAGGCAGCCCGGGCGCGCGGGCTTCCTCCACCTGCCGTGATCGTGTCCAGGAGCCCTGCCCGGGAGCGCTTCGCCATTAGCGCCTGCTGGACTCTCTTTGGTGTCCTGGTCGTCTTTCACCTAACATTTGGCGCCCAGCGTGGCGCTGAGAGCGGGCTTCGCGGCCCCCTCGGGTCTGGCCCACGCCGGACCAGGTCACCCGTCACCCCCCCTCCGGGACCATGCAGCCGTCGGGCAGGGTGCGGGGTAAGTCCCATCAATCGGGCTCTGGGGGTTTTGCTTCCATGGCGATCATGCCTAGGGTGTCCCGGTTCCGGTAAATCGCGGCCGCGGCCGGACCCCTCCTCCGCAGGCCAGGCTTGCTTCCTCGCCGCCTGTCGCTTTGGAGACGTCCATCTTGGCAGAGCGGCCTTCTCCTCGCTGGGTTGGTGGCCCGTACGGGGACGGGGACGCCCGACTGGACCACTCCCAGCCCCGCCAACGACGGGTCCAGGCCCTGCGTTTCACAGTCGCCATGGGGGCAGCTCCCTCCAAGCCTGACCGGCCCTGGTCTACACCACTAAAATGTTTACTTGCCAACCTCAGAACTCTACATATCTCTGGAGAAATTCGTTCCAAACGCTTAACCTTCATTGTTCTGAGGCATGGCCCCAATATTTAGATAACGGCTCACAGTGGCCGTTAAAACTTTCAATTTAAACATCCTCCCTGACTTAGATAATTACTGCCAGAAGACAGGAAAATGGTCTGAGGTACCCTACGTGCGGGCTTTCTGGCTGTTGCACTCCCGTCCCACCCTATACACCCGCTGTTCCCCTTCTGAAATTCTTCTAACTATCGCCCTTGCCAACTTCTCCCATGTCTTCCCCTCCTCCACCGCCCTCACAGCCCAGCCCTCCTGTGACAAAGCCGCCTCTATATCCAGCCCTCCCTTCATGCCCGGCTTCACCGACCTCCCCGACACCAACCTCCCCTCTCTCGCCCTCACCCACTCCCTCCATGTCCAGCTCTCCTGTGACTGTGCCTCCCGCCGCCTGCTTGGCTCTGTCCCCGGCTCTGTCCTTGGCTCCATCTCTCCCTCCACCCCTTCCCCCCTTATCGTCTCCCCCCCATCGTCCTCACAGCCCAGCTCTCCTGTGACTATGCCTCCCGCCGCTCCCTTGGCTCCACCTCAATATCCACCCCTTCCTCCATGCCCCCCCTTTCCTTCCCGGGGTCCAGCCCCAGTGGATCCAGGGAATTTGAAGGTGGAGACGGCATCGGCGTCATTGGAAAAATTACAGATATAGAGAGAGATTAGAAACGGATAGTGTAGTAGGAAGATAGTGTAGTGGAGAAAAGGAGGCTGAATCCAGATGGGAATTTAGCCTGAGAAATGGGAGCAAGAAAGAAGCGACATGGTGGAATCAGTCTTTCCGGAAACTGATCCGATTTCTTTATTTTGGGGTTTGCTTATATACCTTTTGTTACACATAGGGATGAATACAGAGTCACGGTCTTAGGGACATTACATCATCTTTTGGCCATGAGTGAGACCTGCTGACATTCTATGATCCTTTCTTTCTGATAACCAAAAACCTTATTTCTTCCAAGGGTGTTTTCTCTTAAACCAGGCACCACCCTCCAGATAAAGTTGCATTCCTATAGGGTGAGGGTGCAGTGAGTTACAATCAAGAAAGGAACTTATTTAACCCAAGGTTAACAGGATTAATCTTAAAGGTTAATACCTATCTCTCCTATATGCTTAAAGGTTAATATTTATTTCTCCTATATGTTTAAAGGTTAATACTTATTTCCCCTACATGTTAGTTATATTCATTATAAGGGCAGGGAACGTGGAGATTTAGCAGCAAACATCAGCCCAACAAATGAAAATCCTTTCACCAATCCTCCCCTTAAGATCTAGTCTTAAGATAGTGATCAAGTTACATTTTACATGGCAAGGACACAGTGATTTATAACAAAGCACAGTGATCTATTACAAAAGAGAAAATCCATTAACTCAAAAAGTCTAGTATTGCTAACCTTAAAACTACTATATTTCCTTTTCTATATTCCACATACATTGATTAATATATTCCCAGGTGCCTAAGGATATGGAGGCCTGGCGGCAATCATTGACTCCACGAGAAGAAAAGCCATATGCTAATTAAGACTCTCAAAATACTCCAAAACTCTCTGTGCTGTTTATGGTTGAGAAGTAGTAAACAATCATGTGGTAGGAGTATGGATCATCCTGTCACAAAAGCTAGTCCGTCAGCAGAGAGGTTTGACCTGAGACATCCTTGTCCCACCCAGAGCAGGGAATTAGCAGCAATTATTGGCACAACAAATGAAAAACCCTTCACCAATAATTCCTAACCAACCCACTATACTAATAATTTCTAACTCCCCAAAAGAATGTGCCTTTAGTAAGTTTAAAACATCTCTTGCCTCTCAGATTGGGAGGCTGTAAACAATCACATGTGGCCGGACGAACCTCTACAGGGGGGCTAGATAACCTTCAGAGCAGTCCCTAAGCTGAAACTCTTGTCACGCCCAGGAATTTTTATTGCCTTGGAGCTGCACGTTTACTCCTTCTCCGAGAGAAACGGTTATGGGGGAGAGCCCCCCGTAAAGTCAGAGGTGTAGGCGAGAGCATAAAACAGACTCTGGTTTTGGGGTAGATGCTCGGGAACAGGGGGTTTCCTGAGGCTTGATCACGCCTTTGCGTATGCCAAGCCTCCTTCCTCATGACCTTTGCCATGGGCGGAGCTCCTCACACTGGCCCCCAACACTTTCCGACTCACCAGTCAGCTCACACACAAGGTCGCAGACCGCTGCCAATCTGCCGCCAGCTCCCCTGCTTCCTCTCCGCCAGGTGGCCGGCCCGGAGGGTCTCACCCATGTCCACGTGCCCTTTTTACTCCAACATCTTGCCCATATTTAACAACGGCTAGGCTCCTACTCGGCCAACCCCTCTAACTACATCAAAAACTTCACCCAGCTATCTCGATCTTACGCCCTCACCTGGCAGGACGTGTTTGTCATCCTGGGGTCCACTACTACCCCAGAAAAAGAAAGGCCACTTGGGCCGCAGCAAGGGAGATAGCAGACCAGAGGCATCTGATCAACCCAGCTGACCCTGCTCGGCCACCTGGAGCAGCTGCTACTCCAGACGTAGATCCAGACTGGGACTATCAGGAGGGACAGAGAGGGAAGGCCAACATTCAGTACATGGTAGAATGCCCGTCGGAGGGAATGGAGACCACCTCCCTTAAGGTAGTGAACCTACTTAAACTAGATGAAGTGACCCAGGGCCCCGATGACAACCCAGCAGCCTTTCTTAACAGGCTGACAGAGGCTCTCACCACCTATACCCGGATTGCCCCAGATTCTCCGGCGGGGGTTACTACCCTAGCCAACCGTTTTATATCCCAATCAGCTTCAGACATCAGAAAAAAACTTTCCAAGGCTGAGGATGGGCCTCAGACCCAGCTCCGAGACCTGGTAAAAATGGCCTTTAAGGTTTACAATGCCCAGGAAGAAGCCACCGAAGCCAGCCGCAAGGCAAGGCTTAAACAAAAAGCCGAACTCCAGGCGAACCTCCTTGAGAGACACACCCAGGCACTGGTAGCAGCCCTGAGGCCGGTCACGGGACAAAAGGTGGGTCCCCAGGAGCCACCACCGGGAGCCTGCTTCAGATGCGGTCATGAGGGCCACTGGGCCCGCCAATGCCCAAACCCCCGGCCCCCGACAAAGCCCTGCCCTCGTTGCAAACAACCGGGACATTGGGTGGGTGATTGTCTCCAGCTGACTCAGACCCCGACCTTACCGGGCCGAGGTCTGGGCCCCCAAAAGGACATTTCCTCCCCACACCCCACCTTGGAACTTCTCTCCTTTGATCAAGATTGACGGCGCCCAGACTCGGAGACCCCCCCATAACCCCAGCCGAGCCCAGGGTAATGCTTCAAGTGGCAGGTAAGTCTATCAATTTCTGATAGATACGGGGGCTACTTATTCGGTTCTTCCCTCCTTCGGGGGCACCTGCCATCCTTCCCAGGTCTCAGTGGTGGGTATAGATGGCACATCTTCACGACCCTTGCAGACTGGGCCACAGCCCTGTCAGCCTGACCACTTCTTGTTCACTCACTCTTTTCTGATAATCCCTTCATGCCCCACTCCCCTGCTAGGGCAAAACATTTTAGCTAAACTTAGGGCCACCATTCACTTATCTCTTCCACTTTCCCAATCTCTCACCTTGCCCCTACTCCTCCTCTGCTCCCCTGAGGCTCCAATTGTCGACCCTACCATCTGGGACACTGAAATCCCTCTGGTAGCAACCCATCACACCCCCATCCTGATCAAACTACGTGATCCTTCCCACTTCCCAAGCCGCCCTCAATTCCCCATCTCTCACATTCACCTACACGGTCTTAAGCCAATCATAGACCGCCTCTTAGGCCACGGCCTCCTGGTCCCCACGGCCTCGCCCTGCAATACCCCCATTCTCCCGGTATGGAAAGCTTCCGGCGGCTACCGACTGGTCCAGGACCTTCGACTGATAAACGAGGCCATGATCCCTGCCCATCCGATTGTCCCCAATCCCTAACCCTTGCTTTCTGACATCCCTAGTAGTACGACTCACTTTACTGTCATAGACCTCAAAGATGCCCTTTTCACTATTCCCTTACACCCAGACTGCCAGTTCCTCTTTGCTTTCACATGGACCAACCCAGAAACCCGACAGTCCTCCCAGCTAACGTGGACAGTCCCCCCCCCAAGGGTTTAGAGACAGCTCCCATTTTTTGGCCAGGCTCTGGCCCGGGATCTGGCTACATGCCCGCTGGGCCCCAGTGTCCTCTTACAGTATGTGGATGACCTTCTGCTCAGCAGCCCCTCACAAGCTCTCTCTCAGACACATACCACTATTCTTCTTAACTTCCTTAGCTCTAAAGGATACCGAGCATCTCAACAAAAGGCCCAACTCACCCAGACCTCTGTGACTTACCTAGGTCTAAAGATTACCCCAACAACTAAAGCTCTAACTACTTACAGACTCAGTCTTCTCCGAGACCTCTGCCCCCCTTCCACTGGGGGACAAATCTTATCCTTTTTGGGGTTAACAGGATTCTTCCGGCACTGGGTCCCCAACTATGCTTCACTGGCTAAACCCCTCTACACAGCCGCAAAAGACACCCCCACTGGACCGCTCTCTCAGAAACAGGTCAAAAGGCTTTCTGCAACCTCCGCTCAGCTTTGCGGTCCTCTTCCCCGCTCTTCCCGCCCAATCCCAGCCTCCCCATCACCTGTATACTGATGAAAAGGGGGCATAGCCTTTGGAGCCCTCATACAGCCTGCAGGCCCTGAAATGCTGCCAGTGGCATTCATCTCCAAACAGCTAGACCCCACCGCCCGGGGATGGTTCCCCTGCCTACGCGCCCTGGCAGCAGCAGCTTCTCTATACACAGATGCAAAAAAGCTAATTCTAGATCGAACCCTAACTATATTCTCAGCACACCACCTGGATGACCTCCTGGCTTCCAAATTCCTGTCAGGCCTTAGTGACTCTCGGCTCCAGCAATTCACCATTACTAAGACTCCCCTGCCTCCTGCCAGTGAGGGACATGCCCTGTCCAATGCTTGACTGGCCTCATCCGCTGTGGCTGTTGCCAATCACAACTTTGGCTATACTCTTCACCATTGGACTGGCTGTCACACACCACCGCCCCCAGGACTGGCTGCCCACACTCCGACTTTCACTGGCCCTTACTTACCTTATCATCTGTTCCCTACTCCTGGGGTGCTATTCCCTTGGGGCACCCTGACTTGGCCATATGTCTCTCACCCAGCCTGCCTTGAGGACTTTATCTTGGCCCTACTACAGGACCTTTGGCTGGCTACCCCGATCACCGACTGTGACTCTTTCTTTCAGTCAATTTTTGATCTGCACTTACAGGGGACCTTCCTCCTTTTTACGGAATTTCAAATTGACTTCTTCTATCACTCTCCTTCTAGTATTATAGCTAAACATGTTCTTGCCACTATTCTTCCTGGCCATGATAATACGAGGTGGACAACCTACACCCTGCCCCCAGGGCTGCACAGAACGAAGCCGCTGGGGAACTGGGTTCACAGCCTACACTTATGTCCACCAAGACTGTTATGCTCCACCTGCCCAGCCATGGTCTTATGGAGGTAAGACGGCCAAGAGCCTTGGGACAGTCAAATCAAGTTCAGCCTCTAACTGCCATAAAGCTAGAGGCAAAGATCTCTATTTTACCATGCAAACTCACTATGGAATGACAGACGGGAAGGGGGCCCAAGATCAGAGGTGAAAATAAATCCAACATAGGGTCCAACAAGACCTCATAAAGTTAGCAACTGAAGCCTCTGATCCACACCATGAGCCCAACAAACTCCTAGACCAAGTTCATCAGGCGCTCAAACCCCTAGATTTTTCATCCTAAATTTTCACCAGCATCAATGACACCTATCAGACCCTGACTGAAACCTCACCAAACCTCTCATGTTGGCTCTGTCTTCCCTTGAGACCCCGACCGTTCCTCACCCAACCGATTCCCAGCAAATGGGTAGAGGCCCAAAATCTCACTCAAAGTGCCACAAAAGTAACCTGGCCAATGGGGCCCTTGACCACCGAGGTACTGTATCTACCAGCCAATGCCTCTTGCGTTCTGGCCAACGACACCTCATTGACCACAGTGGCCTGTGATGGCTCAAGACGAGGCCCCCTATCCCCAAACCCTCCAATATGCGGAAAACCCGGGATATTCTTTCTCTGTAATCAGACCACCTTATTACAATGTTTTCCACCCAACTGGACTCAGCCTTGCACCCCAGTCTTCCTTACGCCCTATCTGACCATTCTGACACCACAGGCGATGGAAGACCAGATGCGACCAACCCACTGCCGACGAAGGGCATTGGCGGCAGCTCCCCTGCTCCTCGGAGGAGGTTTGTTCACAGCCCTAGGACTGGGGGCGGGGGGATTGGGATCAGCCACGCACTTTTACTATAAGCTCTCCACAGACCTCAGTTGAGACCTGGACAAGGTGGCAGAGTCCCTGATGGCATTACAGACCCAGATGGCCTCTCTGGCAGCAGTGGCTCTCCAAAATCGAAGGGCCCTAGACCTGCTAACGGCTGGAAAAGGGGAGCCTGTCAGTTCCTAAGGGAAGACTTGTGTTTTTTCATTAATGCCTCGGGGATAGTTCAGAACAAGGTCCCAGAGCTGAAAGAAAGCATCAGACTTAGACAGGCCAAGTCAGGTGGTTCCGACTTTTGGGGATGGTGGAAGTCACCTTGGGCAAAATGGCTTTTCCCACTTCTCGGACCCCTCACCGCCTTGTTCCTCATCCTGTCAATAGGACCTTGTGGTTTTCAGATCATCCTCCAGAGGGTCAGGGACCTGAGCAGACGGCTGCTGGACGGATGCTGATGGTGGCCACATACTCCAAGCTCTGGTCCAGAGACCCCGAGGCCCCCTAAAGGTCACCGGGATCCGGCCACGACCCTCAGCCCCAATGACGTCCCAGTTCAGCAGGAAGTAGCCAGAAACGATAACAGCGCCCCTTATCCTATCAAAAGGGTCAGAATGTAAGGTCGAACCCTGGGGGCCGTGATGGGCCACCCCTCCTCTCCCTCCCGCCGGCGAGAAGGTCCCTAACGGAACGATCCTCCCGGATCCCAGGGACCAGTGACCGCGCACTTCGCCGGCTGCCATGACGAGCCGCCCCTCCTCTCCCCTGCCGGCCAAAGTCCCTAATGAGGGAGGCGCCCGGATCCTGGGGACTAACGACAGCGCCCTTCGCCGCTAGAGCCGCCCCACCCCAGCCACATAGAAAGACCTATCAGCCCATGACGCCGCGAACCAGCGACCTGTCCAAACCCCCATCCACTAAACCCTGCCATCCCTCGCAGTGTGCATACATAAACAAACTTCTAACGTGGCCCGGGCGTGCGGACTTCCTCGACCTGCCCCGATCAGGTCCGGGAACCCTGCCCAGGAGCACTTCGTCATTAAAGCCTGTTAGATATTTTTTTGGTGTCCTGGTCGTCTTTTACCTAACAATCTGAGCCACCCTTCTCCTTTAAATGCACACCTACTTAGCTGTTCACCATTAAATGCACACCCATATATACTGGGTTTGGAAGATCCCCTGGAGAAGGGAAAGGCTACCCACTCCAGTATTCTGGCCTGAAAAGTTCCATGGAAAGTAAAGTCCATGAGGTCTCAAAGAGTCGGACACGACTGAGCAACGTTCACCTTCATCTAGTTATTCATCTGTAAATGACACCTTTATAATTATCTGCCTTTAATGCACACTATATAATTCTAAGCAGTATGCCTCTATGATTTTTGGGAAACATCATATTGAGAATACTTATTTCTATTTATGTTGAACAAATTGGTTCAACTTACTAAAGAAACAATTTGTTAATATACATCAGAACTTTTAAAATATAGCCTTTGACTAGTATTTTAGAAGTTTCCCTGGGCAAATGCACGCTATAAAAAAACTTTACACACAAAGATGTATATGACAACGAAAGTTGGAAATAATCCGTATGTATAACAATTAGAAATTATTTAGCAACTGGAGAAAAATGAAATATTATGTAATAATGAAAATTACATTCGGGGCTTTTTTTAAACATGGAGACAACCTAAAATCTAGAAGACGATGTATGAAAACAGCAATGCACGATGAGTCGCAGCCATCTCCTAATTCTTACGAAGACTGGAAGAGGCACTGTTGTTTCCTTAATGCTGTTACATATTTTCAAACTGATCTGTGTAACTTACAGTCATGTGCGTTCGTGCTAAAAATACACAATAATGCATGTATCACACTCCATTTTTGGTAAGAGAAGAGATAATGGCTTGTCTGATATTTTCTTTAATAATTAATAGAGTCAGCTGTGTTGAAGGAATTTAGCAAAATATAGACATAGTCTGTTAGCGTGGACACCAGGAGAGGATTAAAAGGAGGGCTTTTGTTGTCATTTTTAAAGAACATGAGGGCATGCCAAAATTCAAGAGCAGTTTCACAGAGTTTATTTTTTAAAGACTATTTATAAGTGACCTTATTCTCTGAGTATAGTACACATGTCAAATATAATTGAAATAATACTAAGCTAGTTGTTTAGTGAACAAATTGTATCTCCATGTTGGCTTCAAACCATTGGCTGATTAGATTTTTAACTAAAAAGAAAGTATAAATTCCTCTAAAATATCAACATTTTCCCTTGGAGTCATTTGTATTCCAAAAGTTTAACCAATGGGGAATCTTCAAAAGGAGAATTAGTAGATACCTCCCTTTGGACTCTCTCGCATGTGATGACAAGGCACACGAAATCACCCCCACTCCAGAGTGTGACACTGATGGCCTGAGAAAGGCTGACCGTGATAAAGCAGGGATTTGGTATCTTGGGGAACACACAGAGTAAGACTCCAGTGAGGCTTCTGTGTCAAAATGATTTCCGGGTCTCATTCAGGTCAGTGACTCTCAGCTCAGGACGTCCAGTTCCCTGTCCCCACAGTGCGTGCCAGTGTCTGAAGGTGTGTTTGCCACCGTTGAGGGGGACAAGCGGTACTATATACGCACGTCGCGCAGCATAGCCCCACTGCACAGACGATTCGGTTCAAAATGCCAGCAGTGCTGATGTGGGGAATCCTGAACTAAACGAGATCTCAGAACTGTGTACTTTTATTTTTTAACACTTGTGTATAAACTATAACATCATATTTCAGGCACATGCATCACTTAAGGGAAAAAATAACTTTTCTTTATTAAGGCAATTGTAACATTTAACAATTTCAGGAAAATATCTACTTCTACTTCATTGACAATGCAAAAGCCTTTGACTGTGTGGATCACAACAAACTGTAGAAAATTCTTAAAGAGATGGTATACCAGACCACCTTACTGTCTCCTGAGAAACCTGCACACAGGCCAAGAAGCAACAGTTAGAATCGGGCATGGAACAATGGACTGGTTCAAAACTGGGAAAAGAGTACAAGGCTGTATATTGTCACTTTGCTTGTTTGTTGTCACTCTGCTTATTTAATTTATATGCAGAATGTATCATGTGAAACGCTGAGTTGGATGAATCACAAACTGGAATCAAGAGTGCCAGGAGAAATATCAACAACCTCAGATATGCATATGATTCCACTCTAAGGGCAGAAAGCAAAGAAAAATTAAAGGGCCTCGATGAAGGTGAAAGAGGAGAGTGAAACAACTAGCTTAAAACTCAACATTAAAAAACTAAGATCATGACATCCAGTCCCATCACTTCATGGCAAATAGATGGGGAAAAAGTGGAAACAGTGACAGATTCTATTTTCCTGGGCTCCAAAATCACTGATTTTATCCAAAAGACTCTGATGCTGGGAAAGATTAAAGGCAAAGGAGGAGGGGAGGGTAGAGGATGAGATGATTAGATAGCTTCACAGACGCAGTGGATATGAGTCTGAGCCAACTCCGGGAGACAGTGAAGGACAGGGAAGCTCGGCATGCTGCAGTCTATGGGGCCACAGTCAGCCACAACCAAGCGGCTAAGCACAGCCCAGGCTTCAGCAGCAGTAACAGCAACAAAAAATGATAATCTCGTTAAAAATTCTTGGCTCCAGTGTCACTTACAGGAATCCACTCACATGACAAAATGCTATGGAGCTCTCTGCACACACTGCACTAACAGCTGTCTTCTGGTTTAGACATTTGACCACCATTGTGTAAAGTGGGCGAATGATACAGAGAAAACCTTGATGCTATTTTGACAGCTTCTTGTGAATTTTTATCTATTTTTAAATAAAAAACTTAAAAAATTTTTAAATGGGCAAATGACTTGAATAGACATTTCTCCAAAGAAGATATGCAAGTAGCCAGTAAATAGGAAAGCTCCTCAACGTCACCAGTCATGACAGAATGTAAACCAAAGCCAGAGAGGAACACCCCTCACTCTCCAGAGTGGCTTCAGTCAAAAGAATGAAAAACAGCAAGTCCGATGAGGACTTGCCTGTTCTTGCAGATTAAACCCCAAAGTTTGCTTTATTTTTCGGCAACCTCAGCTGTAAGTTTCCAAATGTCTTGTTTCTTTTCGTTTTTCCTGGCTCCTTGGCCCACAGGTGGCCACTTTGCAGAGAGCGAACCCTCTAGACTGATGCTCACTGTGGTTAAGAACTTAGTGTAATTCTCAGTCGGTGCAGTGTCAGACCAAACACATCTCGACTTAGGCGTTTCAAGAAAAGGAGAGGGCCTTATGGCAATGGAGAGGATTGGGGTATTCAAGCATGTCCGGCTCGGGCAGGAGAGGCTTTGTCTTTCTGAGGAGGAGTGGACACGGGCGGAGAGAGGTGTGAGCCATGAGCAAGACTGATGGGAGGAGGTGAGAGGTCAGCTGCTCATTTGAGTGCTCAAGGGAAGTCCGAGCTCAAGGGCCTCTGCTGCCGCTGCTGCTGCTGCTGAGTCCCTTCAGTCGTGTCTGACTCTGTGCGACCCCATAGACGGCAGCCCACCAGGCTCCCCCGTCCCTGGGATTCTCCAGGCAAGAACACTGGAGTGGGTTGCCATTTCCTTCTCCAATGCATGAAAGTGAAAAGCGAAAGTGAAGTCGCTCAGTCGTGTCCAACTCTTAGCGACCCCATGGACTGCAGCCCACCAGGCTCCTCCGTCCACGGGATTTTCCAGGTAAGAGTACTGGAGTGGGGTGCCATTGCCTTCAAGGGCCTCTAGGAGGAGAGAATCTTAGCCCAAGGTTGGTTCGTAAGCCAACAGGATTTTGTTCTCTGCATCAGTGGAGACAAAGCAGCTTAGCTGGCCGTTTGTGGGCAAAGAAGAGAATGTGCAGGGTCTGCTCCTGGCCTTGTCGCGGGCGAACAAGGTGATTCTCATCTCAGACGTGGGCAGCGTGTTCTGTGTGGCCAGTTTCTTGTCAGGACACGGGGTGTGGCGCCCAGGGCTCTTTGCTAGGACCCCGGGGCTGGGTAAAGTTCAGCATTGTCAGTAGTTAGAAATAACTTTTGTTTGGGTTGGATTTCATCCCATATCCAGAGCTCAATTTTGTATGGAGTTCTGGTGCTACAGTGCGGTTGAGTTCTTACCCGAGGCCCCTTATCACCAGTCACGGCAGGACTGAGCTCACGATGCTGAGCTGAGCGCTTCCCTTAGGAGAAGAGTTAGACTGAAAACAGCACTTCCATTCCACAGAAAGTGGATCCCGAGTGAAGCTACTGTCACTGCCTGGGAACCAGAAACTTCAGGACGTTAATCGCCTCGCTCTTAGAACGACGTGGTCTGTGCCTGCTTGCACAGATTATGAACTCAGCCTTTTTCAGCTACACATCTTAGAGCATTTTCAAAGTTTTCTATTTAAGAAACCCTTCAAATATTGTTGAGAGCTAAACACTTGTATCATGTGGACCCCACTTAACTGCTGCTGCCCCCAAAGGCAGACCTGGGCAGGGGGCGGTGAGAGGCCTGAGCAAGGACCCCTCTGGTGTCGCCCAGCCAGGGAGCAGGGCTCAGTCCAGCCACACCCTGTCACTCCTGGTCAGTAGGAGACGATTCGCTTCCAGTGACTGAAACAAGAGACGTACTCGGTAGGTGTGTGTACTGTTGCAGATGGCTGCCCAGGTACCTTTCAAAACCCAGTGGCACACTAACCCGTCCACGCTGCGATGCACCAACCTGGCTTCTGCAGGGTCGACGTGTGGCCTCCCGGGAGGTGGCTCCTCAGAACCGACATTGTAATTATAATCTTGGAGCTGCTGCCAGGTTTGGCAAACGTCCGCCAGACAAAGAAGAGTAAATACCCTAGCCCTTTGGGGAAAAAAATTAATTTCTACTTAAAATCTTTTCTAGGCTTTATTATTATTAAGAAAGTAAAACATGATGTAAAATGTCAGACAAAGAAAAATTTCACTGCACAGCGCCCTAGCACGCAGTCCTCGCCCACCTGTGGTTTCCCTTCCAACCTCCAATCACTTGCACGTTTTACTCTGTCATAATGCATATAAAATTGTGTATTCTAATTTTCTCTGAACAATAAATTGTAAGCACTTTTCTGAGTTATTTAGTTGTCACAATCATAATTGTAATAGCTGTGTAATATTTCAGAGTTTCTCCACCGTGCTCATATGACTGTGAATAAAGCAATATGGAACCATGATGGGCCTTAAAAAATCAAACCGTATTTGCTGCATGGTCAACAATAGCTGATTTTCCTTGGGCTTCACATACTTTGGAATTGATTCCATTTCTGCGTCCTTGGTTCTCATCTCCCCGGTCAGGGCATCTGCTGTGGTGAACATATTGTAGCACAGACGTTAGGTTCAGCCTCCCTGTCGTTTTCCTTTCTTCAGCTGGGTCACCTGCAGTCTCGAGGTTTAAAGTTTGCTTTAAACTTTGTCTTTCCCCACGTTCTTTGCTTCTTTAGATAATGTGCACGCAATTATAAAAATAAATTTGACTCAAGGGCGCCTTTGGAGGTGTGGGTGCCGCTCAGAAGAGCCAGGTTCTGTAGAAAGAGCTGTTCCTCCTCTGCTTGTGTTGGCTGTATGGGAATAAAGCCATCTGGCCATTTTACAGTAATTTGGGGATAAGATTCCAAAACACTGACGAAAACTTAGCCTTGCTAGTCTGTTGATCATTTTTGAGTTCCTCCAACGTATGCCCATGGGTATTCAGGTCTTCTTCTGCCTAAATTTGGTTTTCAGGTTCTTTGAAGAGTGCAAGCTACGGATGCTTCAGCTTAGCTAGGCCTTTGCTGACCTGTCGTGCGCTCTGGGAAAGGCTGGTGGAGGAAAGGTGAGCAAGGTGCAGGCTGCCCATTGGAGCCCATGGCCAGGAAAAGCCTAGTATCTGGTGGTTTGTGTTCTGGCTGTGGGAGGCATCTGACTTCAAGGTGTCTGGGGCAGGAAGGAGAGGGTCAGATTTCATGCAACCTGGATGACTTCCAGTTTTATTTCATAGTATGGCATCAGAATCATGCCAAACACTGCTCCTAATGCCCCCTTGTGTATTTTTCTAGGTGTTGGCACCTCCTATTTTGCACCAATACAGTAATAAAATTTTAACATGGGAATTTTAAGATTTACCCAACTTCCATTTACTACACTGGCAGTTTAGTTAGGTTAAATTCCAAGGGCACAATGACAAAACTTCTGTCCTATTGGGGAGATACAGATGGAAGCAGGCATAGAAAATACAGTGTACAATATACGTGGGTTCAGTCCTCAATAAACATGCCTCAGAAACAGCAGTTAGAACCAGAAGGTATCCACACCACCCTTGGGTACAGAGATTGCTGAGTTAACCGTCCTGTGTGATGCTCCAGGACTTCCCACCTTCATGTGCCTTGCTGATCATGTCTATTGATGATTGTGCCAGAAAGTGGCAAGAGCTAAATGAAGCATATTGGCTCTGCAGGCGGCTGAAATCTGAGCACCCAGATGGGTTTATGCATATTGATTAACAGTGATCACCTGTTCAGCTGCAAAGTTTATCTGACGATAGCGATAATACTTTGATAATGCTTACTGAGCATTTCTTAGACAACCATCACTCAGTGAAATCACTTACATGCGTTGCCTTATTTAATACCCGTTTTACTTACGGTTGACTGCAGCACTTTCACAGCATCATCTTTCAGGATCTGAAACAGCTCTAATGGAATTCCATCACCTCCACTAGCTTTGTTCGTAGTGATGCTTTCTAAGGCCCACTTGACTTCACATTCCAGGATGTCTGGCTCTAGATGAGTGATCACACCATCGTGATTATCTGGGTTGTGAAGATCCTTTTTGTACAGTTCTTCTGTGTATTCTTGCCATCTCTTCTTAATATCTTCTGCTTCTATTAGGTCCATACCATTTCTGTCCTTTATCGAGCCCATCCTTGCATGAAATGTTCCCTTGGTATCTCTAATTTTCTTGAAGAGATCTCTAGTCTTTCCCATTCTGTTCTTTTCCTCTATTTCTTTGCATTGATTGCTGAAGAAGGCTTTCTTATCTCTTCTTGCTATTCTTTGGAATTCTGCATTCAGATGCTTATATCTTTCCTTTTTTCCTTGGCTTTTTGCTTCTCTTCTTTTCACAGCTCTTTGTAAGGCTTCCCCACACAGCCATTTTGCTTTTTTGCATTTCTTTTCCATGAGGATGGTCTTTATCCCTGTCTCCTATACAATGTGACGAACCTCATTCCATAGTTCATCAGACACTCTATCTATCAGATCTAGGCCCTTAAATCTATTTCTCACTTCCACTGTATAATCATAAGGGATTTGATTGAGGTCATACCTGAATGGTCTAGTGGTTTTCCCTACTGTCTTCAATTTAAGTCTCAATTTGGTAATAAGGAGTTCATGATCTGAACCACAGTCAGCTCCTGGTCTTGTTTTTGTTGACTGTATAGAGCTTCTCCATATTTTGCTGCAGAGAATATAATCAGTCTGATTTTGGTGTTGACCATCTGGTGATGTCCATGTGTAGAGTCTTCTCTTGTGTTGTTGGAAGAGGGTGTTTGCTATGACCAGTGCATTTTCTTGGCAAAACTCTATGAGTCTTTGCCCTGTTTCATTCCACATTCCAAGGCCAAATTTGCCTGTTACTCCAGGTGTTTCTTGACTTCCTACTTTTGCATTCCAGTCCCCTAGAATGAGAAGGACATCTTTTTTGGGTGTTAGTTCTCAGAGGTCTTGTAGGTCTTCATAGAACCATCCAACTTCAGCTTCTTCAGCGTTACTGGTTGGGGCATAGACTTGGATTACCGTGATATTGAATGGTTTGCCTTGGAAACGAAGAGAGATCATTCTGTCATTTTTGAGATTGCATCCAAGTACTGCATTTCGGACTCTTCTGTTGACCATGATGGCTACTCCATTTCTTCTGAGGGATTCCTGCCTGCAGTAGTAGATATAATGGTCATCTGAGTTAAATTCACCTGTTTCAGTACATTTTAGTTCACTGATTCCTAGAATGTCGACATTCACTCTTGCCATCTCCTGTTTGACCACTTCCAATTTGCCTTGATTCATGGACCTGACATTCCAGGTTCCTATGCAATATTGCTCTTTACAGCATCAGACCTTGCTTCTATCACCAGTCACATCCACAGCTGGGTATTGTTTTTGCTTTGGCTCCATCCCTTCATTCTTTCTGGAGTTACTTCTCCACTGATCTCCAGTAGCATATTGGGCACCTACTGACCTGGGGAGTTCCTCTTTCAGGATCCTATCATTTTGCCTTTTCATACTGTTCATGGGGTTCTCAAGGCAAGAATACTGAAGTGGTTTGCCATTCCCATCTCCAGTGGACCACATTCTGTCAGACCTCTCCACCATGACCCGCCCGTCTTGGGTTGCCCCCGCAGGCATGGCTTGGTTTCATTGAGTTAGTGGTGGTCCTAGTGTGATTAGACTGACTCGTTTTCTGTGAGTATGGTTTCAGTGTGTCTGCCCTCTGATGCCCTCTTGCAACACCTACCATCTTACTTGGGTTTTTCTTACCTTGGGTGTGGGTTATCTCTTCATGGCTGCTCCAGCAAAGTGCAGCCGCTGCTCCTTACCTTGGATGAGGGGTATCTCCTCCCGCCACCCTTCTTGACCTTCAATGTGGGATGGCTACTCTAGGCCCTTCTGTGCCCGCACAGCCACCACTCCTTGGGCGTGGGGTTGTTGCTCCCGGCCGCTGCCCTGGCCTCGGGCGTGGGTTTGCTCCTTCCTGCTGCCGCCCTTGGCCTCGGGCGCTGCCCCTGGCCTCAGACGCGGGGTATCTCCTCCCAGCCGTCGCCCCCAACCTCAGACACGGGGTAGCTCCTCTTGGCCGTTCCTGGCCATTGCAGCCTGGCACTCTAGGCCGCTAGCAAATTTGGAAAACTCAGCAGTGGCTACAGGAATGGAAAAGGTCACTTTTCATTCCAATTCCAAAGAAAGGCAATGCCAAGGAATGCTCAGACTACCACACAATTGCACTCATCTCACATGCTAGTAAAGTAATGCTCAAAATTCTCCAAGCCAGGCTTCAGCAATACGTGAACCGTGAACTTCCTGATGTTCAAGCTGGTTTTAGAAAAGGCAGAGGAACCAGAGATCAAATTGTCAACATCCGCTGGATCATGGAAAAAGCAAGAGAGTTCCAGAAAAACATGTATTTCTGCTTTATCGACTATGCCAAAGCCTTTGACTGTGTGGATCACAAGAAACTGTGGAAAATTCTTCATGAGATGGGAATACCAGACCACCTGACCTGCCTCTTGAGAAATCTGTATGCAGGTCAGGAAGCAACAGTTAGAACTGGACATGGAACAACAGACTGGTTCCAAATAGGAAAAGGAGTACGTCAAGGCTGTATATTGTCACCCTGCTTATTTAACNCCGACTAAGGTCCGTCTAGTCAAGGCTATGGTTTTTCCTGTGGTCATGTATGGATGTGAGAGTTGGACTGTGAAGAAGGCTGAGCACCGAAGAATTGATGCTTTTGAGCTGTGGTGTTGGAGAAGACTCTTGAGAGTCCCTTGGACTGCAAGGAGATCCAACCAGTCCATTCTGAAGGAGATCAGCCCTGGGATTTCTTTGGAAGGAAAGATGCTAAAGCTGAAACTCCAGTACTTTGGCCACCTCATGTGAAGAGCTGACTCATTGGAAAAGACTCTGATACTGGGAGGGATTGGGGGCAGGAGGAGAAGGGGACGACAGAGGATGAGATGGCTGGATGACATCACGGACTCGATGGATGTGAGTCTGAGTGAACTCTGGGAGATGGTGATGGACAGGGAGGCCTGGCGTGCTGCACTTCATGGGGTCGCAAAGAGTCGGACACAACTGAGCGACTGAACTGAACTGAACTGAACTTACATATGGTTGGAGAAGGAAATGGCAACCCATTCCAGTACTCTTGCCTGGATAATCCCATGGAGGGAGGAGCCTAGCAGGCTACAGTCCACTGGGTCACAGAGTCGGACACGACTTCACTTTCACTTTCACTTACATATGGTACACCTGAGATTCAAATATGGAAAGTCCCTCATATAAATCATAGAGCTTGTAGACAGTTGAGTCCAGGTCTGGTATTTAACCACTGTGCTCAGCAGTCTAATTCTAGTATATATGTTAACTTAAAATTTATATGACTATATAATTCCTTATTGCCAAATTCAGACTTAAATTGAAGAAAGTAGGAAAAACCTCTGGACTATTCAGGTATGACCTAAATCAAATCCCTTCTGGTTATAGATTCAAGGGCCTAGATCTGATAGACAGAGCGCCTGAAGAACTATGGACACAGGTTCATGAGACTGTACAGGAGGCAGGGATCAAGACCATCCCCCAGAAAAAGAAATGTAAAAAGGCAAAATGGTAGTCTGAGGGGGCCTTACAAATAGCTATGAAAAGAAGAGAAGTGAAAGGCAAAGAAGAAAAGGAAAGATATACCCATCTGAATGCAGCGTTCCAAAGAATAGCAAGGAGAGATAAGAAAGCCTTCCTCAGCGATCAATGCAAAGAAATAGAGGAACACAACAGAATGAGAAAAGCTACAGATCTCTTCAAGAAAATTAGAGATACCAAGGGAACATTTCATGCAAAGATGGGCTCAATAAAGGACAGAAATGGTATGGACCTAACAGAAGCAGAAGATATTAAGAGGTGGCAAGAATACACAGAAACACTATACAGAAAAGATCTTAATGACTCAGATAACCATGATGGCATGATCACTCACCTAGAGCCAGACATCCTGGAATGTGAAGTCAAGTGGGTCTTAGGAAGCATCACTATGAACAAAGCTAGTGGAGGTGATGGAATTCCAGTTGAGCTATTTCAAATCCTGAAAGATGATGCTGTGAAAGTGCTGCACTCAATATGCCAGCAAATTTGGAAAACTCAGCAGTGGCCACAGGACTGGAAAAGGTCAGTTTTCATTCCAATCCCAAAGAAAGGCAACGGCAAAGAATGTTCAAACTACCACACAATTGCACTCATCTCACATGCTAGCAAAGTAATGCTCAAAATTCTCCAAGCTAGGCTTCAACAGTACATGAACCGTGAACTTTCAGATGTTCAAGATGTACTTAGAAAAGGCAGAGGAACCAGGGATCAAATTGCCAACATAGGTTGGATCATCGAAAAAGCAACAGAGTTCTAGAAAAATATTTACTTCTGCTTTATTGACTATGCCAAAGCCTTCGACTGTGTGGATCACAACAAACTGTGGAAAAATTTTAAAGAAATGAGAATACTAGATCACTTGACCTGCCTCCTGGGAAATCTATATGTAGATCAAGAAGCAACAGTTAGAACTGGACATGAAACAACAAACTGGGTCAAAATCAGAAAAAGAGTAAATCAAGGCTGTATATTGCCAGCCTGCTTATTTAACTTCTATGCAGAGTACATCATGAGAAACTCTGGGCTGCAGGAAGCACAACTGGATGAAGCTGGAATCAAGATTGCTGGGAGAAATCTCAATCACCTCAGAGATGCAGATGATATCACCCTTATGGCAGAAAGTGAAGAGGAACTAAAGAGCCTCTTGATGAAAGTGAAAGAGGAGAGTGAAAAAAAAAGCTTAAAACTCAATGTTCAGAAAATGAAGATCATGGCATCTGGTCCCATCACTTCATGGCAAATAGATAGGGAAACAATGGAAACAGTGACAGCCTTTATTTTGGGGGGCTCCAAAATCACTGCAGATGGTGACTGCAGCCATGAAATTGAAAGACGCTTGTTCCTTGAAAGAAAAGTTATGACCATCCTAGGCAGCATATTAAAAAGAAGATATATTACTTTGCCAACAAAGGTCTGCTAGTCAAAGCTGTGGTTTTTCCAGTAGTCATGTATGTATGTGAGAGTTAGACTATAACTGGCTGAGTGCCGAAGAACTGATACTTTTGAACTGTGGTGTTGGAGAAGACTCTTGAGAGTCCCTTGGACTGCAAGGAGATCCAACCAGTTAACCCTAAAGAAAATAAATCCTGAATAATCATGAATAATCCTGAATAATCATTCACTAATGCTGAAGATAAAACTCCAATACTTTTGCCACCTGATGTGAAGAACCGACTCATTGGAAAAGACCCTGATGCTGGGAAAGATTAAAGGTAGGAGGTGAAGTGGATGACAGAGGATGAGATGATTGGATGGCATCACCAACTCAATGGACATGAGTTTGAGCTTGTTCTGGAAGTTGGTGATAGATAGGGAAGCCTGGCGTGCTGCAATGGGGTCACAAAGAGTCAGAGATATCTGAGCGACTGAACTGAACTGATAAATTGCTTCAAACACAGGATCCTGAAAGGTTTGGAAGAAAGGCCATGAGTAGTAGATGGTGAGAGCCATCAGTAAGACATCTCAGAGCTGGTCGGCAAGCCTGTGTGAGTTTGGAACCAGCACTCCCACCTGCTCTGGAGCTCTGGTTCTGCCACTTACTGGTGGTGTGTGGTTGGACATTCAGTTTCTGCACCACTAATATTTGCACAGTGATACTATATTTGTTCATCTGTGAGGATTAAATGAAAGAACGGTTTTGAAAGTAACTCATAAACCATAAGGCCTGAAATACACATCTATTTGACATTTTTATTTGACTTAAATGAAAGCATGGACATTTCAACATGTTAAAAAAAAAAAAAACATGGTTCACCTTTGTGAATATAAAATAATTTTATGAGATTTTAAACATCTGTTTTATTGTTGTTTTTAGCTAAATTCTTTAATCACTATCTCTGTAGCATGACACAGAAGCTGTATTGGTTTATACTGTGACCAGTAAGGATTTGGGGGTACTTGATGGAGAGATCGTTCTCTGGAAGGAATGATGCTGAAGCTGAAACTCCAGTACTTTGGCCACCTCATGTGAAGAGCTGACTCATTGGAAAAGACTCTGATGCTGGGAGGGATTGGGGGCAGGAGGAGAAGGGGACGACTGAGGATGAGATGGCTGGATGGCATCACGGACTTGATGGACGTGAGTCTGAGTGAACTCTGGGAGATGGTGATGGACAGGGAGGCCTGGCGTGCTGCGATTCATGGGGTTGCAAAGAGTCGGACACGACTGAGCGACTGAACTGAACTGAACTGATGGAGAGATCAGTCTGATAGAGTGAACTAGCCCCTCAGAGTTTATCTGAACGTGAACCTTAATCATTTGTGAAAACCAAATGAAGTCTGGAAACTACCGGTGGAACCAGCTGGTCAAGGAGCAATGTGTTCACAGCTTGGCTTTGCCCAGATGGAGAAAGGAGAGAGAAATCACTCAGGACTGGTTTTTGTTTCAAACCAGTGTGCAATACGGAGAAGCTTTCCCAGATTCTCTCTTCCTACATGAGCAGGGAGCCCTAGGACCACAGGGTGGCCTGCTGGACTCATGAGAAGGGCCCTGGCTTTCCTTCAGGCAGTCTCCTCGCTGGCCTCTACTTTCCACCCTTTGCTGATGGAGCCCCACAAGGGCTGTGTCTGAAGACAGACAGCTCTGCTTACTCTGCTATGATAATAAAAACATAATTATGAAATAATGTAGACGTGCATATAAAAACATTCAGAAAAGCCAAACACAGTAACAACCCTGCCAAGCACAGCAACTTAGCCTAAACGCTAAAGAACGCCGAGCAGAGGGATTCGGGCCGGAAAGGCACACTCAAGCAATGCCTAAGCATGCAAACCTTTTAAAACTCTCTTCACGCACAAAAGCTAATTGCAATTGTGCATTTTTTATTTTGACATACTTCTAGACTTATAGAAAGTTTGTAAAACTTCTAGATAGATTTTCCTGTCTTCTTCCTATGTTAATATCTTATTAGTTATCAAAACGATGAACGTTAGACTTTACTTGTATTTCACGTTTTCCCATCCATGCTCTTTGCTGGTCCAGGAGTCTCTCTTGCTCTCCTCCAACATGCAACATTGCTCGGTCTCCCCTCTGTTATGATAAGGTGCTTTTGAAGAGCACTCATACTGCCGCTCAGTGTTATTATTGACGCTGTCAGCCTTGGTCACTTGGCGGAAGTAACACCTACTGGACTTTCTCTTTGAAAGATTATCGGTTTCCCATTTTAATCAGCTACCTTGGGGAGACACTTTGAAATATGTGTGAATCTCCTGCCCCTGATTTTGAATCTGTGAGTAGATCTGGCCTGCTAGAATGATTACTATTGTGTTCTTAGGTGACTTTATATTTTCTTGATTCTTTTAACATTATTGATTGGAATTCTTCCCTGAGGAAGAGCTGCCCTTCTTCCCCATTTATTTATTTATTCAGTTAGTAATAGTAGTATGAACTCTGGGTTATAATAGATAACCCAGATTTCTGGATTATAATAGAAAGCTTTCATTTTGCTGCTCAGATTTTTCAGCCTGGTCACAGGGCACTCTCTTTGGTGAGGGCCTGGGCCATCCCCACATCCCAGACCCTTTCTGAGCTCTTCCTTTCTGGCCCCACAAGATTTCTCAGGCTCATCTAGTATTTTCCCTATCTCCAATAGCGGCATCGGCCAGTTCTTTCATTGATGTTTAGATGGTATTGCTATTTTCACGGTATTTCAGAATGAAGATCTGGGGGGCTGGGTGAGCTCAGACAGCAGGGGCTCCTGGCTCCGGGGCCCTCTCAGTGCAGAGCTGGGAACACGTGGTATGGACGGTCTGTGTCCGTTTGTCTGCACACGTATCACAAGCCATGAGCAACTGTCAGTGCCTCTGACTCCAACCTCAAACCAAGGGCGCTCCTTCTCGTCTTATTCCCAGCGGCTGAGCTGGTAACTCGTTTCATGTGAGAGACAGGGCCTCCCTGTTTGTTCAGTCCCAGGGCGTGCATGGCTATGACTGTTCCCCACGCCGCCGAGCACGCTCACCAGCTAGTGTGGGACTTTTGAATCTATTTTTCTCAGTCAAAATCTTGTCAGCGTTCGACTAAGGCTTTTCCCTCCCGCCCTCCAGGGACCCGCCTGCAGCACAGGCGCGCGGTACGGTCCCCTCTCACGCTATGTCACTCTCACGTTCTCTGATGCAGTTTAAAGCAATGCTTTTTCTACATGGTAATCTCCAAAGACCGCTCTGAAGCTTACTGGAACTGCACTCTAGACATCAACGCCAATACTGCAGCACCTCAGATGCTCACTCTGGTTCTTGTATATAAAGGCATTTCCAGAAGCATGAGGACAGAAACGGAGTCCAGAAAGCACTAAACTGTCCAGTCCGAGAAACTGCTTTTCAAACATCGGTCATTCATACATGATTTCACAATTTCTTACCACTTTAGAAAACCATCTGCTTTGTTACTAAACACCTATTAAAAGGAAATTTTATTTTATATTGGCATGCTAAATGGAAGACTGGAATCATCTGACATGAATGAAAACACCAAATATTTACATGTAAGCCTGAGTTAAAGGAAAAGGATCACTTTTTAAATAAAAATGAACATATTCTAATATAGCTATTGGGTTTTACAAAATGAAAACTTAGGTATCTCCTAAATAAGAAAAGATTGTAATTGATGAAGAGTTAGCAACAAATGACAAACAAATCAGTTCAGTCACTCGGTCCTGTCCTCTTTGTGACCCCATGGACTGCAGCACGCCAGGTTTCTCTGTCCATCCCCAACTCCCGGAGTTTACTCAAACTCACGTCCATCGAGTCGGTGATGCCATTCAACCATCTCATCCTCTGTCGTCCCCTTCTCCTCCTGCCTTCACTCTTTCCCAGCATCAGGGTCTTCTCCAGTTAGTCAATTCTTCACATCAGGTGGCCAAAGTATTGGAGTTTCAGCTTCAACATCAGTCCTTCGAATGAATATTCAGGACTCATTTCCTTTAGGATGGACTGGTTGGATCTCCTTTAGTCCAAGGGACTCTCAAGAATCTTCTCCAACACCACAGTTCAAAAGCATCAATTCTTGGTGCTAAGCTTTCTTTCTAGTCCAACTCTCATATCTATACATGACTACTGGGAAAACCATAGCTTGGACTACACAGACCTTTGTTGGCAAAGTAGTGTCTCTAATTGTTAACATGCTGTCTAGGTTGGTCATAGCTTTTCTTCCAAGGAGCAAGTGTCTTTTAATTTCATGGCTACAGGAATCATCTGCAGTGATTTTGGAGCCCAAGAAAATAAAGTCTCTCACTCTTTCCACTGTTTCCCCATCTATTTGCCATGAAGTGATGGAACTGGATGCCATGATCTTCGTTTTCTGAATGTTGAGCCTTAAGCCAACTTTTTCACTCTCCTCTTTCACTTTCATCAAGAGGCTTTTTAGTTCCTCTTCACTTTCTGCCATAAGGGTGGTGTCACCTGCATATCTGAGGTTATTGATATTTCTCTCGGCAATCTTGATTCCAGCTTGTGCTTCATCCACCCAGGCATTTCACATGATATACTCTGCATATAAGTTAAATAAGCAGGGTGACAACATACAGCTTTGGTGTACTCCTTTTCCTATTTGGAACCAGTTTGTTGTTCCATGTACAGTTCTGTTGCTTCTTGATCTGCATACAGATTTCTCAGGTGGCAGGTCAGGTGGTCTGGTATTCCCATCTCTTTCAGAATTTTCCACAGTTTGTTGTGATCCACACAGTTGAAGGCTTTGGCATAGTCAATAAAGCAGAAATAGATGCTTTACTGGAAGTCTCTTGCTTTTTCAATGTTCCAACAGATGTTGGCAATTTGATCTCTGGTTCCTCTGCCTTTTCTAAAACCAGCTTGAACATCTGGTAATTCATGGTTCACATACTGTTGAAGCCTAATTTGGAGAATTTTGAGCATTACTTTACTAGCATGTGAGATGAGTGCAATTGTGCCATAGTTTGAGCATTCTTTGGCATTGCCTTTCTTTGGGATTGGAATGAAAGCTGACCTTTTCCAGTCCTGTGGCCACTGCTGAGTTTTCCAAATTTGCTGGCATATTGAGTGCAGCACTTTACCAGCATCATCTTTCAAGATTTTAAATAGCTCAATTGGAATTCCATCACCTCCACTAGCTTTGTTTGTAGTGACGCTTTCTAAGGCCCACTTGACTTCCAGGATGTCTGGCTCTAGGTGAGTGATCACACCATTGTAATTATCTGGGTTGTGAAGATCTTTTTTGTATAGTTCTTCTGTGTATTCTTGCCACCTCTTCTTAATATCTTCTGCTTCTATTAGGCCCATACCATTTCTGTCCTTTTCAAGCCCATTTTTGCACGAAATGTTCCCTTGGTATCTCTAATTTTCTTGAAGAGATCTCTGGTTTTCCCATTCTGTTGTTTTCCTCTATTTCTTTGCAGCATTTTCCTCTATTTCTTTGCAGAATTCTTGCCTTGAGAACCTCAAGAACAGGATGAAAAGGCAAAATGATAGGACACTGAAAGAGGAACTCCCCAGGTCAGTAGGTGCCCAATATGCTACTGGAGATCAGTGGAGAAATAACTCCNCCCATACCATTTCTGTCCTTTTCAAGCCCATTTTTGCACGAAATGTTCCCTTGGTATCTCTAATTTTCTTGAAGAGATCTCTGGTTTTCCCATTCTGTTGTTTTCCTCTATTTCTTTGCAGCATTTTCCTCTATTTCTTTGCAGAATTCTTGCCTTGAGAACCTCAAGAACAGGATGAAAAGGCAAAATGATAGGACACTGAAAGAGGAACTCCCCAGGTCAGTAGGTGCCCAATATGCTACTGGAGATCAGTGGAGAAATAACTCCAGAAAGAATAAAGGGATGGAGCCAAAACAAAAACAATACCCAGCTGTGGATGTGACTGGTGATAGAAGCAAGGTCCGATGCTGTAAAGAGCAATATTGCATAGGAATCTGGAATGTTAGGTCCATGAATCAAGGCAAATTGGAAATGGTCAAACAGGAGATGGCAAGAGTGAACATTGACATCCAAAATCAGCGACCTAAAATGTACTGGAACAGGTGAATTTAACTCAGATGACCATTATATCTACTATTGTGGGCAGGAATCCCTCAGAAGAAATGGAGTAGCCCTCATAGTCAAGAAAAGAGTCTGAATTGCAGTACTTGGATGCAATCTCAAAAATGACAGAATGATCTCTGTTCGTTTCCAAGGCAAACCATTCAATATCACAGCAATCCAAGCCTATGCACCAACCAGTAACACTGAAGAAGCTGAAGTTGACTGGTTCTATGAAGACCTACAAGACCTTTTAGAACTAACATCCAAAAAAGATGTCCTTTTCATTATAGGGGACTGGAATGCAAAAGAAGGAAGTCAAGAAACACCTGGAGTAACAGGCAAATTTGGGCTTTAGTACTGAATGAAGCAGGGCAAAGGCTAATAGAGTTCTACCAAGAGAACGCATTGGTCATAGCAAACACCCTCTTCCAACAACACAAGAGAAGACTCTACACATGGACATCACCAGATGGTCAGCACCGAAATCAGATTGATTATATTCTNACATATGAACGAGCATCACTTCATACAGAAGGAAAGCTAAGAGATGTCATCTTTTTTAATGCATAGTTGAATTTCTTTGAAATTCTTTGTAATGTTTCATACATATATAATTTTTGAAGATATAGAGATAATTTTTAAGGATTACTATTCTAGTCAATATCTCCAACTCTAAGTATTACTTAATATACCATTTAAGGTGATTTATTCTTTTCTAGTCATTTTGCAAATATATGAAGTGGTATTCATACCCTAATCCTTAGATTCTCATGATACAATCAAGTCACCATATACATAGCCAAATCAAATGTTTAGTGTATGTTTGCAAATGAACACAAGAAAAATGTGATATTAACTATTAAATAGTCTATGTGATAAAAAATCAATGGAAAGTAAAGATATGTAAGTTAACCATATATATATAAAACCAAAATCTTTTACATACTGGATAAAAGTTTATGGAATAAACAGAGGTGTCCTTACATTTATACTAAACATTATTTAACTGAATAGTAATTCCCTCCAGTGTAGAACTAATTTTTTTATAATTCTCAAAGAACAAAATAATATAAACTTTAATTCATGGTAACATAGTTGGCTGGAAAAATGCCAGTTTGACCTCGAAGCTTTCCTTCCCACCAATCGAAATGTGAATCTGTTTTTGATATGACTGTGATTCTGTCTCCAGCTTGAAAATTCAAATCTCCTGGCTGTTGTCCTTCAAAAGAATATAGTGCTGTCACTTCTATGGGTTGGTTTGACTTGCCTAAAACAAGAAAAAAATATTTATTCACATTTTTATGAGAAAAACAGGAAGCATGTGTAGGGAAAAGATAAATCAGCAACTCAGGGCTTGGGGTTCTAGTGTGGGAGGCCAGCAGAGCCCAGAGCACACGGTCTACGTGACTTTTCGTCACATCGTTAACCTTATGTTTTTCTTTGTAAAGAGCAAATATTTGGTAATAACATTTCCTAAATTACACAAGTCAAACTGTACATTATTATATACTTAAATATGTGTTTGGCAAATATCTGTGGTTCTAACTGCTTAAATTTTGTCTAGTCTGTAAGATAATATTATTGCGTTTTCCCTATTTTAATAGAATAGTCATGGTAGTTTCAATGAACTATACTATTAGGTGAAAGCTGATATTTATACTGTTGATTGTGTCATAAAAGATGAAATCTAAGAGCCATGCTGTGTGGTCACTGACGATGTGGATCGCAGCTCAGATGCATTTGCTGTGTCATCAGTAGACATTTATTTCCCTCTAGGCTTTTATGGCGGTTTTCATTTCTATATTTGATCCTTTCTTTCAAAAGAGAGATGAAATTCAAATCAGCACATCAAGAAGCATGCCTACAGATGTTTAATCAGAACTTCAACAAGTATTCAGAAAAAATACCTTGAGGACTGAGTGGGTAACATGAGCAACAGACATTAACTATTATAAATTGTACAGAATCATAAGAGATTAAAAAACATATTTACTGTGTACTCAGCTACATGGAATTTGGTATTTCCATGTTTCATATAATTTTGTGCATGAATTAGGCAGTTAGATGCTTGTTTAATGCATCTTAGTACAGATATATTGAAAGCATATATAACCAAATTCTAACTCTAGTTACTTGCTTGAATCTATAATACTATAATCATAAAAAATAAAGTGACCTTGACCTATTAGCAAGAAATGAAAATAGTCAACACTCTAATAAAATTACATTTACCAAAGCACCAAAGTTGTATCTCACACAAGATGGTGCTATAGTTCTTTTAATAAAGCATGTACCATGTAGTTGGATTCTCCTAAAGAAATAACTTTAATAGTACCTAACATAATTATATCAGCGATATTGTTGGTATAGTTTTTATCTATAAAACAGAGGTCTATATATTTTTATATTTTATACTGTGTTTACTTTTAACTTATTATTTTAAAGAAATAAGAGCAAAAGTATGTCATGAAAAGAATAAAGTTTTGATACAGTCTGGATAAATCAAAGCAGTTACACGACCATTAAGGAACGCGAGTGGCCGTCGCTGCGCACCAGGAGAGCGGGCTGCGGCGCTGCACGGGGCCGTCAGAGAAGCCACTCTGAGGGCGGTTTTATCAATAACTGTATCCATGACTTCCACACATAAAGCTCAGTCTCAACACACCAAACGCAATTAACGAAAGCCCTCAGTCACTCCTCCTGCCCCTTCTTGCCTCCCAAGCATTGTGGATGACAGAAGCAAGTCAAACCAGAGCCTGTGAACAGGAGGGAATGTTCCGGAAGCTACAGCCGCCTTAGCTGCAGTGCATGCACACACTGCAGCACTGATCCCACAGGGAAGGGTGCGCAGGACGGTGAGCGCCGTGACAGCAGGCGGCGTGGGCAGGGAGGCAGTGGGCCCTCGGCCAGCCCTGTGATGGGCACGCTCGCTCCTCACTTCCAGGGAGGCAGCTCCCACGCCGCTTCCCAGAATATGAACGGAGACCTGCAGATGCCAGCAATCTGCCCAGGGGCTGAGATTCGAATCTCGGGAGCCTGTATCCAGGCAATCTTAATCACTACTGAGATTAAGCCACAGAGTCTTCAGCAACCATAGGAGTCTTAAATTGCATTAATATATTGAACTTGGATTCATCAGTACATTTTACCTTCTTAAAAAATTATTTTATTTTTAATGGAAGGATAATTGCTTTATAGTGTGCCATGATCTTAGGTTTCTGAATGTTGAGCTTTAAGCCAGCTTTTTCACTCTCCTCTTTCAACTTCATCAAGAGGCTCTTTAGTTCCTCTTTGCTTTCTGCCATCAGGGTGGTATCATCTGCATATCTGAGGTTATTGCTATTTCTCCCTGCAGTCTTGATTCCAGCTTGTGCTTCATCCAGCCCAGGATTTCGCATGATGAACTCTGCATATAAGTTAAATAAGCAGGGTGACAATATGCAGCCTAGACGTACTCCTTTCCCAATTTGGAACCAGTCCATTGTTCCATGTCCAATTCTAACTGTTGCTTCTTGACCTGCATACAGATTTCTCAGGAAGCAAGTAAGGTGGTCTGGTATTCCCATCTCTTGAAGGATTTTCCACAGTTTGTTGTGATCCACAGAGTCGAAGGCTTTGGTGTAGGCAATGAAGCAGAAGTAGATATTTTCCTGGAACTCTCCTGCTTTTCCTATTACCTAACAGATGTTGGCAATTTGATCTCTGGTTCCTCTGCCTTTTCTAAACCCAGAACATCTGGAAGTTCTCAGTTCACATACTGTTGAAGCCTCACTTGGAGAATTTTGAGCATTACTTTGCAAGTGTGTGGTAGTCTGAACATTCTTTGGCATTGCCTTTCTTTGGGTGTGAAATGAAAACTGATTTTTTCCAAACAGATGTTGGCAATTTGATCTCTGGTTCCTCTGCCTTTTCTAAACCCAGAACATCTGGAAGTTCTCAGTTCACATACTGTTGAAGCCTCACTTGGAGAATTTTGAGCATTACTTTGCAAGTGTGTGGTAGTCTGAACATTCTTTGGCATTGCCTTTCTTTGGGTGTGAAATGAAAACTGATTTTTTCCAATCCTGTGGCCACTGCTGAGTTTTCCAAATTTGCTGGCATATTGAGTGCAGCACTTTACCAGCATCATCTTTCAGGATTTGAAATAGCTCAATAGGAATTCCATTATCTCCACTAGCTTTGTTCATAGTGATGCTTCCTAAGGCCCACTTGACTTTGCATTCCAGGATGTCTGGCTCTAGATGAGTGATCACGCCATCATGGTTTTCTGGGTCATTAAGATTTTTTTTGTGTAGTTCTTCTGTGTATTCTTGCCACCTCTTAGTATCTTCTGCTTTTGTTAGGTCCAGACCATTTGTCCTTTATCGAGCCCATCTTTGCATGAAATGTTCCCTTGGTATCTCTAATTTTCTTGAAGAGATCTCTAGTCTTTCCCATTCTATTGTTTTCCTCAATTTCTTTGCACTGATCCCTGAGGACGGCTTTCTTATCTCTCCTTGCTATTCTCTGGAACTCTGCGTTCAGATGGGCACATCTTTCCTTTTCTCCTTTGCCTGTTGCTTCTCTTCTTTCCTCAGCTATTTGTAAGGTCTCCTCAGACAGCCGTTTTGCCTTTCATTTTCCTGGGAATGATTTTGATCACTGCTTCCTGTACAATGTCATGAACCTCCATCCATAGTTCTTCAGGCACTCTATCAGATCTAATCCCTTGAATCTATTTGTCACTTCCACTTATCATCAAAAGGGGTTTGATTTAGGTCATACCCGAATGGTCTAGTGATTTTCCCCACTTTCGTCAATTTAAGTATGAACTTTGCAATAACAAGTTCATGATCTGAGCCCCAGTCAGCTCCCAGTCTTGTGTTTGCTGACTGTATCGAGCTTCTCCATCTTTGGCTGCAGAGAATAGAATCCGTCTGATTTCGGTGCTGACCATCTGGTGATGTCCATGTGTAGAGTCTCCTCTTGTGTTGCTGGAAGAGGGTGTTTGCTGTGACCAGTGTGTTCTCTTGGCAAAACTCTGTTAGCCTTTGCCATTTTATTTTGTGCTCTAAGACCAGGCTTGCCTGCCATCCAGGGATTACTTTTGCTTTCCAGTCCCCTACATATATATTTGGTATATCTATATATATTTGCTGTCAGTTCTAGAAGGTCTTGTAGGCCTTCATAGAGCTGCTCAGCTTCTTCAGCATTAGCAGTTGGGGCCCAGACTTTGATCACTGTGATACTCCATGGCTCGCCTTGGAAATGAACCGAGATCGTCCTGTTGCTTTTGAGGTTGCCCCCGAGTGTACTGCATTTCAGACTCTTGTTGGCGATGATGGCTATTCCTTTTCTTCTAAGGGGTTCTTGCCCATAGTAGTAGAGACAATAGTCATCTGAATTAAATTCGCCCACTCAAGCCCATTTTAGCTCACTGATTCCTGGAACGTCGATGTTCACTCTCGTCATCTCCTGTTTGCTCCCAGTTTGCCTGGATGCACGGGCCTGGCGTCCCAGGCTCCTGTGATGCACGGGCCTGGCGTCCCAGGCTCCTGTGATGCACGGGCCTGGCGTCCCAGGCTCCTGTGATGCACGGGCCTGGCGTCCCAGGCTCCTGTGATGCACGGGCCTGGCGTCCCAGGCTCCTGTGATGCACGGGCCTGGCGTCCCAGGCTCCTGTGATGCACGGGCCTGGCGTCCCAGGCTCCTGTGATGCACGGGCCTGGCGTCCCAGGCTCCTGTGATGCACGGGCCTGGCGTCCCAGGCTCCTGTGATGCACGGGCCTGGCGTCCCAGGCTCCTGTGATGCACGGGCCTGGCGTCCCAGGCTCCTGTGATGCACGGGCCTGGCGTCCCAGGCTCCTGTGATGCACGGGCCTGGCGTCCCAGGCTCCTGTGATGCACGGGCCTGGCGTCCCAGGCTCCTGTGATGCACGGGCCTGGCGTCCCAGGCTCCTGTGATGCACGGGCCTGGCGTCCCAGGCTCCTGTGCACTACTGCTCTTCACAGCATCGGACTTTACTTTTACCACCAGTCACATCCACAGCAGGGCATTGTCTTTGCTTTGGCTCCGCCTCTTCATTTCTTCTGGAGCTAGCTCCCCCCTCTTCTCCAGGAGCATCCTGGGCATCTACCGACCGACCTGGGGAGCTCATCTTTCAGTACCCTATTTTTTTGTCTCTTCATACTGTTCATGGGGTTCTCAAGGCAAGAATACTGAAGCGTTTGCCATTCCCTTCTCCAGTGGACCACATTTGGTCAGAACTCTCCACCATGGCCCGTCCATCTTGGGTGGCCCCACACAGCATGGCTCTCAGTTTCATTGAATTAGACCAGCCTGTGGTTCATGTGGTCAGTTTGGGTAGTTTTCTGTGACTGTGGTTTTCAGTCTGTCTGCCCTCTGATGGAGAAGGAGAAGAGACTTGTGGAAGCATCTGATGGGAGGGACTAGCTGTGGGGAAAACTGGGTCTTGCTATGCTTGGGGAGGCCAAGCTCAGTAAATCTTTAATCCAATTTCCGGCTGATGGGTGGGGTTGTGTTCCCTCCCTGTAGTTTGGTTAGGCAAACTATTTTCCTGAGTCACTGAGTTATCCAGACTGTACAAATAATATCTGTTGCTAATGATCCCTGAATTTGTTCTTAGCAGTTTTAGAAATATATTTTATAATGAATAATTAGGGGAAGAAAGACATTATGACCTGAAGAAAAGACAGAAGGGATTGCAGACCAGAGTCAATGTTTGCCCCTCCCCCCGCTGGAGGTTGTCTAACTGCCTCTGAATTGCAGCTTCCAAATAAGATAAAGATAAAACAGAAACAGGAAAAACGGGTCTACGGGCCAAGCAGGGGTTCTGAGTCACAGCAGAGGACGAGGCGGTGCCGCTGGGTGGGAGGAGGCTGGTGCTCTGCGTTCCTCCTGGCGTCCGCTCTGGACAGAGGTGAAGCAGAGAGGGAGGGGTTGCTGCTGGCAGGGCTGGTGAAGGGTGTGGGCAGGATAGGCAGGCAGAGGTGGGCCAAATTCTTCACCCATTCACCAGTCAGGCAGATCCCTCAATTCTAGGAGGGTGCAGGAGGGTCTTGAGTTGAGGGGTTGTTGGGAAAGTTCATCCACAGGAAACAGGAGAGAGCTGGGCCCAGGGGAGGGCAGACGCCCCCAGCAGGGACCAGTTCACGTCCACTCGGTGCCAGTTCCCCTGCTGGCTTTTTCTTCAATAAGCTCAAAACGACTTAAAGTTCCTCTTTACTGTAAATAGTAGGGACAGTTTCCATAGAAGTTTAATGTCCACAACGTAATCCATTAGAAGAGGCCAGCCAAGGCCGTGGAGCGCAGGGAAGTGAGGCCCACAGGGCCACCCGAACAGCCAGCGTCCAGGTGCTGAGGAAACGCGCCTTCAAGACCTACATCCCTACACTTCAAAACAGTCTGGAGGGTCTCTGAAGCAACTGACTATTTTGTATCCAAATATTCAAGTTTATTCAAATAGAGGCTAGTTTTCTCTCCCCAGTCAGGGCCATACTTAACAGGAAACAGATTACAGTCAGCTGTGGTGACTGGCAGCTGCTCTGAGCTCATAATCAGCAAGTCTGCGTCCACGGGACGCCACTGCCTCATCTCACCCCTCAGTGGGGCCTCCATGATGTGACCCACGTGGCATCGACACATCTGGCCCCGGACACGACTCAGAAGAACCTCAGCCCTTGGAAGGTCCCTCCAAGACACACGAGACGTGGGCCTTTGCTGCCGTGGTGCGCTGGGCAGCTGACTCGATCCTGGCACCCACATGCCCCAGGATACGGGTGGGGTCCACAGCCCTTGGTGACTGCGGTCTCTCTATAGGAGTGTGAGTGAGCTGGATGGGGCCCCCAGGACAGCTCACGAGACCCACGATTCTCAAACAGCAAAGTCAGAAGATGAAGGGCATCCATGGTTGCCACATTCAGGGAGGCGGCACTACTGGCATTGAGTGGGCCTAGTCCTCAGGCACACACAGCTCAGGACAGCCCCACAGCAGAGAGCTATGTGCCAGGCCCAGAGGGCCCCTGCCAGTCAGAGGGCGGACAGGGGGTGGTGGTGGATGCTGACCACGGAGGTTCGGACCTCCAGGTACGAAAACCTCAGTTAACAGGGCTATGGATGCTCACCCCATTTTACCGTGAGGTCAGAAGACTTGGTAGCAGGAGCTTCCAAAGGTGCGAAGCAAAAGCGCATACCACCTGGAGAACCATCGCTATGCCCACACAGCCGGGGCAGGCCCAGGACAGCCAGCCGGGGCGGCCAGGACAGCCAGCCTGGGCAGGCCCATGCAGCCGGGGCAGCCAGGACAGCCAGCTGGGGTGGCCAGGAGTCCTGCTCAGACGGGTTTTCAACTCAAGCCTCAGGACCGAGGAGTCACAGGGCTGGGACTTTTCTCTGCAAGGCTGATAGACTGGCATAAGGAAGTCCTTAGTAAGAGTTTAACTGATTTCACACAGCAATGTAAAGTAAGCTTTATTTTTAAAATAGACTTTAAATCTTTCCTTGCATTTTCTTTTTCAAAATCCCTTATATGTGGAGAAAGGACTAAAATAAATTAATATTAATATTAACTTATTACCTACTGTTTGAAACATTTAGCTTGTGCTACCCTCAAATATAAAAGCAAAACCCAACCAACCAACCAACCATGGGAAGTAGTGTTTGGAACACACACCCAGAGAATAAAAGTACTGGCTGTAAGTCTGAGCCTCTGTCCCCAGATCCCACTTAGGGTTTTGTTTCTTATCTTCCCTCATTGCTTTTTAAGAGATATTTCTAATATTTATCAGGCACTTAGACTACAGGTGCAGACTTTAGAGGAATCTGAGAAAAGGAACGCTAGTCCCCAGAGTCACACTGCCAAGGCCACTTCTGCTCAACTGTAGTCAAGGCCCCTAACCCCTCAGGGGCCAGTGACCCTTTCCCAAGCAGGTCCAGTCTATCTGCTGACTTCATCAAGTTTGATTAGTCCAATTGTGCAGAGTATGTTTTCAATGAAATGCTTCTCAAAGTAACGTGACTATCCTATAAATGAAATAAGAGGTATTGATATTTTCACAACCTGCCAAATTAGTTAGGAGGTTTGTGAGGTTAAAGCATTTGCGTGGAATGCAGGAGACCCGGGTTCGATCCCTGGGTCGGGAAGATCCCCTGGAGAAAGAAATGGCAATCCACTCCAGTACTCTTGCCTGGAGAATCCCATGGAGGGAGGAGCCTGATAGGCTACAGTCCATGGGGTCGCAAAGAGTTGGACATGACTGAGCGACTTCACACACACTCACACACACACACACACAAATCTTTTAAAACAGAAACATTTTTACTTACCAACACTCTCACGATAGCTGGAAAGTTCAGGATACAGATTATACTCGTTTCTGCTACCTGCATAAAGTAAATAGACACATAAGAGGGGAACATTTAGAAAATTTATTAGTATATAGTATATAAGATACTAGGGCTTCCCTGGGGGCTCAGATGGTAAAGCGTCTGCCCGCAATGCTGGAGACCCGGGTTCGATCCCTGGGTTGGGAAGATCCTCTGGTGAGGGAAATGGCAACTCACTCCAGTATTCTTGCCTGGAGAATCCCCGTGAACAGGGGACCCTGGAGAATCCCCGTGAACAGGGGACCCTGGAGAATCCCCGTGAACAGGGGACCCTGGAGAATCCCCGTGAACAGGGGACCCTGGTGGCCTACAGTCCATGGGGTCGCAAAGAGTTGGACACAACCGAGCGACTTCATGCACATATAAGATACCCAAGAATGAGAAATACTGTTCTTGATGAGCAGGTATTTTAAATCACTCTAATTGATTAAAAATATAATTATTTTATCCTCTTTCAATCAAGAGGAATACCTGGATATAAACAGAAAATAGACCAAATGTAAGGCAGACAGTAAATGTCTAATATCTGTATGACCACATGCACATAAATTACAACTCATGGCATTGCAATTACATGTTCACAGAAAACGGATACATCTTTTTCCAAAATTACCAGAATAATAAAATTTGCAATCACCAAGCCAGTGATTTTCAGACAGTCTTGCTTGTTTAACATCTAAAGTAATTTTTAAAGAAGTATTGATATGTGTATTTTTAAACTGATACCTAAAATTGTTAAATGTAAGATTAAGGATGTAATTTTAGCATATTTTAATGTCAATTACTTAAAATTCGTATCACTCCCTTTTTGGATAAAAGGATCTAAATATGATAATGATTTGAACCCATCACCATTCATTAAAGAAAACCAACAAGATGTTTTTAATAGTCAGAAATTATATACTGTTCATTTTTAATCTTTAAATCATATTTTGCTTCATTTGTTTCAAAGATTTTTAACCAGTGTATTAATATTGTACTTTGAACTGTGGTGTTGGAGAAGACTCTTGAGAGTCCCTTGGACTACAAGGAGGTCCAACCAGTCCATCCTAAAGGAAATCTGCCCTGAATATTCATTGGAAGGACTGATGTTGAAGCTGAAACTCCAATATTTTGGTCACCTAATGTGAAGAGTTGACTCATTTGAAAAGACCCTGATGTGGGGAAAGATTGAAGGTGTGAGGAGAAAGGGACGACAGAGGATGAGATGGTTGGATGAAATCACTGACTCAATGGACATGAGTTTGAGTAAACTCCAGGAGTTGGGGATGGACAGGGAGGCCTGGCATGCTGCAGTCCATGGGGTCGCAAAGAGTCAGAAATGACTGAGCAACTGAACTGAACTTATGCAAGTTTCTACAACAAGAATTTGTACATAAATTTTATTTTACATAACACAATCATCTATTTCATAATTTCTTATAGATTGAGTTATCATGATCATTATAAGCACACATTGATCAAAACTTTAAAATATTATAAATTCATTAATTTACTAAACATTAAAGTGTCACTTGAAATGTATTTCAACAGGTGGACTGGACTTTTAAAAACTGGCTCATGTACACCGTTCAGTTCACTTAAGTTGCTCAGTGGCGACCGATTCTTTGTGATCCCATGGATTGCAGCATGTGGCTCAGAGGTTAAAGGGTCTGCCTGCAATGTGGGAGACTTGGGTACGATCCCTGGGTCAGGAAGATCCTCCGGAGAAGGAAATGGCAACCCACTCTAGTATTCTGGCCTGGAGAATCCCATGGACAGAGGAGCCTAGCGGGCTACAGTCTATGGGGTCGCGAAGAGTCAGACACGACTGAGCGACTTCCCTTTCACTTTCTTTCAGGCTCAAACTCATGTGCATCAAAACGGTGATACTATCCAATAATCTCATCCTTATCGTCCCCTTCTCCTCCTGCATTCTTCAATCTTTCACAGCATCAGGGTCTTTTCTAATGAGTCAGTTCTTCACATCAAGTGGCCAAAGTACTGGAGTTTCAGCTTCAGCACCAGTCTTTCCAATGAATATTCAGGACTGATTTCCTTTAGGGTCAACTGGTTGGATCTCCTGGCAGTCCAAGGGACTCTCAAGAGTCTCCTCCAACACCACAGTTCAAAAGCATCAATTCTTTGGTGCTCAGCTTTTTGTATGGTCCAACTATCATACCCATACAAGACTACTGGAAAAAAAAACATAGCTTTGATTATATGAAACTTTGTTGGCAAAGTAATGTCTCTACTTTTTAATACACTATCTAGGTTGCTCATAGCTTTTCTTCCAATGAACAAGCATCTTTTAGTTTCATGACTGCAGATACCATCTACGGTGATTTTGGAGCCCAAGAAAATAAAGTCTCTCACTGTTTCCACTGTTTCCCCATCTATTTGCCATGATGTGATGGGACCAGACGCCATGATCTTAGTTTCTGAATACTGAGTTTTAAGCCAGCTTGTTCACTCTCCTCTTTCACTCTCCTCTGAAGGTCTTCAGTTCCTCTCTGCTTTCTGCCCTAAGTTTGGTGTCGTCTGCACATCTGAGGTTGATGCTGATATTTCTCCTGGCAGTCATGACTCCAGTCTGTGCTTCATCCAGTCTGGCATTTCACATGATGTACTCTGTCCATAGGTTAAATAAGCAGGGTGACAATACGCAGCCCTGACACGCTCCTTTCCCATTTGGAACCAGTCCGTTGTTCCAAGTCCGGCTGTAACTATTGCTTCTTTACTTGCATATGGATTTCTCAGGAGGCAGGGAAGGTGCTCTGGTATTCCCATCTCTTGAAGGATTTTCCACAGTTTGTTGTGATCCACACAGTCAAAGGCTTTAGTGCAGTCAATGAAGCAGAAGTAGACGTTTTTCTGGAACTCTCTTGCTTTTCCTGTGACCCAGCGGATGTTGGCAACTTGATCTCTGGTTCTTCTGCCTTTTCTAAATCCAGCTTGAACATCTGGAAGTTCTCAGTTCACATATTATTGCAGCCTAGCTTGGAGAATTTTGAGCATTACTTTACTAGTATGTGAGATGAGTGCAATTGTGTGGTAGTTTGAATATCCCTTGGCATTGCCTTTCTTTGGGATTGGAATGAAAACTGACCTTTTCCAGTCCTGTGGCCACTGCTGAGTTTCCCAAATTTGCTGGCATATTGAGTGCAGCACTTTCACAGCATCATCTTTTAGGATTTGAAATAGCTCAGCTGGAATTCCATCACCTCCACTAGCTTTGTTCATAGTGATGCTTCCTAAGGCCCACTTGACTTTGAACTCCAGGATGTCTGGTTCTAGGTGAGTGATTACACCACTATGGTTATCTGGGTCATGAAGATGTTGTTTGTACAGTTCTTCTGTGTATTCCTGCCACCTCTTCTTAGCACCTCTGCTTCTGTTAGGTCCAGACCATTTCTGTCCTTTATTGAGCTCATCTTTGCATGAAATGTTCCCTTGGTATCTCTAATTTTCTTGAAGAGATCTCTAGTCTTTCCCATTCTATTGTTTTCCTCTATTTCTTTGCTTTGATCACTGAGGAAGGTTTTCTTTTCTCTCTTCACTATTCTTTGAAACTCTGTATTCAGATGGGTATATCTTTCTTTTTCTCCTTTGCCCTTAACTTCTCTTCTTTTCTCAGCTATTTGTAAGCCCTCCTCAGACAATCACTTTGCCTTTGTTTTCCTTGAGGATGGTTTTGATCACCACCTCCTCTACAATGCCACAAACCTCCGTCCATAGTTCTTCAGACATTCTGTCGATCAGATCTAATTCCTTGATCTATTTGTTACTTCCACTGTATATTGCAAGGGATTTCATTTAGGTCATACCTGAATTTAGGTCATATACACAGGATAACTATTATTTATAGAATGACATAGTTTCAACATAAAATTTTAAGGATATAGATGCTAAGAAAGCTGGTTTTTAGACAAACTAGAGAGAGCAAGAAAGATATTTTATAAGAATGTAACAGAATTTTTTATTTCCCTTCTTAGAAGTAAAAAAAATTCTCACAGAGATCTATCATCAAAACAATAGCAGTAATAAAATATTACTTGTTATTAATAAACCATTACTACTATAATTTTACGTCTATGACAGCTGTGTGATTTCATGAATAATTCATATGTTTTGATGACATTAATAATAAACCATTACTACTATAATTTCACGTCTATGACAGCTGTGTGATTCCGTGAATGATTCATATGTGTTGATGACATTAATTACTGTCCTCATTGTGGATTCAGGTAATGATCCATGAGGTCTCCATTCAGCTTTGTTGAAAGCTAAAAAAAATGTAATTCATCTAATTTACAAAATTATTTACTGTTCATCAGACTTACCAACTACACTAATATTAGCTTTCATATTTCAAATTGCACCATTGTCCTTACATTTTGGGGACAATGTTGTAGAAGTATGATTAAGATAGTTTGGAGTTTGCTTTTCTTATTCAAGTGTGAAAATAACTACTGTGAAAGAACAGAAGACAAAGAGGGCAACGTGTGCATCATGTTCTCAACAAAGAACACGAGTGGAAACCGGCCATCTGTAAACTGTGTCTTAAGTTACCTGTGCCCAGAAGCTCTTTCTCAATCTCTGTGTGCCCCGTAGGGCTTCCCTGCTGGGTCCACTGGTAAAGAATCTGTCTGTAATGCAGGAGATGCAAGTTCGATCCCTGGGTCAGGAAGATCCCCTGGAGAAGGGCATGGCAACCCACTCCAGTGTTCTTGCCCAGAGAATCCCATGGACAGAGGAGCCTGACGGGCTACAGTCCATGAGGTCACAGAGTTGGACACAGCTGAGCGAGTAAGCACATGCTTTCCTCATCTCTGTGTACCCGTAAAGAGAGAGGTGCAGCAGTGTGAAGGCCACTGGCCAAAGAGGTTTAAGAATATAAAAATATAGAAATAAGCATTGGCAAGGTGGGGAAGAGGGTATAAATGTCAGAGAATCTGTTTTTAAAAATTGACAAGAAGTAAGAGATTTAGGGTAGGTGACAATATATAAGACAAAATATATGTAAATTAAGGCTTTCTCAACTATTAAAAGAAGCACTCTGGAATATAAATGGGAAAGCGTCTTCCATTCAACACAGCAAACAAAATTACAAAGTACTTAGAAATGAATTCAACAGGAAAGGCACAGAAACTATGAAATCTTAGGAAAGACATAATATAATATCTCAACAAATGGAAAGGGTAAAATAGGAAGATTATCATACAGATGCCAAATTTATTTGTTTATATATAATATTACTTTAATTAATATAAAAAATCATAGAGTTCATATAAGTACATAATATTACTTTACCAGAATTGCACTGGTACTTGAGAGGAGTATTGGCTAAATGCTCTTAAATTGGCTGAGGAGTGAGTGTCTAATAACTGCAAGAATGAGACACTTCAAGAAAACCTAGGACACTATGGATGCCGTGTACAGGAGAGAAGGCCCTAACCGTGCTAAGACACTGATGCTTTCAGACGGTGGCTCTGGAGGAGACCTTGAGGGTCCTTGGACAGCAAGATCAAACCGGTCAGTCCTAAAGGAAGTCAACCCTTAATACTCTTTGGAAGGACTGATGCTGAAGCTGAAGGGCTGACTCACTGGAAAAGATCCCGATGCTGGGAATGACTGGAAGCAAAAGGAGAAGGGCATGGCAGAGGATGAGATGGTTAGATAGCATCACTGACTCAATGAGCATGAACTTGAGCAAACTACAGGAGATAGTGACGGGTCGCAGAGCCTGGCGTGCTGCAGTCCATGGGGTTGCAAAGAGCTGGACATGACTCAGCGACTCAGTAACAACAACAAATACAAAATACAAAATCATAAAAAATAAGTGACAGATACATGTTTATATAAATGTTAAAACGTTGATATATGAAAGTTTTATATATCAAACTTTTATATTTCATATAGATTATGAACTACATGAAAACTGAGATCAACAAGTGATACATCTAGAGAAATAAACTGTCATCCAAATGAGAAACCCCTTAATATACAAAACACTTCTATAAGTTGAATGCAACAAGTATTCCAAGAAAAAAAATTAACCAATGAAATAGAGACTTTTAAGATAAGACTAAATTCCAAACAACACCAGCAGTAGGATGAAAAAAAATGCTTAAATCACTAATAGGGACAAACACAGTCACTTAACAAGGAGATATAACCAACTGTCAGACTAGTAAACACTTCAGGATACTCCAACACTACCAGTGACGAGGGGTGACTGTGAGGCATGTTGTGGTAGAGTGTACACAGTAGGGAGTGTAGGTGTCTGATATGGGTGTACACAATAGGGAGTGTAGGTGTCTGTCGGGGTGTACACAGTAGGGAGTGGGGGTGTCTGACTGGGGTGTGCACAAAAGGGAGTGTAGGTGTCTGTCAGGGTGTACACAGTAGGGAGTGGGGGTGTCTGATATGGGTGTGCACAATAGGGAGTGTAGGTGTCTGACTGGAGTGTACACAGAAGGAGTGTAGGTGTCTGTTGGAGCGTACACAGTAGGGAGTGTGGGTGTCTGATGGGTGTGCACAGTAGGGAGTGTGGGTGTCTGTCGGGGTGTACACAGTAGGGCTTGTAGGTGGAGTGTGCACAGTAGGGAGTGTGGGTGTCTGTCGGGGTGTACACAGTAGGGCTTGTAGGTGGAGTGTGCACAGTAGGGAGTGTGGGTGTCTGTCGGGGTGTACACAGTAGGGAGTGTGGATGTCTGACTGGGGTGTACACAGTAGGGAGTGCGGGTATCTGACTGGGGTGTACACAGTAGGGAGTGTAGGTGTCTGATATGGGTGTACACAATAGGGAGTGTAGGTGTCTGTCGGGGTGTACACAGTAGGGAGTGGGGGTGTCTGACTGGGGTGTGCACAAAAGGGAGTGTAGGTGTCTGTCAGGGTGTACACAGTAGGGAGTGGGGGTGTCTGATATGGGTGTGCACAATAGGGAGTGTAGGTGTCTGACTGGAGTGTACACAGAAGGAGTGTAGGTGTCTGTTGGAGCGTACACAGTAGGGAGTGTGGGTGTCTGACGGGTGTGCACAGTAGGGAGTGTGGGTGTCTGTTGGGGTGTACACAGTAGGGCTTGTAGGTGGAGTGTACACAGTAGGGAGTGTGGGTATCTGTCGGGGTGTGCATGGTGGCAGCGTAGGTAGTGGGGAATGGCTGACAAGTCTCTGCAGTAGTAAAACCTTTAAAAAATCAATCTACCAAATCTCTTAAAAATTTAAAAATATATCCTTTCACCTATCATGTCCCTGGAAATTATCTTAAAAAATTTTCCACTCTGTAGACAGCTTAAGAAATTGTGACACTGCTTGGCATGGAAAAAAACCCTGAAAGTTAATATCTATCAGTAGGAGAGTGGCTGAATAAAATATGTTCAACTACATGATGGAATACTCAATAGCCACTACAAAGAATTAAATTAACTGAGGAGTAGGTATCCAATAATTGCAAGAACACAGTTGATTCAGGGATTTCCGTGAGATGTTACTGAGCAAAAGGAACAAATAAATCCCACGAACAAACAAGCTATAGTTTTAAGCATGAATACTGTAACAGCATTTTTGTGAGATGACAACAAAGCATTGGGCCTGTCTGTGTCTGTCTACATGTTTGTACACATGCTTGTGTGTGGAACTACATGGAGAAAATACAGAGGAACTGTAGAAACACGGAGAAAAGCACCATTCCCACTGTCCCCATGGGTCTGCTGGTGTGAGTGTCGAACAGAGTGACGTGCAATTTAGGACAGAGGAGAATGGGAAAAGGGGAAGGACTCCTAAAAGAAAAAGAAAAAAATGCTTTCAAAAAACATATTTATGAATCACACATATACGTAAATAAAATTATATATGTGAGGATATATAAGAAATTAAACATTGAGATTTTGTTTTTTAATAAAGCACTTAGTAATGTCATATTTAAAATGAAAGGTTAAGAATAGATACAAATTTTAAACTTTCGTTTTATTGAATCAAAACCAGGTGTTTGCAACCAGGCATGATATGTTACATGAGAAAAGATGATGGGCATGTGAAAAAAAACAGGAATTAAGCAACAAATACTGAAGCTGAAAAAGTAAAGGGAGAGGAAGAGTGGATGGTGGGCAGAGCTGAGTCTGCAGAAACGTGCCCAGGCGAGCAGGTGAGCTGGCAAGCACACTGTGAAATCAGCGAGCGCAGCCCCTGCCGGGACAGGAAGCTTCTGAAGACCAAGGTCACTGCCGCAGACGGACAGGCCAAGGCTGGCGCGGCAGGGGACCCATGACCAATGAGGCTAGATGTTAAAATACCAGCTCAGGAAGAATATGCGAGAGAAACAAACCTTCCAAAATTTTCCCATTGTTAGCTGAGAGGAGTTTCTTGAGATAAGTTAAGTAGCTTTTTAACCTACACTGACAAGTAACTGATATTGAAGACTAGCAGGATTTTTATGATCTTCTCAACCCAGGGATCGAACCTGGGTCTCCCGTATTGCAGGCAGACGCTTTACCATCTGAGCCACCAGGAACGCTCAACAAGTGACTGATACTGAAGACAGCAGGGTTTTCATGTGGGTGTCATATAGATGCCTACTCCCTCACTGAGGAAATGTTAGAAACACTCTGCATTTTGGAGTATTCACGTAGGTCAAGTTTTATGTAATCACTCCTATCTAAATTAAAAAAAGATTCAGTGCTCACATCTTGCTACTGAAAATAAGAGTGTAAGCAAATCAATCACCAGAATATAAATAAAAATAAAAATAGACCATCCCTTTGGAGGAAAAAAGCAGCATCCCAAGAGAACAGGATACACAGCAAGTTGTGTGTGTGTTTAGGGTGTGGGGTGGGGCTCAGCGGCTAAGAACATGCCTGTCCACGCACGAGAGGCAGGAGACACAGGTCTGACCCCTGAGTCGGGAAGGTCCCCTGGAGGAGGGAACAGCACCCCACTCCAGTGCTCTTGCCTGGGAAACCCCACGGACAGGGGGGCCTGGCAGGCTGCACACACGCGCTGAGACACACACACGCCGTGACACACACACACACGCCGTCACACACACACACACGCTATCACACACACACACACGCCATCACACACACGCCATGACACACACACACACACGCCGTGACACACACACACACGCCGTCACACACACACACACGCTATCACACACACACACGCTGAGACACACACACGCCATGACACACACACACACACACACACACACTCGCTGTGACACACACACACACACGCCGTCACACACACACACACGATTTGACACACACACACACACACACACGCCGTCACACACACACGCTATCACACACACACACGCTGTCACACACACACACACGCCGTCACACACACACACACACTCGCTGTGACACACACACACACACGCCGTCACACACACACACACGATTTGACACACACACACACACACACACGCCGTCACACACACACGCTATCACACACACACACGCTGTCACACACACACACACGCCGTCACACACACACACACACTCGCTGTGACACACACACACACACGCCGTCACACACACACACACGATTTGACACACACACACACACACACACGCCGTCACACACACACGCTATCACACACACACACGCTGTCACACACACACACACGCCGTCACACACACACACACACTCGCTGTGACACACACACACACACGCCGTCACACACACACACACGATTTGACACACACACACACACACACACGCCGTCACACACACACGCTATCACACACACACACGCTGTCACACACACACACACGCCGTCACACACACACACACACTCGCTGTGACACACACACACACACGCCGTCACACACACACACACGATTTGACACACACACACACACACACACGCCGTCACACACACACGCTATCACACACACACACGCTGTCACACACACACACACGCCGTCACACACACACACACACTCGCTGTGACACACACACACACACGCCGTCACACACACACACACGATTTGACACACACACACACACACACACGCCGTCACACACACACGCTATCACACACACACACGCTGTCACACACACACACACGCCGTCACACACACACACACACACGCTGTGACACACACACACACACTCGCTGTGACACACACACACACACACACACACACTCGCTGTGAAGAGCAGCTGTAGGTCCTGAGGATCTTCCTGGACGGGGTAAATTTAGACGAGCTAAAGGCACAGCCAGGAATCAGTATGAGCACCATGAGTCGGGTTTCATGCTCATGTTTCACCTGGGCACGAAAACTGGGCAAATGGACACAAAACTCGGAGGGGGAGGGCAGGACCAGCTTTATGGCCTTGGCAGCGCTTTGGCACCTACAGTCCTCTGCCCAGGGCTTGTCATATGCTGCTGGCCGTTGAACAGCGTGGGTTTGCACTGTGTGGGTTCACTTACAAGTGGATTTTTTCTGATAACATTGGAAAATTTGTCTGAGATTTGCCACAAACTGAAAAAACTCAGATGAAACACACAGCCTAGAAATATCATAAGAAATAAGAAAAAGCTAGGTGTGTCACGAATGCATGGAATTTATGTAGATGCTGTTCTGTTTTGCCATTTGCCGCTGCAGGGTGCACACAAATCTTTTACTCGGAGTTAGAACTCATCAAAACGTGTGCACATGCACACTCACCCCTTCACTTGCAGTGGAGAGAAACGTAAGCAAGTGTGAAGCTGCAGTGTTCAATCAGAACCACATAAATGAACGTGCTTATTGTACACACAAGTACACACGCTATGCCCTGGAGACTTGTGTAGCCACCCCTGCTGCTGTGGTGAGGCGGTGAGCGCTGCAAGTAACTGCCGAAGGTGCCGACCCTCATCGTCTGCACGTGACGAGCTGTCTCTCCAGGGAGCTGTGTATCACTATGGTACGTTCTCTGTCACGGTTCTGGTGTTTCTTCATTGTGTTTAAAACAGTACACCTTGATGAGCACCAAGGGCCCCGTAAAAAGTACCACTAGTGACCCTGGAAGTGCTCCCAAGGAGCAGAGAAAAGTCATCACAAGCAAAGACTGAACTGCTTGATGTGCGGAAACTGAGGTCTGCCACTGCCCCTGCCCACCACTCCAACAGAAATGAATTCAGTGCAAGAACCGTTTGTAAAAGAGAAAAGGAAATCCATGAAGTTGTTGCTGCAGCTACACCAACAGGCACAGAAACGCCGCACTGGAATGCCTTTTTATCTTATGAACCTTTTAAATCTTATATCACAAACGCAGTTTTTATGTGGGTGCAACAGACTCTAATAAGATTTGAGAAAAAGCAAAGTCATTATATGACAGCTTAAAGCAGAAAGAAGGTGAAGGGTCTAAAACTGGAGAACTAAATGCCAGCCACATTTGCTTTGATAACTTTAGCAAGAAGTTGGGCTTAAGTAACATCAAGATAACAGGAGAAGCAGCTTCTGCTGACCAAGAGGCAATAGCCAAGTCCCAGGCGCCATTAAGAAAATCATTGACAAGAAAGAATATTTGCCTGAACAAGTTTTTAATGCAGATGAAACTACCTTATTCTGGGGAAAATTGCAACCAAGGACATTTATTAGTAAGGAAGAGAAGTGAGCACCAGGATTCAAGGCAGGAAGGGACAGACAAGCGCTACTCTTCCGAGCACAGGCACTGGAGTTCATGACCAGGTCTGCCCGCCTCTATAGAACTGCTAAGCCCCAGCCTAGAAGGGCAACAGGTAAACACAAGCTGACAACCTTTGGTTGTGCAAAAAGAAGGCCTGGATCATGACAACGCGTTTTCTGCTTTCGGTCCCTGACATCAGGAAGCCCCGTGCCACTCAGGGGCTGCCTCTCAAAGCTCTCCTGATACCCGACAGTGCCCCTGGCCACCCAAGAGCCCCGCGAGCTCGGCTCCACGAGCAGACCGCCGAGCGGCGCTGCCGGCCTCAAGCACGGCGGCTCCCGTCCAGACCTCCAGGCCGGGCCGGCAGCGCCTAGAGGCCCGCTCCACGCGCGCCAGCAAGGGCTGCTGGGGCTGTGGCAGAGAACGCCCGAGGGAGGCCCGCGTGAAGGCCGGGAAGGCCACGCCACTGAAGACGCCGCTTCTTACAGAAACAGCCGCGGGAGCGCCAAGCCTGAAGCAATGCGCTCCCGCCGGAGAAAACCGTCCCCGCTGCCACCCGAGACTTCAGAGAGCGCGCAACAGAGCCAGTCACGGAGGTCAGGAAACAGAGGGCAGAGACAGCAACGCGGGTGGAGGAGGGTGGCTGTGCAGGGCCTCAAGGCAGGGGTCCTGGAGACTTTCAAGAGCGGATGGACACCGCATCAGAGGAATCAGCAGAAGAGGACTCGATGCAGATGAGAGCTCTTGAATCAGTGCCAGACAACCGGGAGAAAGACGCAGGGGCAGTGCCAAAGACAAACTGGCATCAGACAGTCTGGCAGAGGGCTCTGCTTATTCAGATGGAAGAGAAAGCAGCAGCTGCCCAGTCGTGTCCGACTCTCTGTGACCCCAGGACTGCAGCCCGCCAGGCTCCCCTGTGCATGGGATTCTCCAGGCGACAATACCGGGGGGTGTTGCCACCCCCTTCCCCAGGTGATCTTCCCGACCCAGGGGTCAAACCTGAGTCTCTCATCCCCTGCACTGGCAGGCAGATTCCTTAACGTCTGAGCTGCCTGGGAAGCCCCTGCTTATTCAAGACTGCTTTTAAACTTCTTTTTTGACATGGGTCTTGTACGATACAGGGACTGAAACCAAAGCAAACAGTGGAAGGACGACTGGGATCCTGCACACACATTTTTAGAGAAATGATAAAGCAAAAAAGTCAGACGGAAATGATGATGTATTTCCATAAAGGGACATCGAGGGTGCTGCCTCTCTTGCCTCTCTTTCCCCCCACTCCACTTCTGCCACCCCTGGGGCAGCAGGACCACCCCATCTTCTTCCCCCTCCTCCTCAGCCTGCTCAACATGAAGATGAGGAGGAAGAAGACCTCTGTGATGACCCACCTCCACTTAATGAAGAGTAAATGATCATCGCGTCATTCAGCTAACAAGCTTATCTGCTGTGTATGTGCATATCCTCATGTGGAAACCTGACAACTGCGAGAGGCCTCTGCCGTCACCAGCATCGCCCGAGCGCCCACCGCACGGAGCACCGTGTGCCTGCGAGAGGCCTCTGCCGTCACCAGCATCGCCCGAGCGCCCACCGCACGGAGCACCGTGTGCCTGCGAGAGGCCTCTGCCGTCACCAGCATCGCCCGAGCGCCCACCGCACGGAGCACCGTGTGCCTGCGAGAGGCCTCTGCCGTCACCAGCATCGCCCGAGCGCCCACCGCACGGAGCACCGTGTGCCTGCGAGAGGCCTCTGCCGTCACCAGCATCGCCCGAGCGCCCACCGCACGGAGCACCGTGTGCCTGCGAGAGGCCTCTGCCGTCACCAGCATCGCCCGAGCGCCCACCGCACGGAGCACCGTGTGCCTGCGAGAGGCCTCTGCCGTCACCAGCATCGCCCGAGCGCCCACCGCACGGAGCACCGTGTGCCTGCGAGAGGCCTCTGCCGTCACCAGCATCGCCCGAGCGCCCACCGCACGGAGCACCGTGTGCCTGCGAGAGGCCTCTGCCGTCACCAGCATCGCCCGAGCGCCCACCGCACGGAGCACCGTGTGCCTGCGAGAGGCCTCTGCCGTCACCAGCATCGCCCGAGCGCCCACCGCACGGAGCACCGTGTGCCTGCGAGAGGCCTCTGCCGTCACCAGCATCGCCCGAGCGCCCACCGCACGGAGCACCGTGTGCCTGCGAGAGGCCTCTGCCGTCACCAGCATCGCCCGAGCGCCCACCGCACGGAGCACCGTGTGCCTGCGAGAGGCCTCTGCCATCACCAGCATCGCCCGAGCGCCCACCGCACGGAGCACCGTGTCAAGAAGTGGGCAGGCTGTCCTCACACAGGCCAAGATGAGCCACGTGTCACGTAAGTCAGTAACGGGCTAGTTTTCTTCCTGTTGTATAACTTGGGTTTCAAAGAATTACGTTACTGTATAGCATGCCCCTCTCTCTTCCTGTAGTTGTAGAAACTATCAGTCTTCATCACATGTAAGTGGTTTTTAAAAAATGTACCGATGTTTCTAATATTTATTATAAATATGGCTGTAATACTGTATGCCAAAAAAATTTTACAGTTCTTCATTCACCAGTATATAGGCTAAGCTTCCATAAAGCAATCATATTGCTGCTTATTTTTATCAATGCATTAATCATTATATCTGTAAATGTGAATTTATTTTTCCTATTAATTTTTAATTTTTTATGTTAGTATTACATATAACATTTATAGAGTTTTATATCACATAAGACAATATTGACATGGGTACTGGCAGACAATTCATCTTGTAAACAGATGATGTAAACTTTTGGTATAAATAAATACAGTACAGTACCATCAATATATTTTCATTTCTTATACTTTTCTTAATTTTTTTTCTAATTTACTTTATATAGGAATACAGTAGGTAACATATATAACTTACAAAATATGTGTTAATCAACTGTTTACGTTATCAGTAAGGCTTCCAGGCAGCTGTGGGCTATTAGTAAAGTTTGGGGGGAGTCAAAAGTTATGTATATATTTTTGACTTTGGCAAGGGGCGTTGGTACCCCAGACCCTTGCATTATTTCATGGTACGTCTTCCTGTAATTGCAGTTACTTTTCCACATGTGATCTCTCTGCTCCTAGAGGGAAAGTTCTTTAAAGGCAGGAGATAAGTTATCTTCATCACTGTGCTCTTAAAAGCCACAGCACAATGCCACTTGCATAATAGTTAATTATTGTATGAAACATTGCCTACTTTACTATATCGCTATTTACTGGAAGCCTCTGTACATGAAAACCAGAATTCCAAAAGTGACTGTCATAAAAATGAGTAATGGAAAGAGGAGTAAAGGCCGAAAACCTGATGCTTTATGAATTTATTCTAGTTTACAACCCTGAGCTATTTAGAAACCCTAGAAAATAGGGTTTCTATTTTGTGAAACCCTGAGCTTCCAAGAATGTATAGCAAAATCAATATTCAGAAATATAAATCTGTGTGTATATGAGAAAAACAGGTTTATTGTTTCCATTTCAAATCAGCAGAATAACAGTGTTTGGAAGAGATGCAAAAAAAAAAAAAAAAAGAAGAGGAGAGAGAAAAACTTTAAAGGTAAAACTCTGTCACTGGAAAAAGCATTTTCTGAATGAGAATAAACATTTTCACAAGTTACAGGGATGACAATTAGCCTCGCGTTTAGAAGAGGCCAAGCATTGTTTTTTTTTTCTCTTTAATATGCATCAGTTCTTCTATTGGACTCTAAAGCTATAACTTTTGATTTCTTAATAATATTTCATACCTACTTAATTATAACTGTATTTGAATTGCAACAAAAACACTTACTTTGAGAGCCAGAACTCAGCTGTACTTGTGCAGATGACTGCTGTGGTCTTGATGATGGTTTTGGAGGCAATTTAGCCTGGGAAGAGCAGGAAAAATACCCATGATTTTAAAACTCTGTTTTTACTCAGAAGCATATGATGCTTCCCCACCCCCGCCCGTGCGTGCACATGCAAACGCGAGCCCCTGCACTCATTGGCAGAGCACACACGCTGCTCTGGGCCACCTCTGGTTGAACTGGACAATAGGCAGGTGACCGCAGGGGCCGTGCTTCTGCAGCTGGAAGCGTCCCTCCTCCCGGCTCCGCCACTGCGCAGGAGCAGCCCGCGATGGACCGAGCGGGGCTATGAACCCAGCGCAGAAGGCTCTCCGCACATCAAGGCACCAGGCCGGCAGCGGTTATTAGTATTATTAATTAATATTATAAAGGTCTGTCCTCGCAGAAAGGCAATGAAAGAAAACCGAGTCTCTTCCTGAAATTGGTATAGACGATTGTCAAGGTTTCATGACATTTCTCACAGGGACTGCACGCAAGTGAAATGACAAGGGAGGGTTAGTAGCGTGCTTAGAACCAGATATGAAGGATGCGCGTGTTAGCCACTCAGTCCCGTCCGACTCTTTGTGACCCAAGGGACTGTGGCCCACCAGGCTCCTCTGTCCAAGGAAATGTCCAGGCGAGAACACTGGAGGGGCAGCCGTGCCCTCCTCCAGGGGGTCTTCCCTGGCTCAGGATGGAGCCCAGGCCCACCGCACTGCAGGCAGATTATGGGCTGAGCCACCTGGGGAGCTCAATACCAAAGACAGAATGGTCTACATGAAGAAATCCTCTGCAGCTACTAAGGAAATAGAGAAGCCCAGCATCACCGAAGCCTTCTCCTGCTCCCGGGCAGCTCTTCTGGCGCTGACTCGCTGCCCTTCGCTTTCATACTTCTCAGTAAAGGAATCAAGAATTTCATAAAGATCTTCTGCTTGAGCAGGCCGTGTGATACCGCCAAACAAAATGTCATAAGCTCGAATGTCTTGACAATAAAACCTAACAGGAAACATATGAGAACGTTTATTTTGAAGACATAGGTCTTTTCCAGAGGTGAGTGCAGGACACACCCCCACGCGTGTTAGCGTGTCTCACTCACCCACGGTGCTTTACACAGACCACCCTTCAAACACTAACCACCCACATTAAGGCCCAACATTCATCCCTCTATGCTCACCTCTAGAGGCAACTGCCATAAGTGGCCTGATATTTATGTCCTTTTCCCAATAATATAAAAGCACTTCACATACACATACATTTATACATAAAAACATATATATAACATTTATATATAAACATATATATACACAAGAATTAAACACTTATGCACATGTACCTACAAGCACATACATTTTTTACAGGCTTTTGCTTTATAAGTTTCTTATAAAAATGGTGCCAACCTATAGTTCCCTAAAATGTTTATTTGTAACAAAATTATGTAAGGATTTGCCTTACATGTTTGGAAGCCTTGCAGTTGATTAAAAAGTATATTTGTTTTAGTTTATCCAGGAATTAGGTGAACTTTAGTGGGAAAATCTTCCAAAGGCCTAGAATCACACATTTCTAAAAGCATTCTTAACTTAAATTTCTCAAATCAATAAAACCAGAAGTAAGAAACATTTCTTGGCTTTATAAGGTAGAGTTCTGCAAGCCTTACTTTCCCCAGCCCTCCCGTGCTCTGGTTGTTGAGGTCCGCACTGAACATCACTGAGTGAGTGTGGGCCTCCGGGTGGAAGAGCGCCACACACGGGGCCCGACTCCTCTCTTTCAGGCGTGAGCAGCAGGCGTTTGCCCACCACCAGCAGGCGTTTGCCCACCACCAGCCGGCCCAGGTCCCTGACTCCTCTCTGTCAGGTGTGAGCAGCAGGCGTCTGCCCGCCACCAGCAGGCGTCTGCCCGCCACCAGCAGGCGTTTGTCCGCCCGCACCGCAGGCCCAGGCCTGCCAGGCCCACTGCTGTGGGACTCCTGCCAGTTTCTGCAAGCAGTCCTCTCAGTCCTAGCTTCTGACCTTTTTCTGGGCAATCAGACACGCTTTAATGGAAATTTGGAAGCACAGTTTTGGGAACTATTAGCTAGATGCCAGGTTAAAGAGGAAGTTCCTTGTTCCCTGTTAGGATACTTCCAAATCTTTTATTGTTTTTAGATCAAAATTGGTCTGTGAGTTATGGAAGAAAGACAAAGGCTGAGTGTAACAATAGGGAACCTCATAATGATGAACACTGCGCTCTTATCATGTTGGTACAAAAGGAACTGTGGTTTCAGACCACGGATTTTAAATCGTTATAACTAGGTTCAAAAACATCTTTATTAATCAAAATAGGAACCATTACAATCAACACATTTTTGCCAACAAGAAATAAGTTTGCTTATTCCTGTCGTGTAAAAATTCATGCTTCAGGATTCAATGAACTCTTGGAAAGCATTTTCTGCCTCCTGCTGGTTGTGGAAGAATTTTGCCTGCAGGAAGTTGTTGAGATGCTTGAAGAGTGGTAGTCAGTTGGTGAGAGATCAGGTGAATATGGCGGATGAAGCAAAACTGTGCAGCCCGACTTGCTCACCTTTTGCAGTGTCAGCTGTGTGGCGACTTGCTCACCTTTTGCAGTGCTGGCTGTGTGGCAGGCGGCAGGCGTTACCACACAGAAGAATTCGGCTTGCTCTGCTGACCAACGCCTGCTGCGGGCATTGCAGGTTTTGAAGCATCTCTTCAATTTGCTGAGCAGACCTCTCAGAGGTAATGGTTTCCCAGGATTCAGAAAGCTGCAGTGGATAACAGACCTCTCAGAGGTACTGGTCTCCCAGGACTCAGAAGCTGTCGTGGATAACAGACCTCTCAGAGGTAATGGTTTCCCAGGATTCAGAAGCTGTCGTGGATAACAGACCTCTCAGAGGTAGTGGTCTCCCGGGGCTCAGCAGCTGCCGTGGGTCCCGGGGCTCAGCAGCTGCCGTGGGTCCCGGGGCTCAGCAGCTGCCGTGGGTCCCGGGGCTCAGCAGCTGCCGTGGGCGAGTGGGCAGCAGCAGCGAGAGGCCACCGAGCAGCGATCAGGGCCTTTTCTGGTGCAAGCTTGGCTTTGGGAAGTGCTTTGGAGCGTCTTCACAGTCCAACAACTGAGCTGGTCATCACCAGTTGTCGAATAAAATCCTCCTTTCATCACATGTCACAATCCAATCAAGAAATGGTTCATTACTGTTGTTTAGAATAAGAGAAGACTACACTTCAAAACAATTTTTTTGATTTTTTTGTCAGCTCATGAAGCACCCTGGAGAAGGCAATGGCAACCCACTCCACCACCCTTGCCTGGAAAATCCCATGGACGGAGGAGCCTGGTAGGCTGGAGTCCATGGGGTCACGAAGAGTCGGACACCATTGAGCGACTTCACTTTCATGCATTGGAGAAGGAAATGGCAGCCCACTCCAGTGTTCTTGCCTGGAGAATCCCGGGGACGGGGGAGCCTGGTGGGCTGCTGTCTATGGGGTCGCACAGAGTCGGACACGACAAGCAACTTAGCAGTAGCAGCAGCAGCATGAAGCACGCACTTATTGAGCTTTTTCACCTTTCCAATTTGCTTCAGAATGACTGTAGAATGGTCGACACTGAATTCTTTGGCAATCTGTCATGTAGAGGATTAGATTCAACGATGGCTCCCAATTGATTGTTGTCAACTTCTGATGGCCCACGACCACGCTCCTCATCTTCAAAGCTCTCGTCTCCTTGCGAAACTCCTTGAACCCCTGCTGCGCTGTCCGCCCGTTAGCAGTTCCCGGGCCAAGAGCACCGCTGATACTGCAAGTGGCCTCTGCTACTTCACGACCCACTTTGAACTTGAATAAAAAAATCACTCGAATTTGCTTTTTGTCTAAACATCATTTCCCTAATCTAAAATAAATATAAAATCCACAGCAAGTAATAAGTCATTAGCAAAAACCATAAAGTGAGAAATGAGCATTAAAATGAAGTATAACATAACCACATTGATTTAAGAATGGACTCCAATATCAGATGACAAATTTCAACAATGTAAAACCGCAATTACTTTCGCACCAACCTAATATGTTATGAGGATGGCTTCTTTCTTCAATGTCATGAACCAGCCTCCGCCAGCTTCACACTTTTCTTCTGTAGCTTCCACACCTCTCTCCACCTTCATAGAGTTGAAGAGAATTAGGGCCTTGCTCTGGATGAGGCTTTGGCTGAAGGCAATCTTGTGCTTGCTTTGGATCTTCAATCCAAACTACTAAAACTGTCTCCGAATCAGTGATAAGGCTGTTTGCTTCTTATTGCTCATCCTTTCACTGGTGTGGCACTTGTCGCTTCTTTCGGGAACTTCTCCTTTGCAGTCACAGCTTGGCTGACTATTTGGCACCAGAGGCCTAGCTCTCGGCCTGTCTCAGCTTTGCCGTGCCTTCCTCATTAAGCTCAGGCGTTTTCAGCTCTTGGTTTAAACTAAGAGATGTGCAGCTCTTCACTTGAACACTTGGAGGTCCTTGTTAATTTCAATGTACTGTATTGAAGGGAACAGGGAGGCCTGAGGAGAGGGACAGAGCCTCTAGGAGGGGCGGTCAGAACACAGACAGGCTTACTGACTAGGTTCTCCCCTGACAGGGCGCAGGGCCTGATGTCCCAAACAATCACAGCTATAACATCCAAGGTCACAGATCACAGATCACCGGAGCCGATGCAATAATGAAAATGTTTGAAATCCTGTAGGAATTACCAAAACGTGACGCAGAGACGCAAGGTGAGCAGGTGCTGCTGGAAGCTCAGTGCCAGCAGACGTGCCGTACGAAGGTGCTCTGTACCCTCTTAAGAGCCACATGAATCTACAAAGCCTCACTTTCTTCAAATCAATTAAAATTATTTGCCTTAGACTTACTTTCGGTTAGTTTCCTTCCTCTCAATCAAACAGCTGCCTTCTAAAGATATGCCGGCGAAGAGACCTCTTGACTTGCAGTAAGTAAAGACGGCAGCTGAGCTTCTTAGGGAGACATTTCCTTCTAAATTCCTGCAAAACATTATCCCAGAACTGTGAGCATCTTCACCTAAAGGTGACTGTCTGAGCGGCACTAGCTTCCAACCCAAAAGAAGGATCTCGCTCTATACCTACTTCTCGCTCTAGCCCTACTTTATTTTTATGTATTTTACTTCCTGCTGGCCTAAGCTAGGTGTGTTGAAGGTGGTTCAGAGGAAAGGACAGTTCACAGCACAGACATATTGGCAAGACGGTCATAGGACAAGGTGACACACGGGAAGAGCACGTTAAGCTGAGATTCTCCAACTTCGTCTTCTTTCACCAAAACAGGGAAGTGCATCTCAAGAGTAAAAGACTGTGCTTCTTTTTACTGTGAGTATTTTCAGAGAACTCAGAAACATTTTTAAATGATTTTACAACTTCTACAAACAGTCTGAGTTCAAAATATTTAATTGTTCAATTAACTCAAGAATAGTTATTCATTAATAGGGAAGGGGAAACCACAGTATTGTAAACATCACTCATGTAAAACACTTCCACTTCAGTTTTTCACAATGTAGTTTGGAAAAATGCTTTTCTTTTTTTTTTCCTGATCAATGCTGCTCTTTCTCAGTTAATTAAAACTGACTTGACCAGGCTCCTTCAAAGCGTATATATAAATTTTATGTTAATTCTGCATTGCTGAAAATTTAGTTTCTTTTAACATGTGTTACTTTCAACTTTTCTCATTTTATTACACTGGCTGTGGTTTGTAAGTTTCTTATTTGTAAGCAACCTCAAACCCTCTCTGCATGTGTGTGCTCAGGCGTGTCCGACTCTTTGGACCCCATGGACTGAAGCCCGTCAGTCTCCTCTGCCCACGGGATTCCCAGGGAAGAATCCTGGAGTGGGGGGCCACTTCCTCCTTCAGAGGACCTTCTGTATCCAGGGACCCTTGTCTCTCTGTCTCCTGCACTGGCAGGTGGGTTCTCTACCACTGCTCCGCCTGGGAAAATCCTCTGGGACACGTGCAAATCATAAATTTGTGCCATTCTAATTCAATTTTCTCTTAATGCAAAACAATATGGTTTTTAAAGTCTTTACAGTCCATAGCTGCTCAGAAAGGGTTTCGAGCACTCACCTTCCCAAGGGCCCGACGGCCACCGTGAGGTTCCCGCCAAGGGTTAGGTTACCACCTTTCGCAAAAGCTTCTACGGCTCTGTCATAGTTCAAAATTATCACCAAGTCCGATACCTGAAAAGCAGAGCCATGTATTTTAAAATAATCTCGCCTGTATATCATTTAAAATATGTTTATTATAACTCAAACATGCAATATGTAATGCAGCAAGAATTTCGATGTGGTCAAAGCAAGAGCGCGAAAGCAGAGTTGCGCTTTACTTTCAGCTGAGGACTTAAGCAGCCCCCGTCCCCCAGGTAAGGAGAGGGGCCGCACGCCCGCCAGGGGTGCTGCTCCAGCTTCTCCACAGCCTCGTGGGTGAGTGAGGCCGGGTGGGCTGTCCTAGTGACCAGCTCACACTCAGGTAGGTGTAAAAGGTCAAAGGACTTTCTCAAACTAAACACTCGGCGAAGGCTGAGCCGGAGAATGGGAGTGAGGAGCAGGCCTGAAGGTCGGGGGTCCGGAGTCTGGATCCCACCCACGCCCCCCCACCCCAACCCGCACAGACCTGCAAGGTGTCAGGAGGAAGACTTGTGGCCGCTAGCTGTGCCTGTCACCAGAGTTAGTCCACCAAGTCCAATAAAAGCGAAGCTGGAGGGAGAACACGCCCTGGGGGGTGTATTCTTCAAACTCTGGGGCAGGACCACCAGGAGGGCTGACAGGGTCCCAGGGCCGTTGCGGGTACCTTTGGCCTTTTCATACTTAAAGTCCACAACAGGACCCACCCCCTGAGCTACGTGCCCAGAAAACAGAAGGCAGGAGGGCGTAGCTGGATATCTGGGTGATAACTCCACTCATGCCCCCTGCACACTGTATGTGTGTGTGTTAGTCGCTCGGTCGTGTCCCACTCTTTGCGACCCCCTGGACTGTAGCCTCCCAGGTTCCTTCGTCCATGGGATTCTCCAGGCAAGAATGCTGGAGTGGGTTGCCATTTCCTTCTCCAGCACATTGCATGACCGTGGGCAAATTGAGCAGTTCAGAGCCTCAGTCTCCTTCTCTGTAAGGTGTGTATAATAGTAGTTCCCACATTTACCAGTACACATACTCACACAGGCATGTGCACTGTTGGTGTTCAGCCACTAAACTGTGTCCGACTCTTGGCGACCACACAGACTCCAGCATGCTAGCCTCCCCTGTCCTCCACTGTCGCCCTGAGTTTGCTCAAATTTCTGTCCACTGAATCGGTGATGCTGTCTAAGCATCTCACCCTCTGCCACCCCCTGCTTGTTGCCTTCAGCCTCTCCCAGCATCAGAGTCATTCCCACTGAGTCGGCTCTTATGCGTGTATGTGTGTGCATGCATGGACACACTTGTTTGAAAGATGGATTGAAATAATTTGCAAAGCCTGGCATATCTACATCTCAACAAAATATGCAAAGGCCAAGAAGATTAATGCTTAAAAGATGAGTTCATTTATACTGTTCTTTACATTTTTCAAGTAGATGTCTTCATCTGACAGAAGAATCCAATTATTATTAAATGTGATTGTACTTGGAAGGGCCTAGTAGAATTCCTGATACAGTTTAATTTGAATCACTTCATGAAAAAGTACACTCAGGTTCTGAAGGACAGACTTAATATGCCAGCTAACTGACCCATGCAAAACATACCACTGACTCATATCAATTGTTATTTTTACTTTATACAAGAACAGTTCTGAGGAGCATGGCATTTAATGATATAGAATTATTTAGCATTTCTCATGCAAAGTTAAGCAAGTTTGGCAATCAATGTATCACCAAATTGTACATATTTTTTAAGATAATAAACATGAGATGACTTTGCATAAATGCTCAGCGTACAGACGCTGCTACCAAGTCTCCAGCCACGACACTGGCAGTGCAGCTCAGGCGCTCAGGCGTGTCCGACTCTTTGCGACCCCATGAATCGCAGCACGCCAGGCCTCCCTGTCCATCACCATCTCCCGGAGCTCACTCAGACTTGCATCCATCGAGTCCGTGATGCCATCCAGCCATCTCATCCTCGGTCGTCCCCTTCTCCTCCTGCCCCCAATCCCTCCCAGCATCAGAGTCTTTTCCAATGAGTCAACTCTTAGCATGAGGTGGCCAAAGTAATGGAGCTTCAGCTTTAGCATCATTCCTTCCAAAGAAATCCCAGGGCTGATCTCCTTCAGAATGGACTGGTTGGATCTCCTTGCAGTCCAAGGGACTCTCAAGAGTCTTCTCCAACACCACAGCTCAAAAGCATCAGTTCTTCAGCACTCAGCCTTCTTCACAGTCCGACTCTCACATCCATACATGACCACTGGAAAAACCATAGCCTTGACTAGACGGACCTTAGTCGGCAAAGTAATGTCTCTNATTCCATCACCTCCACTAGCTTTGTTCGTAGTGATGCTTTCTAAGGCCCACTTGACTTCACATTCCAAGATGTCTGGTTCTAGATGAGAGATCACATCATCATGATTATCTGGGTCATGAAGATCTTTTTTGTACAGTTCTTCTGTGTATTCTTGCCACCTCTTCTTAATATCTTCTGCTTCTGTTAGGTCCATACCATTTCTGTCCTTTATTGAGCCCATCCTTGCATGAAATGTTCCCTTGGTATCTCTAATTTTCTTGAAGAGATCTCTAGTCTTTCCCATTCTGTTGTTTTCCTCTATTTCTTTGCATTGATCACTGAAGAAGGCTTTCTTATCTCTTCTTGCTATTCTTTGGAACTCTGCATTCAGATGGTTATACCTTTCCTTTTCTCCTTTGCTTTTTGCCGCTCTTCTTTTCACAGCTATTTGTGAGGCCTCCCCAGACAGCCATTTGGCCTTTTTGCATTTCTTTCCCACGGGGACGGTCTTGATCCCCGTCTCCTGTACAATGTCACGAGCCTCAGTCCATAGTTCATGTAGGTACTCTAATTAGTACTTCTCCCTCTGCTTGGTACATCTTAGTAAAGTCAGGCACAACTAGGAGTCAGTAAAGAAAATAAATTAATCCTTTAAGTTAATGTCCAATCTCAATTCAGATCTCCTGAAATAAGAGGAAGATAATGCTGTGTTCTTCGGTGACACGACCAATTAGACAGAGCCAGGTCCAAAGCTCCACAGTTTAAAGAGCAGCAACAGTGCCAACGGCTCTCTACTTATTTCCACAGCTTAGAATGAAAAGCAGGATGGATATCCTGAAAGAAGACGGGAGCAGTGGAGCACGTAAGCCACATAAGACCGACAGGTGAGAATGTGACAAGGGCTTCTTAACAAGTTTGAATTAAGATACAGTTAACTTGTAAATAAAACGGAAGTTTTATAATTAAATCCAATTCTAAAACAAGAATTTCAAAAAATCACGCAGGAAAAGCTAGGGAAAAGTGTTCTCAGGGGCCACTGGCCACAGCTCCCTGACCCCCTGCCCCACACACCCTGCCCTCTGCCCTGAGACGGTTACCCACCGAGGACCCGAGTCCCCAACACTGCAGTCCTGTGATGAAGCCCGGCATCCAGGCAATCTGAGGAGAAAGCCCAGGGCTCTGCCTGTGGTTCTGGTGAGACCTGCCCCTACCTCCTCCACCCTCTGCAGAAGCTCAGACAGTCTTTTTTTCCATCTCTCTGCCGTTTTTCTCAGGAGTCTGCCCCACTGCCCTGGAAAGCCTCCTCTTGTGGGTGACAAACTTCACACTCTCACTCAGGGGCATCATCAGCCTCAACATCCAAGCCAAACTTGAGAGGCTCCCAGCGCCTCTCACTCCTCACACCAACAGACCCTCTCCTGCACAGCAACCTCAGGGGGCTTAGACACTGAACTCTGATCTCGAACAGTAGCTTCTCAGCTTCAGCCTAGATGTAGCCTTTCTCATTATTAAAGTAAAAGAGTTCATCCAAATTCTCCTGGAAAAGACTGAGCCGTTTTTCTCCCGTTACAGTCTTGGGCGAAGCTGATCAGACTCGATGGCCCAGTGTGGATTCTGGCTTTTGGTAAATGACAAACAATGGGATAATCCGTGGTACCGGGGTTTTCAGACCTTTGGCCTCTGCTCTAATTGTCCTGGAAAGAACATATTAGCAGCATTTAAATTAGACCTTCGCACCATCTGTCCTGACTCCAGTGACTTTTGAGCTTTGCTTGCTGTTGTTGGGTTCGGTGGGTTTTGCACAAGTTATGCAACCTTGGGATCCTCAGCAGCTGTCTCAAGTGGGCCAGTGCCAGACTGTGTATCTAACTGATGTCCAAGCGGATAAAGGCCAACAAATCCTGCCAAAGCATGACATCCTATGAAGGAATCCATAGCCTTATCCTGGTCTAGATTCCAAAGCAAAGGTCAGCCTAGACTTCCTGGTGGCCACGTCCGCATTCCCACACGCATGGAAGGGGTCACCACCTGTGGGAGGCAGCACGGAGGGCGGACACTCACTGGGGCCCTGGGCTCAGGAGAGGGGTCTGGCCACAGGCAGGGGCAGCACCGGCTCCTCCAGCCCCGCACCCAGCACTCAGCCGCCCTCACACTGACAGGTGGTGAGAGCAGCTGTCCCCAGACACTGGCTGGGTCGCTTCTGTCCTAGGACTTGCCTCCTCTCCCTGTCATCAGACCATGGTGAGTTTACCAGGGACAACAGCCTTGCCCAGACGCTTCCCCTTCTCCGTCGGCTCCCCTGGGCCCCTTACAGTTCCCCCGAGAACACTTGCTCAGTAAATCACCTGTGCTCGGAGTCCTATCTCAGGCTCTGTCTCCAGGGGAACCAATCAGAGACAACCACACACCATCTCTGCATGGCGCTGAGCATCTCTCAGCACTGAAATACCCTCAAAGAGGTAGGCACCTTGTCTACCTCACGCGTGCCCTCAAATCCACAGTGTGTTACAGGGACGGCAGTTATAGGCAAGACCAGATGGGGCGCCGGAAGCAGCCCTGGAACCAAGCACACAGGGCTCGATGTCTCTGAGCCTGCCTCTCCTTGCCTGTGAAAGGCGGCCCAGACGAGAGGTCTCGTGACGGAACCAGCACCCAGGGTTGCAGACAACTCGTAACTGTGTTTGGGGCCAGAGGCCTCCCTCTGAATAACCAGCCTGTCCCTCTCTGGCTGTCTCCACTGGAGGGGTCACATAACTCAGTTACCTACACAATGACATCCTCCATGACTATGATATGGAAATGATTCTGTAAGAAGATATGTGAGCGTTTTATGAGACTATTAACTATTATCGCTAACTATTCCATTCTAAAACAGAATAGCAGATAATTAAAGTAGTCAACAAATATTTGATAGTCTGAACCACTGACACCAGTGCTTTAAAGAAACAGACTTATGTTGTGTGTCTACGTGTGGGTGATACTTGGCCAATCTAAGGACACAGGTACAAAGGGCTCACAATTCAGATAAGGGCCAGACAAGGAGCTCTCCAGGCTGGAGCTTGTGTCAAGCCCTCTGTCTCATTGACAGCAAGTGTCTGGTGGAAGAAGAATACCAGACAGAGGACCAGGAAGCCCGGGGGACTGCAGACCCTGGGGCGTGGGTCTTCAGCCCCCACTGGCCACAGCTCTGCTGCGTTACACTGGGACCAGAGCTGGGCTAACAAGAACGTCCAGCAGCAGGAGCTCTGTGGGCTTGTGGCCAACAACCCACCAGCCTCCTTACTCATCCTGGTTCAGGGGTGCACCCAGAAGGGAAACACACTCCTGCCCAGGTCTGAGATGCTTCCTGGGGGACCAGCTTGGCCTCTTCCTAGCACTGAAAAGCGACTGATGACTCTAACCTTACAGCTGTGCTTGGGGAAGCAAAGTCAGGTCATATTCAAGAGGCACAAACTCCTAGGACAGTCTGATCTCTACTTGAAGTGGATATTTTTCAAAGTTAATATGTGTGTTCCACGTACAGTATTTAAACAGGATTCTAGAGTTAATTTCTATACAGACATGAGGCCAAGTCGTGTCCAAAGTTTCCACAGTTCAGTCACTCAGTCATGTCCAACTCTTTTGCGACCCCATGGACTGCAGCACAAAAGGCTTCCGTGTCCATCACCAACTCCTGGAGCTTGGTGATATGTTTCAACTCCTGTGAGCTTCAACTCCTGGAGCTTGCTCAAATTCATGTCCATCGAGTCAGTGATGCCATCCAACCATCTCATCCTCTGTTGTCCCCTCAAGTGGCCAAAGTATTAGAGCTTCAGCTTCAGCATCAGTCCTTCCAATGAATATTCAGGACTGATTTCCTTTAGGATTGACTGGTTTGATCTCCTTGCAGTCCAAGGGACTCTCAACACCACAGTTCAAAAGCATCAATTCTTCGGCGTTCAGCTTTCTTTATAGTCCAGCTCTCACATCCATACATGACTCCTGGAGAAACCATAGCTTTGACTAGATGAACCTTTGTCAGCAAAGTAATGTCTCTGCTTTTTGGTCATAGCTTTTCTTCCAAGGAGTGAGCGTCTTTTAACTTCATGGCCACAGTCAGCATCTGCAGGGATTTTGGAGCTCAAGAAAATAAAGTCTCTCACTGTTTCCACTGTGCCCCATCTATTTGCCATGAAGTGATGGGACCAGACGCCATGATCTTCGTTTTCTGCATGTTGAGTTTTAAGCCAACTTTTTCACTCTCCACTTTCACTTTCATCAAGCTCTTTAGTTCTTCTTCACTTTCTGCCATAATGGTGGTACCATCTGCATATCAGAGGTTACTGGTATTTCTCTCGGCAATCTTGATTCCAGTTTGTGCTTCATTCAGCCTGGCATTTTGCATGATGTACTCTGCATATAAGTTAAATAAGTAGGATGACAATATACAGTTTTGATGTACTCATTTCCCAATTTGGAGCCAGTCTGTTGTTCTGTGTCCAGCTCTAACTGTTGTTTCTTGACCTGCATGCAGATTTCTCAGTAAGCAGGTCAGGTGGTCTGGTATTCCCATCTCTTTAAGAACTTTTCAGTTTGTTGTGATGCACACAGTCAAAGGCTTTGGCATCAACAATAAAGCAGAAGTAGATGTTTTTCTCTTGCTTTTTCAATGATCCAGCGGATGTTGGCAATTTGATCTCTGGTTCCTCTACACAGTCCATGGAATTCTCCAGGCCAGAATACTGGAGTGGGTAGCCATCCCCTTCTCCAGGGGATCTTCCCAACCTAGGGGTTGAAGCCAGGTCTCCTGCATTACAGGCAGATTCTTTACCATCTGAGTCGCCAGGGAAGCCCCAAATTTCCCAAAGATGGAAAATCTAAGTAAATGTTATTCGAGATGGAGCCCCAAAATCTGGGGTCAGAGGGCAGGGACCACAGGGACATGTGGGTGCAGTGCCAGGAGGTGTGAGCAGCGGTGCACAACAGATGCTGAAAACACACTTTGCATATGAGTGCCACGTGGCTGAAGGCTGTGATTTCATTGTAAGTAAGGGCCTCCCTGATGGCTCAGATGGTTAAGTGTCTGCCTGCAATGCTGGAGACCTGGGCTCATTGAATATACAACAAAAACGCAGTTGTAATAGCAAAACTAAAATATGTTCCTCTTTTTATAATACAGATTTCTGCAGCAGCAAGTAAAGGTCAAAAAAAAATGAAAAAAAAAAAAAAAAAAAACAGTAGTGGAAACAATTCCTCGTGTGTGGGTTCTAAGTCACTTCAGTCATGTTTGACACTTTGTGACTCCATGGACTATAGCCTGCCAGGCTTCCCTGTCCACGGGATTCTCCAGGCAAGAATGCTGGAGTAGGCTTTCATTTCCTTCTTCAGGAGATCTTCCTGACCCAGGGATTGAACCCACGTCTCTTATGTCTAACCAGTACTGGCAGGCAGGTTCTTTACCACCAGCACCACCTGGGAAGCCCAAGGTCATTTCAAACTATGGCAAAAGAGCAAATTCATAAAAGCAGAGCTTAGGAAGAAATTGGCTGTAATTTGAGAAGAATTCGGGAACATTAGGAGATTTGATTTACCAATCACTAGCAGTAAACACGGAGAAGGCAATGGCACCCCACTCCAGTACTCGTCTGGAAAATCCCACAGATGGAGGAGCCTGGAAGGCTGCAGTCCATGGGGTCACTGAGGGTCAGATACAACCAAACGACTTCCCTTTCACTTTTCACTTTCATGCGTTGGAGAAGGAAATGGCAACCCACTCCAGTGTTCTTGCCTGGAGGATCCCAGGGACGGGGGAGCCTGGTGGGCTGCTGTCTATGGGGTCGCACAGAGTCGGACGCGACTGAAGCGACTCAGCAGCAGCAGCAGCAGCAGCCGTAAAACAGCAGCTGAAAGACTAACCTCATGCAGATGCTCACCGTTGGAGACCTCTGAAAAGGCGTGTGCACTGGTGTAGCTTCTAGTCCATTTGATAGAGACCATAATTAGAGCAGAGTTACAGAATGAAAGAATACAATTTGTACTTTAAAAATTTGAAGTAATTTGAACATTAGTAGTAACACAAACTGGATTTTGCCACAAATGATGATACATAACGTGAAGCTGTTTGCACCCACGACTGCAATCAGGAGCCAGAAGCTGCCAATTAAATTTTGTCAGATCTGAGAATAACTGCTCTTCAGATGTGCTAAAGATGGGAACACATGAGATGGCAAATGGAAGAAACTCTACAGCCAAGAAAAGAAAAAGAGACAAAGGATAAACATTACAGTTTTAGGCAGAGATTCGAGAAAATAAAGGGGAACAATTTCCACAGGTGGTAAAACAAGAACAGGAGGAAATCTCAAATCTCTCACCTTTCACGCATCAGCTGCTTTCAGAGAATAAGTCAACTGTACATACAAACATCACTCACTCACCTCTATTCCTAGTTCGAATCCTCCACCAAGCCCAGCTATCCCGATGGCTGAAGGCGCAGACCATTCTAACAGAAACAAACAAGCAATTACTCTAACAATAAAGCGCCTTGGCATACAAATATAGAGAGGAAAGATGCTAAAATGTGAATGAATGGTGTTTATTTTTAAAATAATGAGACTGGCATTTTTGCCTAAGTTTTTAAATGTTCTTTAATAAACATATAATTTTTTAAGTTAAAAATGTTTAAAAGGTGTTAGATATGTATTATGGGAGAAGGCAATGGCACCCCACTCCAGTACTCTTGCCTGGAAAATCCCATGGACAGAGGAGCCTGGTAGGTTGCAGTCCATGGGGTCGCGAAGAGTCGGACACGACTGAGCGACTTCCCTTTCAGTTTTCATTTTCACGCATTGGAGAAGGAAATGGCAACCCACTCCAGTGTTCTTGCCTGGAGAATGCCAGGGACGGCGGAGTCTGGTGGGCTGCCATCTATGGGGTCACACGGAGACGGACACGAATGTTTAAAAGGTGTTAGATATGTATTATGAGCTTCATAGACTTACAAGTCTATGTTTTCCAATCTTTCCCTTTAAATATGCATAATACCAAACTATTGAATTCTCACTGATTAACTATGCATAGCATTTGATAATTTCATCACTATTTATAATGTTTTGCAAAATAATTGAATTCTAGTTTTTGGTTAGAACTTTATCATAGATATGAAAGCAAAAGGATTCAAAATAATCACTTCTAATGGTAACATAATACTAAACTGTTTCTATTGTAAGTCTCTGAGGGCAAAAACCTGTTTTGACACCCTTTGTGCCTAGTAGAAGCACAAGAAACAGATAATCAATTCAAGATGATTAAAATTCTAACAAGATACATATCCTGACATTTGGAGGCTAAGTAAAATAACTCCATTTGCCATGATATGGTACATTTCAGGACTATCTGTGCATATTTCCTGATGTAGACACAAGTATGGTAAACAAGTCTGGAGAAAAGTAACTGGGGGGACGGGGTGGTCTTAATGAGTACCTCAGGAAGATGTGCACTGGTGGCCTGAGCCTAGCTTCCCTTGCTGTCATGTACCCTGGATAACAGGCTGGTGCCTGAATGCATCCAGAACTCATCTGTCTGGGCTTGGGGGGAGGGGGGTTGACTCTGTAAATTAATGTTTCATAACCCCAAAGTTGTTTTCCACTTCCCCTGTTAGGGACTGTCCTGTTTAAAGACCACTCACCTGGCTAGGATCCGGGGATTTGCTTGCCCCACTAGCTGGTTTTTGAAATACTCTCTGCGGAGTGACCACCAGGTAATTGGGAAGATGGGAGAGAGAAACCTGGGTACTTAAACCAGTGGGTGGGTCCCCTTGAGGTTCTGAGAGGAGCCCCAGGGTGGATAGCTCCTCCTCTTTCCTGACAGGCACTGTCCACCACAGCGCTGGCCTGCAGGGCAAGATGGGGAGCTTCTTGCAGACCTGGAGCCTGACAGTGGACTCAATTTGAATGTGCCTACTTGTCTGGTTGTACTGCTGGAAATCTGCCTATGGAAATTTGGGTAACGCGTCTTCTCTTGAGAAAAAGAGAATTTTGTCATTTTTGTTTCATAGCCAAGTCTGGAGGTATGAAATCTGAAGTACAAACTCAGAGGCAAACTCTCATTTACTGTGGGGACACTTCACAGGGAACAGTAAATCCCACTGACACATGTTCCAGAGCTGGGCACCCCGCAAGTGCCCAGATCTATCTACTGCAAGTGGATGGCCCATGTTCTCTCTCAGCAGAAAATTAAATTATCGACACTAAAAAGAGCTATTGGCAGAAGTAACGTGAAAGTCGCTCAGTCGGGCCCGACTCTTTGCGCCCCGTGGACTATATGGTCCATGGAGTTCTCCAGGCCAGCATACTAGAGCGGGTAGCCTTTCCCTCCTCCAGGGGAGCTTCCCAACCCAGGGATCAAACCCAGGCCTCCCGCATTGCAGGTGGATTCTTTACCAGCTGAGTCACAAGGGAAGCCCGACACATTAACACATTAACAGAAAAAAATGTGTTCAATCATATAACTGAACAGCTAATGTTAAATTCATATAAAAAGGCTTTTAGATGTTACGACACGCCTGGTGGCGGTTTAGTCGCTCAATCGCGTCTGACTCGTGCAGCCCCATGGACGATAGCCTGCAGGTTTCTCCCTCTGTGGGATCCTCCAGGCAAGAATACCGGGGGTGCCATCTGCTTCTCCAGGGCGTCTTCCCAACCCAGGAATCCACCCCTGGTCCCCTGCATCGAGGCAGACTCTTTACCAACTGAGTCGCGAAGGAAGCCCCTACACACACCTACACACACTTCAAACGTGAGAAACGTTGGCTCTTGAGAGTCAAGGCCAATGTATTTTGACGTCATGTCTGAAAAATCAGGTATTAGACTTCACACCAGAAAGTAAAGCCAGATCACACTGATCTTGGTCTGATTCTGCCCTGGGGTGGGTATTCTTTAAAGTGCTTCAGTTTTTAAGGTCCCCTACAGGAAAAATGGGGGGGGCTTACAAATGGTCTTTCACCTTATCAGCTCCCATAAAGCAGAAGAAAGCAGTACCCTGCAGCTGAGGCATAAGAAGGCGTATCTGGCAAGAGAAACGTGATGTCAGCGTTCAGCACCTCTGCCGTAGAGCCGAGCGGACTTACTTCCGTCTGGGAGGCGCGCCAGCACGATCCCGCTGCCTCCTCTCGCCGTGACCAGAAAGCCAGCCTTGATCACCGACAGGATCGCGAGGCCCTTGGCTTTGGCGATGACGTGCGCTGCAAAAGAGGAGGGCAGTGTGCACCCCGACGGGCCAGGCCTGGGCGCGGAGCTGTGCCTCCGGCCCCGGGTCTCCCTGGTCCTAGGGGCACGGGCAACTGGGGAGAGTCCAGCCCAGGAGGGCCTGAAGCCTTTGGTGGCCCTAACCCCACAGGAGAGGTGCTCAGAAATTCGGCAACGACCACAGAAAGGAGAGCCTGGGATGAGGCTGTGCTGATGTCTAGTAGAAGGACAAAAAAATGTGGATATTTCAGTTAATTTAGAACAGAATGTATAATTTTCTAATTTATTCAAAGAAATTAAGATCTACAGAGTATTAAGGAGAAACTTAAACCGTGACTGACACACAGTCTGTGGCACAGTGTGTGAGCTTACAGCCACATCACTGGGCACACCTGCTAATAATATGAAAACCTGGATTCAAAACCAGAAAAATTTAATGATTTTGCCGCTTACAAAAGCTTTTTAACTTTATAAAATGATCTGATAAGTATTTGAATAACACATAACTACCAAAGCACTGAAAATATAATTCCATCTATAAAATACCGGTTTATTCGCATTTCAGGGAAGTTCATTCCCTGAAAGGAAGGTTATTAACATAGGTCCCACTAAACACGGTGTCTCACTATTTGCTGGATTTATTTACACAACAGTACATCTTTCAAATAACAAAGGAAGCCTGAAGACTGAAATTATTCTTGGAACCCAATACTACTTTTAAGGTAGTTTAATTTATCATTTTAGTCATATATAATTTTGAAGAAGTCAAACCAAATAGTGTACTCAAATACACAAAAAAGACTTTGTATGTATCCTTAGGAGACACAAAATTTTGAATATAATTATGCATACCATTTCAACATTTAAATTAATAACAGACCCTCAGAGATGATTCAACCAGAGGCACACGGAGGGGGACACTGCAGCTGCCGCTGCTGAAGCAGGGGTAGCAGGGATGCTGTTCAGAGGGCGGCCTGCTAAGGGTGCCTGAGTTCCAGTTCCAACGGGTGTGACAAGGTAGTGATAACGGGCAGTTTCACGGCACGCCGGGAGCCCTGCCTACGCGGCACACGCCGGCGGAACATCCTCAGCACCCCACAGGCCGCTCAGTGCTGCCACAGTGAGCACCGCCTCTGTTCAGAAACATTAAATAGAACAAAGGTCGATTTTTTTAATGAACACATTTCAAATGTCAGGTGTTTTTAATATCTTATCCACCCAAGTTCAGGGACAGTAAACTACCAATAACCGCTAAATAATTGTCCACTTAGCTCTTCATTTGTAACGAAGATGGACCGATTGCAAATTTACTCTCTAAATTCAGTCTCAGATCTCAGAGCCCTGACACCAGAAAACTGTGAACTCACAGCCATGGAGGTCTAAAGGTCTGGGCATTTTGTTTTAAAACGCTTTGAGACTTCATCCCCTGTTTCATAACAGAGCTCCCGGGTTTCAGGGTAAACAGAACGCCCCTCCCTCCGCGTCCCAAGGAAAGGCAAGGCTTGGTCCCCTGGCAGCTGGGCCTGCCTGTCCCCCACCGCCACCCCTCCACTCGCAGTCTGTATACCCCAGAAGCAAGCTCTTCTTCCTAAGGCTCCTACTTAAACAGATTTTCATTTTCTGAGTGACAGCCAGTGAAAGGGAGTTGGGTAGCCTTTAACTGGAGGCAGAAAAGGCAAGACAGAATTCTGCTGGACAAAATCCTTGAGAAATAATCCATACCCAGATATTTTTATGGTAGAAAATACACTTTATCTGTAAGTTGGGCTAGCCTGATATGTAGCTGATATATATCAAGAAATGTCTTCTACCTCCTGCTTCAGTACAGAGCTAAGAAAACTCAGATTTTCTGATGGAATTTCCTTCAAGTCCTGTGGGATGCGTCTCAAACTTTCACAGGCATGTGCCTCAGTGGAGATCTTGTGATTGTGCAGATTATGATTCCTTAGGTCTAAGAAGAGCCTGAGGTCCTGCAATTCTAACAAGCTCCCAGGTGATGCCCAAATGTTGTCCAGTCTGCACTTGGAGTATCAATGCTCTAAAATGCCCTGTTTTCTTAAGATGAGAGGAGTGGCTAGGCCAAAATAAGAGCAATTAGTATTATTATTATAACAACAACAAATTTGTAATTTTTAAAAACATTTAAAGACCTGTTAAATAACTTCAGAAAATCTAGCTTAAGAAATTAAACTCCTTTCTTCAATGAAGGATGAAAGTCCTGCACTAAGAGGGAAATTTGCCTGCCCAAGCTCGTTTGCATACGAGTCTCTTAGCATCAGATAAGTATTTTCTGAAACACCTTTTAGAAACAATGGGTAGTAGTAATGAACAGACAGTGGTTCCCAAAGGCTCGCCTCTGGACCAGGTCTGGTATGGCCCGCCTGACTACAGGAGAATCACGGAGTCTGATTCAGCAGGTCTGGGGGAGCTTAGGAACTGAGGTTTCGGACCTCGGAAATACAGATTTCTGGCTGTACTGGAAATCACTGATTAGTCTTCTTAAACCACTGTAAGGTATAACTATCTTATCTAGAAAGAAAGAAACACAAGTTTAAAATTTATTTATGAGTTAGCTAGTGAGTTTGCCAAGTCCTCAGAAACTGAGGACAAGGACCCGTGAGCCTGAGGGAAGTGGCAAAGGACACAGGGCACTCCCAGAAGGAGAAAGGAGCGGGAGGCAGGCGGGAGAGGAGGCCGCTCAGAGCCCGGCAGGGAAGACAGGCCCAGAGCAGAGAGGGCGGCTGAGGACCTGTGTGCAGTCGAGGGTGGGGAAGATAATTTGGGAAACAGAGCAGATGTAGAAGTGGAAAGTACTTATATTATTCACCTACCAGGGATGATCTTATCAGGTCCATTTCTGGAAGTTATTTCTGTGAATTCTCTTAGAATTTTAGCAGCCTTTTTTGCTTCAGATTTCAAATTGGAAGGTATAGGGTTGTTCACTAAAAAGATTAAAAAAGTGATTTTAATGAAAAAAATCTACAAAATAGAAGTTAGAAGTTTGTTATAATTTCATTTTTGTCATACACAATTAAGCATTAACAAACTGTATCCAACCAGACAAAGGAAATAAATTGAAAATCCTTACTTGGTGATCATTTCATCTCTATTTTCCTAATAAATTCACTCTGAGATTGAGAAACCTTAACCTCTCAAAAATCTTAAATTTAAAATCACGGTGATCTAAAGGATCTTAAAAGGACTTAGCAACTGAACAGCAACAGTCTGGAAGGAACTCAGGCTGAGGTGGGTTCTCTCCCCTGCTGCAGCTTCCAGCAGAAAAGCGGGACATCTCAGTTTTCCCTCCCCTCAGGAGCCCTAGATCCGTGTGCTGGCATTCAGCATAAAAACATGCTCTAAACATTTCCCCCAGTTTCTGTTTACACAAATGCAATTCCAACACCAGCTTCTTCATTTGAAGCTCTCAATGCACTTTTGTTCTTTTATGATGAATAATATTAATATCCTTCCATTTCTGTCAAATCTTTTTTTAAAAATACTTCTTGTCTATTTAGGGAGGGTACTTCTCTGTTTCTTATTGATTTATATATTAAAGGAATTAATCTTTTTTCTAGAATACAAGTTACATTGATTTCCTCTTTGTCATTTGTCTTTACAATTTTCTAATGATAGTTTTTCTACTTTTTAAAAAATGAAATCAAGTTCATATCCTCTTTTAAGTCTAACAAGTATTTTTTACTAAATAAAGTAGTCCTCAAATTCATTTGGAAAAATAAGCAAGAAAGACTAGAAGAAAATGTGTGAAACGGGAAAAATAAGGGTGAAAACCTCCATCTAACATATTGTAAAGCCTCAATAAGTTACCTCCTGGTGATACAAATATGGACAGAAAAATCAATTTTACAAAATAGAAAATTCAAAAATTGGCCCAAATGTATAAGTGAATTTAATATGTGATGAATACTGCATCTCAAATAAATGTGGAAAAGTTGTCTTACACAGTAAATAGTCGCCTTTGGGGGAAAAAATCATCCGCAGCGTCACACTACATGAACTCCAAATCTATCAATGCCAAGAGTCAAACCATAAAAAAACCAGAAATTATGGGAGAATTACTTTTCAAATTCATAGTGTAAAAGGCCCATGAGTTTTGAGATGAAAAGTTAAAAAAAAAAAAAAACAGAAATTATGGTATAAGGCATAAATGCATTGTAAAAATAACAGAAAAAGTATAGGTATGCAAATACTGAAGAAAAAAAGACACTCCGACCCCTGATATTCACCAGCACTGCTGTCTGCATTGAGCGTGTGCTTCAACTGGTTCCTGTTGTTAAACAAGTAGGTTATTTCATTTTTAGCTTTTATTGACACCACTGTTGGATAGTAATTATCTTGAGAGAATCTTAGGAGTTGGAATTAATGACTTAAAAAAATTTTTAGGCTTTTTTCCATTATCAAGTCACCTTCTAAAAACACTCTCCAAGCTTAGACCCACCAAGTGCTACCACGAGCGGGCTGCCCCCAGCGGAGCGGCCGAGGCAAGGCGGGCGGCAGGCAGCCCCACGCGCAGCGGCCCGGACGAGGGAGCGGCGCTGAGCGCGCAGGGCACACGGGCGGGCGGGACAGGCGCCGAGAGCGCCGGCTGCACACGGCGCCCGCCGGGCGGGCCTCTGCTCTCCCGCGCCCCCTGGCTCCTACCAGAAGGCACGGCTGCGCGCGGCGGGCGGCACGGGCTATGCGCGGGCTATGCACAGCTATGCACGGCTATGCACGGCTATGCACGGCTGCACGGGCTATGCGCGGGCTATGCACGGGCTATGCACGGCTGCGCGCGGCGGGCGGCACGGGCTATGCACGGGCTATGCACGGCTGCGCGCGGCGGGCGGCACGGGCTATGCACGGCTATGCACGGGCTATGCACGGGCTATGCACGGCTGCGCGCGGCGGGCTGCACCGGCTATGCGCGGCTATGCACGGGCTATGCACGGCTATGCACGGGCTATGCGCGGCTGCACGGGCTATGCACGGCTATGCGCGGGCTATGCACGGCTGCGCGCGGCGGGCGGCGGGGAGGCGCGCGGCGGGCAGGATCTCCCACCCGCACGCGCTCCTCAGCGCAGCGCCGGCCTCGGAGCCGCTGCTCAGACGCGGGGCAGCGCCTCTCCCCACCCTCTCCTTCACTGGCTGCCGGGAGCTGCCCATGACCTGGAGCATGAGGGGGAAATAACTCTGATCGTGGCAAGAAATCGAGATGTGTGGGCTTGCGGCGGCTGAAACTTGTCATCTCTCCATGGCATCTGCTGCAGAATATGGAAAAGGATTTGCAATGTTTATTTTCTAACTTAGAACTAGACTTGACTTGTTTAATATACTTCTAATCAGTCAGTTTGGGGAGGTAGATAAATGGGTAAAAACACTTTTAAGATATACATACGTTAATATCTTTCTCTTTGAATATATACCTTTTATAATAGACTATTTGCAAGTCCTTCTTAAAGAAAGCAAAGCTGTGGTTTTTGCCTTTTCATTAAATGTTAAAATGGATGAAAAGATGATCTTGGCTGCACCTGGAAACAGCCTCACGTCAGCGGGCCCTCCCTGCGCTCCGCCCCATCCCTGAGTTATGCCAGCTCCTGCGGCTGTCACCTCCCGCTCGCCTGGAAGAGGTGCAGCAGGCGAGTCCAGCAGCGGGTATACCGGGGACCTGAACTGTGGGAACCATTTGCTCTGAAGGGGGACATGTGCAAGGACCTCCTTCTTGGAGGAGGTGAGGCTCAGCTGCAGACGGCAGAGCGCCGTGCTCCACCAGGCTGGGCCCCTCTGGGAGCTGTGCCCAGGGGTACTGGCAGGCGTGGGATCTGGGTGAGGCGGGGGCAGGACCCTCAGAGCCCGTGGGGGGCTCCAGTTTCTGAGTGGAGGGGGCTGTGCAGAGTTCTCCGAGGGCCTTTCTTGGGCCTTTGGCTCAGGAGGCTCTGCCAGATGACCTCTCACCACTCGCTGACCCCGCCTGACCCTTCCTGAGGAAGCTCGGCAACGCCCCTCTAAATGAGCTCTGCTGGTCCTCCCAGAGCACACGCTGAAGGCCGCGTGCGGAGCCAAGAGCACCGAGGACTTGGCAAATCCAGCCGCCATCTGTTCTCCTATGGCCTGAATGTGAAAGTGCTGTTGCTGCTGCTGCGAAGTCGCTTCGGTCGTGTCCGACTCTGTGCGACCCCATAGACAGCAGCCCACCAGGCTCCCCCATCCCTGGGATTCTCCAGGCAAGAACACTGGAGTGGGTTGCCATTTCCTTCTCCAATGCACGAAAGTGAAAAGTGAAAGTGAAGTCGCTCAGTTGTGTCCGACCCTTAGCGACCCCATGGACTGCAGCCCACCAGGCTCCTCCGACCATGGGATTTTCCAGGCAAGAGCACTGGAGTGGGGTGCCATTGCCTTCTCGGATGTGAGAGTGGTTGGTTGCAAAAAAATGAATCAAAAGAAGACTGTTTCGGGGGAGAACACACTTTCAAAGATGAAATAGGTAAAATCAGCACTGACAGCTAAACACTCGTGACCTGTGGTGATAAAGGGCACTAAATAGTGAGCTCAAGTCGAAAGTGTTCTCCCACAATGAGAATCACATTGCACGCATCAGTACACCTGGATTACAGAAGTGCTCAGTTATCACTACAATCCAGTCACCAATAAAAACATGTGGAAGGTTGTTTTCTCTCTTGTGTGTCAATACACAGTTCTGCCTCTTGGCTGGCAAAGCCTGATCTACTGGCTGGCTGGCCCTACAGGAAAAAATGGCAACCTCTGACCTCTTAAAATACCATTCATTCTTCAAGATCAACCTTAAACTCTGTTTCTACTTGAAATCATTGCACACAGACAGCCCTTTGAGGAACTGAAATCTTAGACCAGGCCTGAGATTTGGCACGAAGCCCTCCCACCCACCGGCCCTGCTCCGGGCCATCCCTTCCTGGGGCAGCTAAGCAGAGCCTCACCGCTTGGACCACACAAAACACGGGTGAGCTGAGGGGTGAGGAGCAGCCCTACCCCACGCCTGGAGGGCGAGGCCCGGGGGTCAGCAGCACCAAGGCTGCTAACGCTGACTCCATCCACCTTGCCAGCTCAACATTGTCACCTGTCATCTGACTCTACAGATTAGGTCACTGCAGGTGCAGACCTTCCACACACCCTGAAGGGAGTTCAGGCTGGAGATCAGGAACAAAGCCCTCTCTGCTCTGGAAAAACTGGTGGAACAGGCCTTCAGATAATTAGATATTTTCAGGAGAAGATTTTAAGAGCCCCATTTCTTGCCTTTTCTCATATCTAGAAGAGCACTAAAATCATGAATGGAGACACCCCTTCCTTGTAACGAGCAGCAACTTCCTGCCAAAAGGTGTGCTTGATTGCAGGTACCCCCTTCAGCAAAAGAGAAGTATTGGCCTCCCCGCCCCATCTCTTCAGAGCAGCTCCTCAGCAGTACCTCCGCGACGGTCTGCTGGGTTACGTTCCTCGTTTTGCACCGAATAAACTGAACTCTCAGCTCTCACACTGTGCATCTCTTTCGGTCAACAGCCTCCAGGAATGAGCCAAGAGGTGGAGGCTACGGTCCTCTCAGCCTCCCCAAGGCGCCATCCTTTTCTATTCACATTCAACCCTAGGCCTGTGACTTTAAACACCATTTATATCTGGTAATCCTTTCCCGAAATGCCAGACTCAGGGTATCAATTACTAATTGAATATTGAAATCAAGTCAGCATCTCAAATAAATCACATTTAAATGTTACAGTGATGCCCGACTCCTCTCCAGCCTGCTCCCCAAGTTTCCTTTCCAGGTGGGCACCATCCATCAGGAGCTCACTCTCAAACCCCAGGCCAGCTGGGACGCCCACATTTCTCTCGTGCCTTGCCATCTCCCAGTACACAGCACCAAACACAAGCCTCCAGCTTAGAATCTGACTGCATCTCTCCCTCCTCCTGCCTCCAGTCTGGCCCAGGGAGTATCAGTCCTGTGGTGTCCGTTCAGCAGCCTCCTCTGGGGTTTCTGGTTCCAATCTTGAACTCCTGTTCATTTCTCCAAGGAAATGCTCTAAGTAATATCTCAAATAATAGCAGTCCACTGATAACATCCCTTAAAGTTCCTCCATCACATTTAGCCTGCACCATGACCTGTATCTGTGTGGGGCAGATGCGGGGTGGCTGGGCTTGCCAGGACTGAACAATAAGGCCGAGGAGCCAGAGGAGAGGACAGACAGGGCCCGGAGCTCGGCAGGCTGCGGGTCATGCGGGCGGCGGATCAGCCCCAGGGCGGCCAGTGGCAGCGATGAGGCTGAGGAGCCACGCGCTCCAGGATTGCTCCAAGCTCAGCTCCCGCCTCCCCAGACCCCTTTCCGGGCACTCCAGCATGGCTTCTGCCAAGGCCCCTGGGTGGCAAGCTGATCGACACTGGGCAGCCAGTAAAGGTTTACAGGCTTAGTGAGGACCAGCTGTGGGACAACCAGGGTGCCAGCATGCTATCCAGCTATGGGGAGTGGCTGAAGGGCATGTCCCTGCTAGTCAGGGCCTGACAAAACGTGGTCTGCTGGAGAAGGGAATGGCAAAACACTTCAGTACTCTTGCCTCGAAAACCCCATGAACACCATGAAAAGGCAAAAAGATATGACACCAGAAGATGAGCCCCCAGGTCAGTAAGTGTCCAATACACTACTAGGGAAGAATGGAGAAACAGCTCCAGAAAGAAGGAACAGGCTGGGCTAAAACAGAAACATCACTCAGCTGTGGATGTCTCTGGTGGTGAAAGTAAAGCCCAGGGCTGTAAAGAACAATACTGCAAAGGAACCTGGAACGTTAGGTCCAGGTGCAACGAATCAAGGTGAATCAAGGTAAACTGGACATGGTCAAGCAGGAGACGGTAAGCGTGAACATCGACACTGTAGGGACCAGTGAACTAAAGTGGACGGAATGGGCAAATTTATTTCAGACGATCATCGTATCTACTACCGTGGGCAAGAACCCATTAGGAGAAACGGAGTGGCCCCCACAGGCAACAAGAGTCCAAAATGCAGTACTTGGATACAGTCTCAAAACAACAGAATGATCTTCGTTCGTTTCCAAGACAAACCGTTAAACATCACAGTAATTCAAGTCTATACTCCAACCACTAATGCCAAAGAAGATGACACTGAATGGTTCTACGAAGACCTACAAACAAGGCCTTCTAGAACTAACACCAAAAAACAAAATATCCTTTTCATCATAATCAGTTTCCCTCGTGGCTCAGATGACAGAGAATCTGCTTGCAATGCTGGAGACCCAGGTTGGATCTCTGCCTTGGGAAGATCCCCTGGAGAAGGGAATGGTTACCCACTCCAGTATTCTTACCTGGAGAATCCCATGGACAGAGGAGCCTGGAGGGCTACAGTCCCTGGGGTCACAAAGAGTTGGACATGACTGAGTGACTAACACTTTCTTCATCACAGGGAACTGGAATGTAAAAGTAGGAAGTCAAGAGACATCTGGAGTAACAGGAAAGATTGGCCTCAGAGTACGAAATGAAGCAGGGCAAAGGTTAACAGAGTTTTGCAAAGAGAACACACTGGTCATAGCAAACACCCTCTTCCAACAACACAAGAGATGACTCTGCACATGGACATCACCAGATGGTCAATATTGAAATTAGACTGATTATGTTCTTTGCAGCTGAAGATGAAGACGCTCTATACAGTCAGCAAAAACAAAACCTGGAGCTGGCTGTGGCTCAGATCATCAGCTCCTTACCACAAAATGCAGGCTCAAATTGAAGAAAGTAGGAATAGCAAGGAGAGATAAGAAAGTCTTCCTTGGTGATCAATGCAAAGGAATAGAGGAAAATAATAAAGTAGGAAAGACTAGAGATCTCTTCAAGAAAATTAGAGATACCAAGGGAACAATTCATGCAAAGATGGGCTCAATAAAGGACAGAAATGGGATGGACCTAACAGAAGCAGAAGATACAAGAAGAGGTGGCAAGAATACACAGAAGGAGTATACAAAAAAGATCTTCATGATCCAAGAACTACAACGGTGTGCTCACTTACCTAGAGCCAGACATCCCGGAGCGTGAGGTCAGGTGGCTCTTAGGAAGCTTTACTATGAACAAAGCTAGTCGAGGTGATGGAATTCCAGTGGAGCTATTTCAAACCCTAAAAGGTGATGCTGTAAAAGTGCTGCACTCAACATGCCAGCAAATTTGGAAAATGCAGCAGTGGCCACAGACTGGGAAATGTCAGTTTTCATTACAATCCCAAAGAAAGGCAGTGCCAAAGAGTGCTCAAACTACTGCACAATTGCACTCATCTCACACGCTAGTAAAGTAATGCTCAAAATTCTCCAAGCCAGACTTCAGCAATACGTGAACCGCGAACTTCCAGATGTTCAAGCTGGTTTAGAAAAGGCAGAGGAACCAGAGATCAAATTGCCAACATCTAGGGGATCACTGAAAAAGCAAGAGTTACAGAAAAGTATCTACTTCTGCTTTATTGGTTACACCAAAGCCTTTGACTGTGTGCATCACAACAAACTGTGAAGAGACAGGAATACCAGTCTACCTGCCTCCTGAGAAATCTGTATGCAGGTCAAGAAGCAACAGTTAGAACTGGACATGGAACAACAGCCTGGTTCCAAATCAAGAAAGTAGTACATCAAGGCTATATATTGTCTCCCTGCTTATTTAACTTATATGCAGAGTACATCATGCGAAATGCTGGAATGGATGAAGCACAATCTGGAATCAAGATTGCCGGGAGAAATATCAATAACCTCAGATATGCAGATGACACCACCCTTATGGCAGAAAGTGAAGAGGAACTGAAGAGCCTCTTGATCAAAGAGGAGAGTGAAAAAGCTGGCTTAAAACTCAACATTGAAAAAACTAAGATCATGGCATCCAGCCCCATCACTTCATGGTAAATAGATGGGGAAACAATGGAAACAATGACAGACTTTATCTTTTTAGGCTCCAAAATCACTGCAGATGCTGACTGTGGCCATGACATTAAAAGACGCTTGCTCACTAGAAGAAAAGCTCTGACCAACCTAGGCAGCATATTAAAAAGCAGAGACATCACTTTGCCAACAAAAGTCCATGTAGTCAAAGCAATGATTTTTCCAGTGGCCATGTATGGATGTGAGAGTTGGATACGTGTGAGTGAGAACTGTACAGGAGCTGGTGACCAAAACCATCCCCAAGTAAAAAAAAAAAAAAAGCAAGAAGGCAAAATAGTTGTCTGAGGAGGCCTTATCGACAGCTGAGAAAATAAGAGAAGTGAAAGGCAAAGGAGAAAGGGAAAGATATACCCAACTGAATACAGAGTTCCAGAGAATAGCAAGGATAGATAAGAAAACCTTCTTAAGTGAACAATACAAATAAACAGAGGAAAACAGTAGAATGGGAAAGATCTAGAGATCTCTTCAAGAAAATTGGGGATTTTATGCAAAAGGGAACATTGGGGATTTTATGCAAAGACGGGCACAATAAAGGACAGAAATGGCAAGGACCTAACAGAAGCAGAAAATACTAAGAAGAGGTAGCAAGAACGCACAAAGAAGTGTACAAAAAGGTCTTAATGTGGACAACCATGATGGTGTGGTCACTGACCTAGAGCCAAACATCCTGGAGGGAGAAGTCAAGTGGGACTTCGGAAGCATCACTACAAACAAAGGTATTGGAGGTGATGGAATTCCAGCTGAGCTATTTCAAATCCTAAAAGATGATCCTGGTAAAGTCCTACACTCAATATGCCAGCAAATTTGGAAAACTCAGCAGTGGCCACAGGACTGGAAAATATCACTTTTCAATCCCAAAGAAAGGCAATGCCAAAGAATGTTCAAATTATACTACAATTGCACTTATTTCACATGCTAGCAAGATTATCCTCAAAATCTTTCAAGCTGGCTTCAGCGGTACATGAACAGAGAACTTCCAGATATATACTTTGGATTTAGAAAAGGCAGAGAAACCAGAGATCAAATTGCCAACATCCGTTAGATCATACTTCTCCATTGACTATGTTAAAGTCCTTGACTGTGTGGATCACAACAAACTGTGGAAAATTCTTAAAAAGATAGGAATACCAGTCCACCTTACCTGTCTCCTGAGAAACCTGTATGCAGGTCAAGAAGCAACAGTTAAAGCCAGAAATGTAACAACGGACTGGGTCCAAATTGGGAAAGGAGTACGTCAAGGCTGTACATTGTCACCCTGCTTATTTAACATACAGGCAGAGTACATATGCAAAATGCCAGGATGGATTACTCACAAGCTGGAATCAAGATTGCTGGGAGAAATATCAGCAATTTCAGATATGCAGATGATGGCTTAATGGCAGAAAGTGAAGAACTAAAGAAACTCTTGATGAGTGTGAAAGAGGAAAGTGAAAAAGCTGGTTAAAACTCAACATTCAAAAAATTAAGTTCATGGCATCTGGTCCCACCAATTTATGGCAAATAGATGAAGAAAAAAATGAAACAATGCCAGACTTTATTTTCTTGGGCTCCAAAATCACTGTGGACAGTGAAATTAAAAGACATTTGCTCCTTGGAAGAAAAGTTAAAGTGAAAGGGTTAGTTGTTCAGTGGTGTCTGGTTCTTTGTGTTCCTAGGGACATAGTAGCCTGCCAGGATCCCACGTCCATGGAATTTTCCAGGCAGAATACTGAAGTGAGTAGCCATTCCCTTCTCTAGCAAATCTCCCCCACCGAGAGATCAAACCTGGGCCTCCTGTAGTGCAGGCAAATTCGTCACCGTCTGATCCCCTAGTGAAGAATGTCATGACAAACCTGTAGTGTGTTACACAGCAGAGACATCACATCGCCAACAAAGGTCCATGTGCTCAAGCTGCGGTTTTCCCAGCAGTCGTGTACAGCTGCGAGAGCTGCAGTGTCAGACCGCGTGAGTGCAACAGGGATCATCTTCAGAGTCAATGGAGACTGAAGACCAAAGAGAGGTCCACGTGCAGGTCAGGGACTGCAGTCAGAACTGCACACGGAGCAGCAGACTGGTGCCAAAAAGGGAAAGGAGGGCGTCAGGGCTGCGTGTCGTCACCCTGCTTACTTAACGGAAAGGAGGGCGTCAGGGCTGTGTACTGTCTCCCTGCTTATCTAACTTACATGCAGAGGACACCATGAGAAGCGCTGGGCTGGAAGAAGCACAAGCTGGAACCAAGATTGCGGGGAGAAACATCAGTCACCTCAGATATGCAGATGACACCACCCTTGTGGCAGAAAGTGAAGAGGAACTAAAGAGCCTCTTGATGAAAGTGAAAGTGGAGAGTGAAAAAGTTGGCTTAAAGCTCAACATTCAGAAAACGAAGATCACAGCATCTGGTCCCATGACTCCATGGGAAATAGATGGGGAAACAGTGGAAACAGTGTCAGACTTTATTTTGGGGGGCTCCAAAATCACTGCAGATGGTGACTGCAGCCATGAAATTAAAAGACGCTTACTCCTCGGAAGAAAAGTTATGACCAACCTAGATAGCATATTCAAAAGCAGAGATATTACTTTGCCAACAAAAGTCCGTCTAGTCAAGGCTATGGTTTTTCCTGTGGTCATGTATGGATGTGAGAGTTGGACTGTGAAGAAAGCTGAGCGCCGAAGAATTGATGCTTTTGAACTGTGGTGTTGGAGAAGAGTCTCGAGAGTCCCTTGGATTGCAAGGAGATCCAACCAGTCCACTCTGAAGGAGATCAGTCCTGGGTATTCATTGGAGGGACTGATGCTGAAGCTGAAGCTCCAGTCCTTTGGCCACCTCATGCGAAGAGTTGACTCATTGGAAAAGACTCTGATGCTGGGAGGGATTGGGGGCAGGAGAAGGGGACGACCGAGGATGAGATGGCTGGATGGCATCACCGACTCGGTGGACGTGAGTCTGAGTGAACTCCAGGAGTTGGTGATGGACAGGGGGGCCTGGCGTGCTGCGATTCATGGGGTCGCAAAGAGTCGGACACGACTGAGCGACTGAGCTGAACACCAAAAGCAAACCTGACTGGGCAGACCTGGCAAAGACCCAACTCCTCTTCTCGAACCCGCTCTGAAAAGTGACTGAAGTGGGGCTCGGGAGGAAAGGCTTGCGTCTCTGGCACTTGAGTGTGTGGTTTGAGACTCATCCACACACCGGTCCAGGACTCTCAGCTGCAGTCCTCACAGGTCAAGAGTGCTTTTACAAAGTACACAGAGGCTCAATTTCTCTCAGTGCCTTGCATTAATAAACTGCAGTGGAAATTGGTTCCTTTGGCTGCTAAATATCTGTCTTTTGAGGGGGGCCAGCAATTTGTCTGTTCCCCCTAAAACAGCATCCAGAGCAGGACAGGGGACCCGTTTGCTGAATCAGAACAAGTGTCCTCCCTGTGCCACAGCAGAGCTTTGTAACCAGAGCTGATCTACACCAGCATCTGGCCGGGATTGTGTGGGAGCAGTCAGAACTCTCTTGCAGGTACTTGTGTTTGGACTTGTTGCAAGATTTTTTCACCACTGGGGAGAGCCTGAGAGCAGAGCTGTGCAGAGAAGCTTCTGACTAGAGATAGAGAGGGAAGCTGGGCTCTGCTGGCTCTCCTTCAGCCCGGGGCTGGGCCACAGCTGAAGCCACAACCAGCCCTTGCAGGTCTTGCGTTTCCGGCACTGGAGGCAGATTCTTTACCACTAGCACCACCTGGGAAGCCCCCTCTTCAGGCACATGGGCCAGTAAAATCCTCTTCTGCTAAAGCCAGTTTGGATCAGATTTTCTGGAACGTGCAACTAAAGTTTAGTAAATGATCATAAATCCTACCCCCAAAAAACCTTCTACTTTGACCTCTATCAACCAAGCAGAGTTAAATCAGTTAAACAAGAAAATTCCATGTTGAGAGTTGCTATTGCAAACATCCTGTTTAGGGAAGGTCAGAGCCTCTTTTCTAAACATGGGAAGGGAAGCTACTGGGCTGGGGAATTCAGATCCAGCTGGGATGCCTGCAGACCACTGAACCTGAGTGCCAGACACAGCCCTAGTCACCGAGAACTGGTGTCACAAGGCTGGCCATGGTGAGGACAGCTTCACGTTCAGCTGAACTCCAGAAGAGCCTGGCTAATGCGTTTGAATAGCACAGATCCTACTGAATCTCTAATAAAAGCATATTGCCCAATCATAGTTGTGTATAGTGAATTTCTCTGTCAGAGCCAACAAGTAACAACAATGATTTGGAGACAAGCCTCAATTCCAGTCCTCAGTATCATGCTGTGGCTCTTCCACATTCCTCTGCTGACCATAAGGCAGAGGGGCACGGTCTGATCAGAAGGCTGCTATCATTATGTTGAAGTCATGAAGATACAGGTCACTATTACATGGTTTGCATCTGAACAGTCATAAAAGTTTTAAGTCTCTTGAATTCCAAGGCAACGCAAATTATACATAAATATTTGAGTTTCCTCCTAAGAGAAGGATGGGTGCCAAACCTCAAGCCAAGAAAACAGAGGCAAAATTTCCTCTAAAAAGTAGCTAAAATAGGGCTTCCCTGGTGGTCCACTGGTTAAGAATCTGCCTTGCGGTGCAAGGGACACTGGTTCGATCCCTGGTCCTGGAAGACCCCACAGGCTGTCGGGCAACTGAGCCACGACTGCTGCGCGCACACGCCTAGAGCCGGTGCTCCGCACAGGAGCCAGCATAGTGGGCAGCCCACACCCTGCAACAAAACCCTGTGCAGCCAAGAACGAAATAAAACGGAAAGTAACTAAAATAATCGAAAATTGCCTAAGTCGTCTCTTTTTTTTTTTAATTGAGGACTTTTTTTAAATACTGAGGAGAAAATTTTTACTTTTGAAACCTCAAAACCTTGAAATGACCTTAAGACGTAGAAATAATTTCCGTATTGATCAGAGGGTATTAAACTCAGGGCTGGGGGCACTGGGGGCAACCAGGACATTAGAATCTACTTAGAGAAAGTTGCCACTAGGAGAGAAGACTGACTAGTTTCCTGTCTGGCCCTTCAGAGGTCTGGAATGAATGCAGGAGGGGAATGGCCCCTCCCAGCACCTCAACACTGTAAGACTTCAAGGGCTTCCAAACTTTCCTTCTGTTGACGACAAGCATCCAATATATTATTTTCCTCAACAGAGTCTCAATTACGAGAAGGCTATCCATAGAAAATTTTTTACAAAATTTTAGTTTGGCTATAAATCTTAGCTAAAAGAAACTTTATATGTGATCTTTCAAAAATCTTTGAAATATTGCCTTTAGCTTTATTAGTATATCATCATCATGGATACCACTGCCTGATAACTATGGCCATTGTTTCTTAAACCAGTTCTCACCTTTCTGTGATCCAGGCTTAACTGCTTCCTTTGTCTTAAGGAGACAAAGTCTGCCAGTTCTAGAAATCAAAACGGCCCCTCTGGTCAGGTCATTAACCTTCTAGTCCAAACTTCAAACCAAACCGATCATTTGAACCCCAAACACTAGCGCAGCCTCTGCCTCTTTTCTGTTCCCGACTGCAGGCTTTGGATAGGGGACAGAAGAGTAACGAGACCCATAACTTCCAGCGTAAGGAGACCCGTGACTTCTCGCTTTACCATTCCTCAAGCTGAAGAGGGGTCCTGGCTCAGAGGAAGACTATGTGCCGCTCCAGTCTGGTCACTGACTGTGAAACATTGATTCCTCCCAAAGAAAGTAAAGTTCAGGGCGCTGAGGTCTTCACGGACTCAATGGGGCGAGTGTGAGTGCACTCGGGAGAGGGGGATGGACAGGGAGGCCTGGCGGGCTGCGGTTCATGGGGTCGCGAGGAGTCGGACACGACTGAGCGCCTGAGCTGAAGGCCTTCAGCTGCACAGGACGGCGTCTTACCACGACTCCTTGCGCATGAGGCAGCTTGTAGAAGGACGGCTGTGCCCAGCGGCCAGTTAGCCACCGGGCAGCAACATCCCTCGTCTTGTTGGCAGCCTCCTTTCCAAACATCACTTCCTAATTTCTAAACAGAGAGAAACTCCCTGAGAAAATTTCCTAAATGCAATAAAAGCATCAAATCACTCTCGATGAGCAACAATTTCTTTTAAATAATTTTTTTAATCTTTCAAAAGATGAGGAGTATTCACTAAGTTTATAGAAACTTTGTTTAAATAGAACATTTGTAAACCAGGTAACCAATTCTCCTTAGTTTAAGCATGATAAACAGGCTGGAAGTAATAACTTCCCGCCTGCAGCTGGTCACTGCACAGGTATTTCAACAGCAGGCCACGCAAAGAACTAAACAATACCCCTGCAGACTTGTTTCTCCGAGGAGGGTGTGTGCAGAGTGTCTGACAAACCCGTGATTAACTCAGGCATCTCTCCCATCCCGATAAAAGTCTCATGAGGGCAAGGATGCGGAACACTGCGTGTTCTCTATATAAAAGAAGACCTAGAAACCTCGCCCTTTTGGTAGAACATTCTGGGGCCATCAGCTTCCTACTGTCTGTGGGCAGGGGTCCCCTGTCTGGGTCATTCTCTCCAACTCAGCCTCAGCAGCAGCAGCAGAGGCGACACTCCGGTTGAGAGGAAGTGAAAACGACACGTTTCCAGCTAGTAGGCGCCATCTCATTACCGTCTGGTCATCTACCAACTCGGAGCAGTTTCCTGCTTCTTTAAACAAGGAAAAACGACCACAGCAAAGAGATACGGGGTCCAGGGCTCTCAGAGCCGGGCTGCAGTCAGTCTGCCCTGAGCGATACCGGCAAAGCGCGGCTGAGCCCGGAGGGCCCGGCAGTTACGCCTCAGGAGGCCGCGGAGCAAGGGCCGCGCCCGCACTCCTGCCCGAGGGGGAGGCCGGCGCCACGCGGACGGGCCTCGCGGAGGCCCGGCGGGGCTGCGCCTGCACGCAGGGAACGAGCGGACAGCAAGCGGCCCCTGGCGCCAAGCTTTGCAGGCGGACACATCGTAAGACGTGGATGGGAACCGAAGCACCGGAAGCACGAAGAGCCTGTCTGTTCCTCGACGGGGCCCGAGCGCGCAGCACCGCCCCGTTTGGGGAGAGCCCTTTTAACTTCTGCCGGCTTGTGGGGGGGCTGACAGCAGGAAAGGACGCGCCACCGCAGCCAGCCCGGAGACACGGCTTCCCCCTCCCCCGAAGGCTGGCCCTCCCCGGCGAGACTCAGGCCCGGGGCAGCCCCGCGGCCAGGGCAGCCCCGCGCCGACGCCCCTACTCACTCGCGACCCCGAGCCTGGCCCGCTCCGGCGCCCCGGCGCTGAGGACCGCGCCCGGGGACGGGACGCGCGCTGCCGCGGCGCACACCTGGGCGGAGAGGGGCGGGGGGCGCACACCTGGGCGGGGCCCGCTGCGGGCGGCCACACCTGGGCGGAGAGGGGCGGGCGGCCACACCTGCGCGGAGAGGGGCGGGCGGCGCACACCTGGGCGGAGAGGGGCGGG
>SJXO01001352.1:210664-234923 GCA_006408615.1 Connochaetes taurinus
GCCGGCGGCGCTGGGCCCGGACCGCGCAAGCGCACAGCCGCCCGCCCGCCCCGAGGGCGGCGCCGGACCGCGCAGGCGCCCGGGGGGCCGCTCGCAGTGCGCACGCGCCGCGCCGGCAGTTCCGACGTCATCGCCGGGCGCCCCGCGCGCGCGGGAAGATGGCTGAGCGGGTGACCAAGTCGGTGCTGTTCGTGTGTCTGGGTGAGACGGCGCCGACCTGGCCCCGCCCTGAGCCTCCCGGAGGGCTGGGGGGGGCGGCCTGCGTCCCGAGCCGCCGAGCGCCGCTCAGCCGGGGAAGGTGCTGGGGGCGGCCCTGCGCGCGGCGCTCGGCGAGCCCGGTTCTCGGGCCGGTGGCCGAGCCGACGCCTCCGTGCGGGCCTGGGTCTCTAGCTTTGGCCCAGTCTTCTCAGGCCCGGGTCCCCGCTCCCTCCAGGTCGGGGCTCCTGCCGTTGTGCTTGCCTATCATTCCTTCCCCTGCAGGCAAACCCGAGGCCGCTGAACGGATCTGACCTTTAAGGGTCTTCTGATCCCCGAGCCCCACGATAGCACCGGTTTGCGGGCCTGCTTCTTTGCCTCAGGCTCCCAGATGGAGCGCGCTTAAAGGCAGATGGAGTGCGAAGGCGTAGGATTTCTTGTTGTAAAATTCAAACCCGAGAGATTTGATTCTCTAGGCCGTTGTGTAACAGCCCCGTGCGCCAATATTTCTCTGCATGAAATGAAGGTATTTTTCTCCCTTTTAATTCTTCAGGTACTTTCCAGCTCGGAATTATTTCATTTTTAAGATTTCAGCAATCAGCCTTCCTTTCTTAAAATAGAGTTCAGTGTCCCTTTAGATTTCAGGACTCTTCCTTTGATACCGCACCTCGGCATTTTCACCCCATTTCCTTAATTCCCAGAGAAAAAGGCCTAAATGGCCAATACTCCATAAAAAGCTCTGGATGAGTCTGCATTCCCTGCAGAATAATAGCTTTTCCACTCCTCTTTAGATGTGCTCTTACGGAAGACCACAGAGATCTGCTTGGCCTTTTCCACTTTGCCTGGTTTCCTATTTCCTACCCACACACCCTCTGGCTGCCTGCTCCCTTGCTTTTCAGCTGCTCAGCGTGCCTTCCACTGTGTACTTCTTTCTGGGAACTCACTTTGCATTTTTCCAGGAGAATCTTTCTAAAAGGTCAGACCCAAGCATTCCCTTTACTTTTTCCAGATCCTCTTGGTACAGGTAATTCTTCCCATGACTCTTTATAGACATCTTTCCTCACACAAATTTTATTATAATTACTTGAAAGCCTGCTGCAATGACTGTGGCTTATTTTTCTTTCTGTTTTCAGCTTTCAGACAAAATATGTTCAAGTATTTGTGGAATTGAATATCTATGAAGGAAAAAGTGAGAGGCTTCCTTGTTTCACGTTGACAGTGGGGTTCTACACTGAAGGTGACTGATGGACTCGGCAGCTTTGTTAAAGGGTGGTTCGGTCTGTGTTGAGTAGCTAATAGGGCTCCGTTGCTGTGCTTATTTTACTTAGCGGTGTTGATAGGCTGACATGGTGCACTCTGCTGGCTCTGGATGGGAGCTATCTGCTTGTGTGTGTTTTCATCAGTACGCTTTCTTGTTCCAGCAGCTGCCACGGTGCCAGGCACTGTTCTGAGTGCTGGGGATACAGTGGTGAGGAGAACAGACAACAATCCCTGCCTCTCCAGAGCTCACATTGTGTCATCAACAATGAAGTGTTTGGCTACTCAGTTAGCTGGTGTTAACACTTAAGGCAGGAAGGGCGGATGGGAGTGGCGTGCAGTTGTAGGAAGGGTTTTGGGGGGAGGCCTTACCGAGAAGGTGCCATTTGAAGAAAGACTTGGAAAAAGTAGGGAAGCAAGCATAGGGTATTTTGGAAAAGTATCCTGGACCTGGAGGAAAGCAGGTGAAAGATTCTGAAATGAGGGCTCTGGTCATGCTCACGGCACAGCAGGGAAGCTGTAGCACTGGGCCTGGCGCCCTAGTTGCTTCTGGACGGACTTGCCTAAGTTCCCGAGGACTTGGAGATAATGTTGACTCGTTTTCTCAGCGCCCAGTGGCTCGGAAACTTGCCCCGTTCTTGGTGCACATACAGTGAGTGTTCTGAGGCAGAAGTCGGCAAACCCTTTAAAGAGCCAGAGAACAGGTACATTGTGCTTTGCCGGTCACACCAGAAGCGTAGTGCAGAAGCAGCCCCGCCAGTGTGCGAATGGTCATGCTCGGTGTGACCAGTCGTGCCCACTGGAATCTGAATTCTGTATAACAGTCTCATGTCACAACATACTGTACTTTTGAGTTTTTTCAATCGCTTAAAAACGTAAAAATTATTTTTAGCATTGAGAACTGTATACAGAGGTGGTGGGTCCTGATTTCTGGTTTTCAGACGCATATTAGGTCCTGTGGAGAACGGACCTGGTGAGGCTGTGTAAGGACTTGGGTCACTGAGGGAGCTAAGCCTTTGGAGGATTTTGAGCAGCGGTGGGGAGCTCAGGGGTTGTGGCCGCTGAGCTGTTGTGTTGAGACTGGACTTGGGTCACTGAGGGAGCTAAGCCTTTGGAGGATTTTGAGCAGCGGTGGGGAGCTCAGGGGTTGTGGCCGCTGAGCTGTTGTGTTGAGACTGGACTTGGGTCACTGAGGGAGCTAAGCCTTTGGAGGATTTTGAGCAGCGGTGGGGAGCTCAGGGGTTGTGGCCGCTGAGCTGTTGTGTTGAGACTGGACTTGGGTCACTGAGGGAGCTAAGCCTTTGGAGGATTTTGAGCAGCGGTGGGGAGCTCAGGGGTTGTGGCCGCTGAGCTGTTGTGTTGAGACTGGACTTGGGTCACTGAGGGAGCTAAGCCTTTGGAGGATTTTGAGCAGCGGTGGGGAGCTCAGGGGTTGTGGCCGCTGAGCTGTTGTGTTGAGACTGGACTTGGGTCACTGAGGGAGCTAAGCCTTTGGAGGACTTTGAGCAGCGGTGGGGAGCTCAGGGGTTGTGCTGAGACTGGACTGAGGAGGGTGAATACCACAAGAGGGAGAGCCACCACTGAAAGCGAGCTTGTGTGGTGGAGGGGGTGAGATGTGGCGTCCTGATGGGATTTGAGGTCACCGTTTGCCATTTCGCTTCCAGCCTGTATGCAGGACAGTAACAGCAGTGCATTTCCAAAAGGTGAAAGTTTTATTCCTTCAAAGCATTTACATGGACCTTTTTCAGGTTGAAGTGCAGAAAAGTGTCACGTGTTTGCCATCAGTAAGGGTGAGAGCAGAAAAGAATGGAACTGCTTGTTCTGGCGAGACTGTGAGTACTGGGTGTTTCTGTGCAGTGGACCGACTGGAGGGTGTGTGCTGCTGCTGTGTCCAGCCAGCACCGCGGGAAGTGAGAGCTCAGTGGCGCTGGGCGGCCTTTTCCTACAATTAATCAGTGTTTATTGATAAGTACTTTTCATCCTTTACAAACCAGCCTAATTGTTCTTTTTTTCTTATAAGAAGTGTTGTTATCTTCTTTTCCTGTTCTATCAGCATTTATTTTCTTGTTTTAATTGAGTTTAATTGTAGCTAATTAAGCTATAAATTAATTATAGTTATTCCCAATAAGTCCTTGGCACTGGAGCTCTGGGGGCGTCCTGGATTGGCACTACTCTGAGTATTGTCACACATGGATGATGGGAAGATGACCTGTCCCTGAAGACCAGAGTTTCCTGTTTAGAACTCTTCCAGAATCTGCGCTGTGCCGTCTGAGTCTGGCTGGTTCTGTCTGTCTTTTTGTGACAGTGAAGCTATGCTGTTTTCCTGAATCCTGCAATCCTTTGAGAGAAATACTGGACCTGTTGTTGGTCAGTCACTCAGTCGTGTCCAGCTCTTTGTGACCCCATGGACTGCAGCACGCCAGGCTTCCCTGTCCTTCACTATCTCCTGGAGTTTGCTCTGACTCATATGCATTGAGTTGATGATGCCATCCAACCATCTCATTCTCTGTCACCCCCTTCACCTCCTGCCTCAGTCTTTACTAGCATCAGGATCTTTTCCAGTGAGTCAGCTCTTCACATCAGGTGCAGACTCCCAGAATTGTGGCCAGCTAGTTTGAACTGAGGGTGGTCCTGGAAATCCATGAGCTTGGAGCTGATAAAAGTTCTGGGCAGACTGGACGGCTTGGAGGACTGTCCCTACCCAAGCTGGCCAGCTCCTGGGTGCACGACGCTCAAGCAAGGGCTCTGCACAGGCCCTTTAGTGGAAGTCTGTGTAGAACCACTGTTAGGCCTAAATGTATTTGCTTCTGTATTTTATGAAACAACATATTGCTTTATTGTGTGCAGTATACTTGAAAGTACATATTCTAAAAGTCTTATTCTGTATCATTTTAAATTAGACTGGTTGCAACCCACTTCACTGGTTTCATGGTTAGCTTCTGGGTCAGTGATGCAAACTAGAAGAGGGTGATTTTGGCCCTGACTGTTCTGGTCCCTAACGCCCTCATCGTTGGTGCTTTGTGTGTCTGGACGCTTGGCTTGCAGTCGGAGCGGGGTTGGGTCAGCTGTCTCGCTAGGCCCTGCTGCGCGCTGGTGGCCGTCACCGCAGAGAGGCGAGTGCGCCTCGCCGCCCACCGCCTGTGCTCTGCTCTGCGGGACTCAGCGCCTGCACTCCCTCAAACCAGACACTCACTCTCTGCTCCCCCACCTCTTTTTAAGGCAACATCTGTCGATCACCCATCGCAGAAGCGGTTTTCAGGAAACTTGTAACTGATCAAAACATTTCAGATAATGTAAGTACCGTTCACTGTCTTAAAGAGGCCAACTTGATTGGCTTTGGGGCAGAAAATTGTGAAAAGAATTCTTTTTTTCTCCTGCAGTGGAGGATAGACAGTGCAGCGACATCCACGTATGAACTAGGAAACCCTCCTGATTATCGGGGGCAGGCTTGCATGAAGAAGCATGGCATCCCCATGAGCCACGTTGCCCGGCAGGTACCGTACTTGACCTTGAACGTGCACCTGTGTGTTTTATGTTGCAGTGGGTCGTTGACAGTGGCGCTGTTTCTGACTGGAACGTGGGCCGGTCACCAGATCCAAGAGCTGTGAGCTGCCTAAGAAATCATGGCATTAACACAGCCCATAAAGCAAGACAGGTAGAAGAAACCTTGTTTAATTTCTCATACACTGATCCCATAACCTGAGACGCTTAATGAGACTTCCGTGTAGTGAATGTGCTTATGTGGCGTTGGCTGAACCAGCCACAGTGCACCCGTCCTGGGTCCACAGTTCTGAAGGGTTTGCGCGGCCTTGGAATTGGCTTTCTAGAGGACGAGGTCGAGGGAGCCCTGGCTGAGCGCTGGGGCCCTGAGCTGTCGTGTCCTTTTTATTTCTGGTGTCCTTTTATATTCTGATCCATGGTGACTTATTCTGCTTCCGCTACAAGGTTGTTGCTATTGGCCTGACCCGAAAGTTTGTTTGGGTTTTTCATAACATCTTACAGAACAACTTGAATGAACTTTTTGGCCAACCCAATAGAATACAGTTCTGCTATTAATACAGAAACATTTCCACCTGTGAAGTGCCTTGGAAATACAGGGTAATGCTGATATTTTTATGGATGCGTATTCTGCACACAGCAGTTTTACTTCTGAGCTTGGGTTCTGGAGTGTGGCCCAGCAGAGCATTCTGCATCAAGGCTGCCGCATCTCACCTGCTTTCCAGGGTGGAGTTCACCAGCTGCATGTGGCTCTTGCACCTTTGAGGTGTGGCCAGTGTGATGGGAGCTGAAGTTTAAATTAAAACACATTTCAGTGGCCACTTGGCCTGGTGGGTGCCTGTAGGGTTCCAGACTCACTTGGGACTGTGGGGTGGGGGAGTGAGGTTTCCGTGGCGGCATGCCTGGCAAGACATCAGGGCCCAAGGGCAGCCAGCCCTGTCCGTCCTTGTGTAGAAGCTGCAGTGGGTGCTGGCACCGGGAACTTCTGTAGCCATGGGGACCAGCTTCTGCAGAAATAGGCCTCCTTCCCGACTGCTGTGTTGTTCTACAGAAGCTGTTACTTTATCAGTACGGTTGTATTGTGGAGATTCAGTGGATGTTTTAAAAACCCTAAAACCTTCGAACTTCGTTTTGTATCACCCTAACAAAATGTGCAGCTGTGTGGACTGGGATGCCAGCTGAACCGCGCATACCCCGAGAAGGGCTGTGGCTTGGTGTCAGAGCATGGCAGCCCACGCCTGGAGGAGAGCTTGTGAGGCCTTCAAAATGAGAAGCCAGCTCTTTCAAAATCGCTTGTCAAACATGTCACATGTTTATAAGTATGGATGGCAGCGTGGGAACTATAATTGAGTACTAGTGCTTAAATCAGAACTTTCTGTAAAACTAGATAAAGATCCTTTTGTCATTGTTACACTAAATTTTGTCTACTTAAAACTTTGCAGACTGCTTTGCCACGCATCATATTTTAAATTATTATTGTCTTAATTTTTATCAATTATGGGAGAAGGTGGTTGATAAACACATTTTGCAGATCAAGAAACACTTCCAGAGAGAAAATAAATGACTTATTAAAGGGTACCCAGCTGCCAAGTAGTAGAACTTGGATTTAATTACAGGTTTATTTGGTGGAATGTGAGCCAGAAAATTCACAAAACAAAATTGCTATAGAAATACTTTTAACACGTTTATGTCTCAGGAATTAGTAATACACAGATTATTTTTGTCTTAGATTAATTTATTCTGAGATCTGTAAACTGATTTTCTAGCTATGTCAGTTGACTGTGTGTATTAACAATTTACTATTTAACTATTTAAAAAACCCTTTCTTAAGTGGAATTTCACTGGACAGAGATTAAACATTTTTTATATCATTTCTCCACTCTAATCTCTTCAGGGTTTTGGATTCCATGTCAATTTCTACTTTCTGTTTTTTAAATATTTTGCGTAGTCCTTGAGAATTATGAGCAATCATATTTTCATGTTTTCTATTTTTAAGATCAGATTATTTTTCATATACTAAGTTTATAGTAAAAATGGGCACAAATGAAGTATTTTAAATACACATGCCTTAAAAAAACAAAGCTAGAAAGTTATTGCTTATGAAATGACTACTCATTTTAGAAGTAGTATCTCCACACAAACTACTTTTTCTTTTCCTTCTTGCTTTTAATAAAATTCTCAACGATGGTTTATTTTAAAATTTCAAAGTCCTAGTAAGGACATCACATCAGATCTTTGTTATTTTTTAGCATTTTCTAACGTTTACAGGTTTCCTCTTCAGGGTCACAACTTGTATGAGAACTATAATACTTCTGCTAAACCTGAGTTTAACAGACAAAATACATGTAGGGTGCTTTTTTCTCTGCATCCCGTGTGAATCAGCTCTCTGGAGTACGTGAGCTCACATCCGGTTAGTTCTGCGGCGTTGTTTACCTTACCGTACATCCTTTCCTTTTCAGTAAACTTTGTTTGACACGTACACAGATGTCTGGGAGCTCAGTGCGTCTTGCATCTCACCAGCTCCCCTCCTCTACTGCAGAGGGCCCCACTCAGAACGCCTTCTAACCTCCTGCCTTTAGGGCAGTGGGACCCTCTAGTGCGTGTCTTTCTGTCCGCGTTTCCCTTTGTGAGACTCCTTATTGCTCATAGCAGAGCTTCAGGCGTCTCCCTTTGTGGATTCAGAGTCGCTCCGCAGTTGGTGGCGGTCTATCTACCAGCGCCTCCGGGTGGAGCGGCCTCGCAGCACAGGTGGCCTGACTCTTCACTTGGAAACTTCGCCGAACAGCGGCAGCGTTTCTGCGTTAGCCGTCCGGGAAGGGCTCATCTGCTCCGCCCGATTCTGCCCTCTCCTACGCCTCCTGTCGCTTTCTTCTGCTGTCTTTACCTTTTCTTTGGTGTGTAGTTTCCAGCAATTTTATGTGGTCAGCTTCACTTCCTGAATTGTGTCTTGATGGTTTTTATCAGTTTTTTTATCAGAAAATTCTGGGCTGTTATCTGTGTATATTTTTCTTCCCCTCATTCCTCTGAAGTTCAACCTAAGTGTATTTTAAACATAAATTTCTTATGACTTTTCTACTTTTTCCATCCTTTTCACTTTAGTTTTTAATCTGAGATTTTCTACTGACCTGTTTTGTGATATACTAATCTTTCTGTGTTTTCATACTGTTATAAGCCTTTATTGAATATCTGATATCTGTTATTTTATTTAAGAAATTTTATTTTATTTCATTTAAAAATTGATTCCAGCTCTCGGGTGAAATTATGCATCTTGCCCTATATTTTTTTGAACAGTTCTGATCATAACTTTTTATTTGGTTGGCCAAAAACTTTTAACAAACCTAGACAGCATATCAAAAAGCAGGCATCACTTTACTGTCAGAGGTCCATGTAGTCAAAGCTGTGGGTTTTCCAGTGGTCATGCATGCATGTGGGACCATAAAGAAGCTGAGCGCCAAAGTATTGATGCTTTCAAACTGTGATGCTGGAGAAGACTCTTGAGAGTCCCTTGGACTGCAAGGAGATCAAACCAGTCCATCCTAAAGGAAATCAACCCTGAATATTCACTGGAAGGACTGATGCGGAAGCTGAAACTCCAGCACTTTGGCCCCCTGATGCCAAGAGCCAGTTCACTGGAGCAGAGCCTGATGCTGGGGAAGGTTAGGGTAAGAGGTGGAGGGGTGGCCGAGGACAGGGTGGCTGGCCGGCGTTGCTGACTGAGCGGACCTGAGTGTGAGCGAGCTCTGGGAGGCAGTGAAGGACAGGGAAGCCTGGCGTGCTGCAGTCCATGGGGTCGCAAAGAATCGGACACAAGTGAGCAGCTGAACAACAGCAAGAGTTTGGAGTTTTCCGTAACATTCTGGAAAAACCCAAATGAGGTTTTTGGCCAACCCGATAAAGTAAGCTCTGGTGACTGACACCTGGGTCCTCTGTGAGTCTACTCTCCTTCCGCTTTGTTTATTGCTTCCGTGCTGATTTGGATTAAATGCCGAGCACGATGTGTGAGCCATGTGGGCCCTCTGGGTTCAGGCCCTTCGCCGTCGGGGCTTCGCTTTGGCAAGGAGGGTCTGGTTCGGAGCTGACCGGGAGCTCATCCTGCTTCACGGGGCCCTGGCCATGCTGGCCAGCTCCTCTCGGGAGAACTCTGGAACCCCACCTGATCGGGGGGCCTGCTTCTGTCTGGAGGCCAAGTTCTGTTTCTCCCTCCCTGGGCCTGCAGCCGCCGGCCCCCTGTCCTCTCGGCTTCTTGCACTGAGTCTGTTAGGAGCTCATCGGGTGCTCTGAGAGGGACCCTGAGGGGACCAGGCTCCCCTGTCTGGGGTCTCCCTCCTCCTCTGGCTGTCTTGCCATCCTTACCTCCAGTTTCTCCAGCTGGTGAGGTTGTTGGCTGACCTCTGGTGCTTCTGCCCAGGCTTCTTGTGCCCGGGAGGCCGCGTGGTTCTGCTCTCTCGATGCCAAGCACCCACTTTCCCCCCCATTGCGGTGACCACAGTGTCCTCAGATGGTGCTGGCAGCCCCTCCTGGGGGTCTAAAGTGTGATCCCCACAGTGGGGTCCAGGGACCCTCGGTCATGCGGCCAAAATGTGTGAGTGAGGGATCCATTCAAAGGGTCAGACTGAGCAGTGAACATGGGCAGAGTAGGAGAAGCTTGCTGACGTGATTTCATATTCCACATTGCAGGTAACCTGTGAGAAACCACTGCTTAATGAGTGTTGGTGTTAGATCAAAGAATATCCACAGTCATACAATGGGTGTTAAAAGACTTCTTTTAAACTATGTACTTGTGTGAGGCTGGGTTTGCGTATTTCAGCCGATCAGATGCTGAAGCACACAGGATAACCACCTGTCTTGAATAGCAGATATTAAAGAGATTTGCAGAAACGTAAAACGGTGCAACGCTCCTCCTCCCTGTGTTGTAGTGTGGAAAATACAGCTGTTTTTCATTTACGAAAATGTTATAATAACAAGTAATGAATTTTTATTATTTTAAGCAAATAGTTTATAACAGTTTTACTTTTAATAACTTTGGTAAATATTTTAAGAGTTAAAACGTTCTGCAACCGAAAAGTTTAAGATCTTTCTTCCGACCTCAAGCCGAGGTGCAGGGTCAGCAAGTGCTCTGGGGGTGGGCGCAGGCTGCTGGCTGCCTCTGGCAGGTCAGCCTCAGGTAGCCAGGCTTGCCTGCAGCGGCAGAGAGTCCCCAGGTTTGCACGCTTGGCTCTGCGCACGCACTTGGGATTTTGGTCTTTCTCAGCCTGGCCATCATGGGACCGTGTTAATGATTGTGCAGAAGTGTTCAGTTTTTATGGGCATGTTCTAGTTTTTTCTAGCAATAGGGTTGTTTTGTCACAGCTATTTCATTTATAGCTGCAAGCAGAAATCCTTTACCATGCACTCTTTATGTTAATTGTCAATTCTTTGACAATTATTTTAACATCTTAACATTATGTAGCTACATGTAGCTGTCAGTTACTAAATTTTAGGATTTGCAGTCACAGTCTTTGCAAAATTAAAAACAATGTTTAATCCCAGGACATTTTCAGACAGCTAACTTGGGGAAATAAGTTATAATATTTGTTCTAATACATTTTGAAATAATCTGGTACCTTGGGAATGTGAGCAAAATTTGATTCCAGTGTTTTATTAATATAGTATACTGAAAACTAATGCAAATGCATGCTGAGAGCCAGAATTTATCATTTTTAACAGAATAATAAGTATATTTATTGTTCTTTTGCAACACTGATTGTAGTCGAGTATCACTTCTCTGCTTAACCAGATTATCAGAGTCTTCTTGTGGTATCACTGTACCGCTGTACTTCAGAGGACTTTTTTTTTAGTGATGAAGATGATTACTGAAACTGCATTCCTAGAAATTATTTCCGCCTTTGATCTGGGGTCGTGTTTTCCTTCCTCCTTCCTCCCTTGCTGCCATTTTTTTAGTCGACATGCGGTTAGCTTACAATGCTGTGCTAGTTCCAGGAGTACAGCAGAGTGATTCTATTATATAAATTCTTTTCCAGATTCTTTTCCCTTGTAGGTTTTTAAAATTGAATATAGTTGCTCCTTTCTTATTGTCAGTATACCAGTAAAAAAATCATAAAATAATTTTTCATTTATATTTTAGCAGGCTTGTGTTTATAAATGTCAAAAAATGTAAAGTTTAGGTTAGAATTAGTAAAAATACTGAATGGCACTCTCTTCTGTGTCGTGTCCAAATTATAGATACTCAGAAGAAGGAAGATCCAGAGACTGTTACTCATGAGTTTCTCTCTTGGTTCTGGATACTGGAGTGGGTAGCCTTTCCCTCCTCCAGGGGATCTTCCCAACCCAGGGATCAAACCCAGGTCTCCCACATAAGCAGGTGGATTCTTTACCAGTTGAGCCACAAGGGAAGTCCAAGAATACTGGAGTGGGTAGCCTGTCCCTTCTCCAGCGGATCTTCCCGACCCAGGAATCGAACCCGGGTCTCCTGCATTGCAGGCGGATTCTTTACCAGCTGAGCTGTGAGGGGAGCCCTCCAAATGCCAAGGTTAGGTTAGAGTTAGTAAAAGCACTGAGCGGCACTCTCCTGTATCACGTCCAAACTGTGCGTGTTCAGGCAGAAGAAAGACGATCCAGACAGCCTCACTCCTGCGCTTCTGCCTTAGTCCATCTTCCCTGACCCCTACTCACACGTCATCTTCCTCTCCCCTCTTCTCTGCTTTATTTTCCCATGAGATACAGTCACTCCTGTGAGCTGCCCGCCCGGCATGGGCGAAGCCCCACAAGAACAGTGTCTGCCGTGCAGTGGGCGCCCGTCACCGGGGCTCAGAATGAGTGCCTGGAGAGTGAAGGACAGCACTCAGATATGGAATGTATGATAAGTTAGCTGCGTCACACTTTGTTTCTAAGAAGTCTAAGAGGAAGTATAAGCTTTGCATGCAGATGCTATAAAATGCTATCTTATGATTACTCTAGGAAACTTTATAAAACTTCTTTTAGGAAATTATAAATAGGTTAACTCTGTTTTATCTTTAAAGTGCCCTAAATGATTTAACTTAATTAGTAGCAGATTCAAGTATAGCTTTTTTTTTTTAAGTTGCTTTTGGTCCTCTGGCTCGATTGGTCTGAATGTAAACACTGTGTTTTGATTTCTCATCTGCTTTCAGGTCACCAAAGAAGACTTTGCCACTTTTGATTATATTCTGTGTATGGATGAGAGCAATCTGAGGTAATCACATTTTTAAATGTGTTTCTCTTCGACACATTTCAGTAATAGGCCAGGCAGTTTGTTGTCCAAATGATTTTTTTATTACCTTAAACTTTTAATGAATAGTGATGGTCATAATATGCAGAATTATTTATTTAGAAGAGTGAGAAGTCCGGTCATTTAGAATTGAGTCTCATAGGTGTGTTTACATTGAGGCACGCCTTTTGATGAGTCTGATATGTAAGGTGATTCTCTGCTTTGCAGAAGAGAGAGTTTGTTATTGCTGTAAGGACTCATGGACAGCACGGTGTTTCATTGTGTCTCATCTTACTCCCCTTTATTGCTGCCCCACCCCCATCCCAAAAGAAAGACTGACCGAAACAGACTTTACTCCATTTAAATTGACTGCCTTAATCAGTTTAAAAACAAAAGCTGTCAGATTAAGATATTAGAGGAAAGCGGCTCTGCACACCAGAACACTAGCCCCAAAGTGCACGCTGGCCCCGTCCTATCACTGGGAACTGGAGGCACAGAGGGGCTCATCACGTGCCCAGGTTCACGGCTCAGGGGTGGACGTGGCGCACTTCAGGCCTCGGCTCTGCAGGGTCTGAGTCACACCGCCGCCTTTCTGTCACCTTGAGTGGGTTGGACCCTCAGGACCTAAATCTGGGTGAGAGGGAACTTGGCGGCATTTCTGCAGCGCTGTGTGTCTAGCACCGGTCACCGGGGCCTCTCTTGTGAAGTCTAGGGTGGGCCACGTGTGTGAGAATTAAACCCAACAAACAACATGATATAATGTGCCGGCGGTGCAAAGATGAGTGAATGCAGTGTATCTGACGGTTCAGAGGACTGTGTGGCCGTGTGCCGCTGTGAGACAGGCGCCAGGCTGCGGGTCACAGTCTGCCTGCAGGGCCCCTGGTGTCTGCCCGCACCAAGGGCACAGGACCACCCTGGCTGCCTCCCTGCTAACCCGTAAATGTGCACGCGCTTCATTAAGAGAAGCTCTTGCCTTGAGTCGCTCTTGTGGGGTGGACAGGTACGGATGCACCGAGCTTACTAGGCTTTTATCAAGCTCATTAAAACGCGTAAGCTTTCTGTTTTGTGTTTCACTTGCTTGGCCTCCTTTTTCTCGCTGAGTAGCTTCTCAGTACCAGCAGTATCTTGCTAGAGAGCTCTGTTTGGCATATTTATTAGAGAGGTTCCCGGAGGTGGTCAGCATTGGGTGGTGCCGCGCTTGCCACCCCAGCCCTGCCCGCCCTTCTCGTTTCAGCCTTGTGGCTTCTCGGGGAGGCTCTGCGCTCTGAGGCCTGCAGGTTTCCTGTGAGATGCTGGCCTCCCCTGTGGAGGTTGTTAATCAGGCCCCACACAGCTGAGCGAGAAGGCTGAGATGGGAGCAGACGGCCGTAGGGTCCGCTCAGGACACCTCCCCAGGGAGCCTGCCACCCTCTGGGACCTGGTCTTCGTGGCTTTTTGAGTGCCGCCCTGCCTCTCGCTCGGTTGCTGGCCCTGGGTCTTTCTGAGCGTGTGCTTCAGAGGAGAGCACTAGTTACTGTCTGGCCTGAGGGTGCACATCCTGTGGAAAGCTGCTGCCGTCGGAGCCCCCTTGCCTGGGAGAGAGAGAGCCCGTGGGGGCAGCCTCCTGGAGGCTGTGCCCAACTGCCGAGTGTTTGGTTTCCTTTTTAAATCAGGTCACTTTTGCTGGATTTTGATACGGATACGTCATAAAACCCTAGCAGATGTCCCAGTTTAACTGGAAGCCATAGATCAGAAAACTAAGTTCATGTTTCAATTTTACAGAGATTTGAATAGAAAAAGTAATCAAGTTAAAAACTGCAGAGCGAAAATCGAACTACTCGGGAGCTATGATCCACAAAAACAACTTATCATTGAAGATCCCTATTATGTAAGTGTGGTCTCACTTCCGTCCTGATGCTCACAGACAGGGGCGACGTACAGAGAGCCCGCGTGAGTGCCTGCCGTCGGGGTCAGAGGCAGGCTCCCTGAAGGCGAATTCCTGAGTGGGTTTGTTACTCTCCTTCCTCCCTGTCCTTCCAGGGCAGCGAGGCTGACTTTGAGACCGTCTACCAGCAGTGCATGCGGTGCTGCAGGGCCTTCCTGGCGAAGGTTCGCTGACCGGCCGTCCCGCTGTGGCCCAGGCTCGCCCCCCCAGGCCGTGTGTCCAGTGTCAACAGTGTCACCGTTCCCGAGCCGAGGCTGCAGCCTTCTCTTCACTTGACTCACTGTTTCTCACCTGAAAAAATAATTGTAGATGGAAATCAGTCTTTGTGTTTGGCGAAAGAGTAAATAAAAACCCTTTGATTCAGATAGTTTATTTGGGGTAAGAGTTCCTTAGACTAGCTAAACCTCCCACTGTGCCCAGTTACGAAAGCAGCAGAACAGTCGAAGTGTAGCCGCGCAGGAGACCACGTGAAGTGACGTGGGACGCCCTCCCTCCGCGGCCGCGCCCTGCCCACCGCCCCGCGGGCCCGGTGCCCAGCGGCGTGGGCTGCCCCTCGCTCAGGGCGCGCGCGCACTCAGGACAGGGAGGAGCTGCTTCCTGGGGCTCATCTTCACCCTCGTTCCTTCCTGGTTTGTGTCTGTGGGGTTCATTTCATAAGGAAGTCACCTTACGTGTTCCCATTTGAACCCCTTTGCCTCTGGAAATGCAGTCGCATCCAGAAGCACGTATGTGCTGGTTTATCTTACCAGTTGAGGGACTGTGTCTGCTACATGCGTATAATTGCCTGAATGTCAATTATCGATCACCTTGTGTGGGAAAAAGTATTAAGCTGGAAAAAGTCCTTTTATGTTGGAATGCCTAAATATTGATATTTTAAGTATTCTTTTGTCAGCACCTGGTTATAGGGAAATGTACATAATTTGTGCACACTTTGAAATGACTGATCTAAAATTCATATGAATATATGTCAGAAAAAACTGTTCTCAAATAAACTGGGGAAATTACAAAAATACAACTGTGGTACAAGTCTGGTGTCTGCCCGCTGTTCACTGAGAGGTGAGGAAGAGTCAGAACGCCGGGGCTCCCGTCCCTGTGTCTGGGGTGTGGTGTGCCTGTCTGCTCAGGGTCGGGCAGGAGCCTGAGGAGCGGGCCTGCTGAGCAAGCGCATTGCTTCCGCTTGACCCATCTTCATGGGAGAAGCTGGTGGCCCTCAGCCCCTGCCGCCCTGCCTCCCCATACTCTCAGCAGAGGGTAGGGCTGGGACCCCAAGGGAGGCTGCGTGGAGGGCTCGACGGGGGCAGCGTTTCTCCGGGTCTTCACCCCGGTCCACGGCTGCTGACCTGAAGCCCTGGGAGAGCTGAGTCTCAGGTCAGTCTGAGTGACGGTCACTCAGCAGCAGGGAGAGCGCAGAGGCTCGGTGTCCCGTCCTCAGTCTCATGAGGGTCTCAGGTCGGGGCATTTAGTTCTAAACTAACTTGGGCCTGAGGGGCGAATAAGGCTGTTGTCAGGGGTAACAGGTGAAACGCTGGGGAGGTTTGGCAGGAGACTGCTACATGAGACTCTTGTCCTGAAGACTTGAGAGTTAGGTAGACTGAGGATTTGATGATGGTAGCTCTAAAAAGTAAAGACTCGAGGGGGGAGGTTTAACTGCAGCTGGAAAACAGGAAAGTGAAGCGCTTCGGAAGCTGCCCCAGGGTCCTGGCCGTTCGGTGACTGCTTAGGAGTCTCAAAGCAAGAGAAGTTTTTCCTCTTTGTTCTTTCACGTTCCTTGTTCACGTTCCTTAATGTTTATGTCTTACATGCGGACTATCACACAAATCCTGGGATTCTAGTTGACTTTGTCCCTAGGCTATATCCGGGGCGTCCCTGGTGGCTCAGCAGTACAGAACCCACCTGCAATGCAGGAGCCTCAGGAGTCACAGGTTAGATCCCTGGGTCGGGAAGATCCCCTGGAGGAGGGCATGGCAACCCCCTCCAGTATTCTTGCCTGGAGAAGCCCCTGGGCGGAGGAGCCTGGCGGGCTGCAGTCCCTGCGGTTGCAGAGTCAGACACACCTGAAGCAACAGCACACTCCGTGTTAGGCTGTATCCAGACCAGGGATCATTTGAACAGAAGAACTCACTGCTGAATTCACTTGTCTTAAAGAACATTAGATCCAGTCAGATTTGTTCAAAATGTATCGACCTATAAAATCTGGAGCTGCTTAGAAGCTTTAAGGTCCCTCTTAGTTTAACGTTTCCATTACAAAGTCATACAGGAAATAGAGGCAAGCTTATCTGAACCTTTCACCACCGAATCGCGAGTCTTGTGGAGCATGTCTCCAATATACCACTCTCGAAAATGCTGATTGTCCCTCACAAGAACCTAGCTTTCTCATTTTATGTATGCCTTTTATATTCTGTGACTTCTGCCAGTATTTCAGTCTCATAAAGATTTGTAAATCACAAATTCCCCAGATAAACTTGTTCAGAAGTAGTCACTCTGAAGACTTCACTGTAACAAACACTTCATTTATTACTTGTGTTTTATTTACAGTATTTACATATTGCACAGTATCTGGATACCACTTTACATTTATTTTACAAAAGGACAAATGAAATTAGCCTGAGCATGTACACAGATGTCTCCACACTGAAGTTTTTTTTTTCATGCAGTTCCAAATAATACTCTAGGAATTTAATTGTAAAAATAATAAAATATTAATACCATATGCTATATGAAAATATATTTTTAGATTCTGCTGACTCTGCTTATGTTTCTAAAGAAATATCTGTGATGTCACCTAATCAGGAAAAAGATCTCTCTCTGCCATTTCACAGCATGACACGTCAAAGGCCCTGTTGTCTAAAATAATGAGTGGCAAGCATAGCTGTCAGGCACACAGATTTACTGAATATCTGTGCACACATGATGTCAACAACATACGAAACGCAAGGTAAAGGAATTATGGAAGAGTCTGTCTGCAAAAATAAATCTCTGTTCACGGGGTGTGTTCAGAAGGCAGTGGGTTCTGTCCTGTTGGTCTCCAAGGCACTTCTCATGGGTCCTGGGCTGCTGCATAGATCTGCTCACTGCAAAACAGACAGGTTTGGTTTTCTAGAATGACTCACACTGGAAGACCTATATGTTAAATTACATATAACGTAATCCACCTGTGATGCAGGAGACCCAGGTTCAGTTCCTGGGTCAGGAAGATCCCCTGGAGAAGGAAATGACAACCCACTCCAGAATTCTTGCCTGGGAAATCCCGTGGACAGAGGAGCCTGGCGGGCTGCCGTCCACGGGGTCGCAAAGAGTGGGACACGACTGAGTGGCGACAGTGATGTGTATCCAGACCTGAGGAGTTTCCATCTGCATGTGTTTCCCGTGTTCCTGTGTGTCTTTTACTGTGAGAAACAGCTCTGTCGCCACAGGCCTGCTGTGCTGAAGGAGTGAAATCGTCTCAGATGAAGAGAATGCCTGTCGGGGGCTGAAGCCTAGAGCTCGGTGTTGCTGCATCTGCTCTGAGCTCGGCAGTGCTGTCTGACTGCGGCGATCCTGGGCTGCATTTTGTAGAATGAGGTGATGCTTGCTACTTGTTTCCTCTGAAAATATTCCAGGCCTGAGGCCGTGAAATTACCCGAGGGGAAGCCCAGGTCAAGGAGAGGCTGTGGGAAGGCTGTCTTGCCATGTGGGAGAAGGGCTGGAAAGCTAAACTCCTCTGGCTGGAGATCAGGTCGTGAGGTTCAGAAAGAAGGAGAGGGCTCTGCTCTGAGATCACGGAGTGGAGGGTCTCCACGCTCAGGACCCCTTGAAGCCCGACTTCCTTCAGACCAGCCTTTAAGAGGCTGAGGTCATGGTCTGGCAAGGGAAGAAGCATCCCCCTCTGCAGGCGCGTCCTGACGTCTTCATGGGTCAGGACCACAGAAGGGGCACTTGGGCACAGCTTATGGCTCATGAGCAAAGTCGGATGTTGATGCAGGATGTGGGCTGTGCCCTCCAGGGGGCCAGGGAGACCCTTGACTGTCTGCACTGTCACCAACCAGTTAAGCGTTTGCAATTGTGGCTTAAAGCTTCTGGAATTGGAAGAGATTAATCTTTTAAAGCACTATAAAGCTATTTTAGCATAAGAATCTATATTCTAAATGACACCTTTCTTGGCCAGAACGAACACGGTTACTGACAGTGATGACAAGCCTGCTGTGCTGGGAAAGCCCTTTCTGACGCGGAGCAGAGTGGGGCCACGCTGGGGAACAGCTCCACAGCCGCTTGCCCCCACCTTTGCACTGGGCGAGCTGTCTCTGCAGGAGAGCAGTTAGGGGACGCAGGGGTCAGCTCACAGGCAGGGAGGCAGGGAGCCTGTGGCCTGACCGGGTCTCCCCGCTTGTGAGTGAATGGCAGTTGTTTTCCAAGGATGTGCCTGGTTCATCTTTGGGAACAGTGATGCTTTAACTATAAAGAAATACTTAATAAAAGCATTCTCATCTCTCCTGGCAGGTTCTTTGGGGAGACTTACAATAATCCATTCATAGCTTTAAAAATAAGTGTTCTGTTTGCCACGTGGGCAGTGGAAGGGAGACTGGACAGCATGCAGATGATTAACGGAGGAGCAGCTTCTCAGCTCCCACTTTAAAAGTGCGCTGTCACTCCCCCTGGATAGGAAGCGTCGCAAGCTCCGTGAGCCTGTGGAGGGTGTGGGCTCACAGCCTCCAGCAACTGCACGTCTCCCTGAACCCCTGTTTGCTGCACGGACTCCCACTGGGGAGAAGCAGTGCTGTGGACGGAGCTCAGGGCAGCGCCCACGGCGGCTCCCCGGACACCCGCGCAGACCTTGGTCAGCGTGGCCTTCGCCACGAAAAGCTCCTCTCCTCCACTCACGGGAAACAAAGGGGCAGCCATCAGACGCCGGTAGACCTAATCTCAGCTGTTCTTCACAGCTTCATCAGTGCCTGACATCCTGATAGCCGTCCGCCTCAAACAGTATGTCTCTAGAATCTGCATGGATACGGTTAGTCACATCCTCATCTATGAACGTCTGAAGGAGAGCCTGTGGGTGGGTGAGCAGGCCTTCACGCGTGCACCAAGCGCGTGCTGAAGTCGGTAGCCAGTGGGATGTGTGCAGAGTACCGTGCTCTCGGCCAGCACGTCCTCCTGGGACTGGGCCCCAGCGGCTGCCTGTGCGGCTGTGTTTTACTGCTGGCCAGTATTTAGAGACATTTGGAGTATTCTGTCAGCCTGACCCACAATAACTGTACTTTCACAGAGAATGACTGTCTCTAAACCCCCCTGAACTTTTCAAGTCCCAGACACACCCCATCTTTGGTGTGCAGGGCATGGTGACGGGGCCACCAACTTACCTTATCCCTCCATGCACATCGGGCTGACTGCCAGCCGAGTAAGCAGCCGGGCACACCTCTTGTAGTCTGCAAGTGGGGACAGATCACAGACCCTCGTGAGATACCTCAGCAGCTTAGATGAACCACATTCACTTTAAAAACCACAGCAGCTGCTAAAGCCATTCATTCCTTTAAACACTCTAAGTTCCCTGGGAGCAGCACGCAGCCTGTCACCTGCAATCATGGCTTGAAGCTGCTGACTTAATAATGGATGGCACCTCGGGGCCGTCAGTGTCACGTGACAGAAGTTGGGTGATGTGGCTGGGAGGCCGTGGGGGGCAGGGCCGCAGACGTCCACACGCCGGCTCTGCCTGTCTGCTCCTCACCACAGTGGTTGCTGGGCTCACAAAATGGCTTTCGTTTGCTTCCTGGCAGACGGTCTTCCGTGCCCTGTATTATTTAACTTTTAGGTCACGTGCAGGCTGGGTCCCCTCTTGAGTTGATCATAACATAAAGCCTTCCGCACAAAAATTCTAAAGACAGTGGGTCAGCAGCCAAGTACCAGAGCGAAAACACCTGGCTGGATGCTGGAGGGAAGCAAGAGCTGGTTTCTGAGTGCAGCCTGGCCTTCCTAGCGACCGCATGTGGTCGCCTGCTCCTTTCGTCCCGTAGGTGCTGCCTCAGAGGACAGGCAGCTCAGCAGTCATGGCCACACAGGGATTTCTCAAGACAGAGCTCACTTCTCAAGACAGAGCTCACTTCTCAAGACAGAGCTCACTTCTCAAGACAAAGCTCACTTCGCAAGAGCCACAAAACCCTACTTAGAGATGGGAGGGCTCAGGCTCTTGGCCAAATTCCGGGTGAATGAGTAAATTAACAGCAATAAATATGCACCACATGATAGGCAAGCAGCTAATTCTTCAAGATCGCACCTGATAGATATTTAGAGAGCACGGTTTAGAGTCAAAGGGCAACCCGACAGCTGGAAGCGGGGTCACCAGCACCGCTGGCTCTTCGGCTCTTCACCAGATGAACCACATTTTTTAGGACGTGGTTTTCCGAAACAGGCCATATTTGATACAGTGGATTGTATGAACTCAAAGAAGATACTGGCATTTGACACACGCCCTAAAATCCTGAGGTCAACCATCTCCCTGCTGGACATGTTCTCCACTCTGATGTGCACCTGGCGGGGAGGGGGTCCCCTTAAGGTGCAGACTTTGCTCAGCAGGTGTGATGGACTCAAAAAGTCCTCCTCTTCAAAGGAGCTCACCCCAAGACCACACCTTAAGTGAGAAGGTCCATTGTTCCTTCTGTCTGACCTGCCGGGATTCTGGGAACTCTTGTATTCAGCCTTGAACTGCACAGACGTGCCCAGATTTGGCTCCACAGCGCATTATGAGCTGAGAGGGGTGGGAGCCGTGTGAGCAGTCGTGCGTGCAGGGTACTGACCTGTCTCCAGGTCCAGGTGCAGCCGTGGTGCGTCCTGGTCCCGCCACCTCACCTTCTGGGTGACCAGGAGAATCGCTGCCTCGCTACTCAGTTACGTCAGCAGAGGAGGCAGCAAGTGTGTGTGTGTGTTGAGGGGGGTGTCCCGGGGAGGGTCTGTGGATGAGTGTGTGGTGTCTGCAATCAGGCACCTGCAGCCCGCAGACAGCGCTTGTGCCTCTGTCCCTGTGACCGCACTGACCGAGGCCACTGCCCCTCCCTCCTGGAGGAGCTGCCTGCCTTCCTGCCGCATCTGGGGGTGGGAGAGCTCCACAAAGTGGCTCTGCTGCCTACGCAGAGCAGTTTCCCCTTCATGGAGAGGGGCTTACTGTTTTGAGCAAGACAGGCAGGTCTGGACAGTCTAAGGACAGCCTAAGGACAGTCCTGAAAACTGCTTCTAAGAGGCTTGACTTATTTGCACAGCTGTCCTCCTGTGAGCCTTAAAGGGAAGGAAGCTGTGGTCCCTGCAACACACAGAATTGGTTAAGGGCTGTAGCACAGGTCACTCTAGCTGCTGAGCTTCCTGTCATCATTGCATGTTTTGTGAAGAGCAGAGGGAGCCACTTTTGGGGGAAATGAAACACATTTTGTTGTAGATAACCCAGAAAGTTACAACTGAGAGCCACATGAAGAGAGGTACCTGCATTTCTGAATGAATGATGAAACCAAGCAGAAGAGCAAAGTTTTGAAATAGCAGTAAAACTCTGGGGTGACGAGGTCATAATCACCGGTGAAAACAAGAAGTCTCTGGCCAGGGTGGTGGGAATGGTCCAGAGCCATCCCTCGATGCTTTACACCCCGCAGTAGTCATTTTAGCAACTCATTCAAGTGTTTGCTCCACTGTCAGAGTTGAGTGGATACAAGGACAGGCAGGAGGCCAGAATTCGAGAAATGCACGGAAGAGTCCAGCCCATTCCAAGAGCTGATTAATTCCAGCAAATGTAAACTGTGTTCTGTTTGACACTAGCTGCTGCATGTCGTTACCCTCAGTGGTCTACTCAGCCCAGCCCCTGACTGCACTCAACAGGGAGTAAATATTAGCAAGTCTGGGTGACACAAGGCAGGCGCCTGTTCACCCAGGTGGAGGGCCCGTACTCACGGCTACTCTACGCAGTGATTCAGATGTGTTCACTTACATGCGGGGATGGTGCAGTCTCGGGTGTTGTGGTAAAGTCTGTGGAAGTGTTTGCTGCACTTTGGGCTGAAATACAGAGGGCCTGGAGCATGCAAAGAGAAACAGATAGTGAGAGCTCCTGGGAGACCAATACCTGGGGAGAGGCGAAGGAACGAGGGGCAAGCTTACCTGTAAGATGTTTTAGAAACTTGTCTTTCATCCTTAGATCTCGAGGGACAATTTCTGTTTAAGGGAAAAGAACTTGATTATTAACTTGACCAAAAGAAGCCTTTTCTCATGTGATCTGAAGTGGATGTTTAAAATTACTGGATATTCTTCTATAAACAGCAATCAAAGCAGTCCCTTGATTGCTGTACATGGTGATATGAGGATGGGTGAGTGGGCACATTGTCCTCAAGTCAGGTTCGCAACACTCCAAGATCTGCTACTAACACCAATCTCCACCATCAGGAGAGAGGCAGGGACCATGAAGTGTGTGTGTGAGTGTGTGTGAGTGTGTGTGAGTGTGTGTGTGTGTGAGTGTGTGTGTGTGAGTGTGTGTGTGTGAGTGTGTGTGTGTGAGTGTGTGTGTGAGTGTGTGTGTGTGTGTGAGTGTGTGTGAGTGTGTGTGTGAGTGTGTGTGTGTGTGAGTGTGTGTGAGTGTGTGTGTGTGAGAGTGTGTGTGTGTGAGTGTGTGTGTGTGAGTGTGTGTGTGTGTGTGTGTGAGTGAGACAGGTATCTTCCAGTGAATAAATCTCTCTAGACACTTTCATGTTGAAGACCTAGAGAAACAAATTCAACAGCCTCTCAAAGCTCCAAGAGGAGAACCTGACGTCACCCTTCAAACAGACCAACAAACATCTGCTGCAGGCGTATTCTTCTGGGTATTCACTTAGAAAAGGGTGAGACTCTGTCAGTGCCACCTGTTGTGAAGGCTGCTATGAATGCATGCCGTCGGACATAACCGGGTAGATGAGCTAAAAGCATAGTTCCCAGGGAAAGCTGTGTCCGCACAGTCCCAGCTGGTGTTGGTGACTAGCCTGGCTGACATCCCTTCTGCTTTCGGCCTCGTTTCTGCTCTTTCTAACAGTCATCTGGATTCATTTTTACTCACCTGGCCTGCACTAGTAATGTGATGGCATGCGGTCACACTACCACCAATTCTCATTCAAAGAGGGAAAATTTCCACAAGAATCTTGCTTGCAAGGTTTAGACATCTCCTAAATGTCAGTCTTCGTTTACAACTAAGTTTAGCCAGTCTATATAAAATTGACCTTATCATATTTGACCTGATTGTGTCATGAAAGCGTTAAGAGCTTGCATGCTTTCCTTGGAAATTTCCCAGAGGGCAGCCACTCTGGGAAGGCTCTGCCGTGGGGACGGGGGTGGGGGTTCTGAAACATGTCTGTCTCAGTGGAAACCGCTTTGCTGAAAATATTTCCATTTCCAAAATAACAGATGACCGTTCCATGCTGAAATTACCGACCAGGGTAACAACTCACACGTCTTAGATGTGGATGAGGGCTAGTTGTGTTATCTGGCAGGCATCATTCATGGAATTCCTATCTCCTTTTTTAAATAAAAATATTTCCCAGCTTTTTTTTTTTTTAACAGTAGAAATGCATTTATATTTTAAAACTACGTATGCGTTCTCAGAGTTCTATCTCCAAGCAAGTCCTGGTTCTAGCGTCCCCTGATACAGGACAGGCAGACCCGGGGCGGGGGGGGCTCGGCCAGCCCCACAGGCAGGAGGCCTTTGCAGGCGGCGCTCGCCTGCACAGCGGGCGGGCGGGGACTCACCCACTCTCTGCTCCTCCGGGTAAGCGTAGTCCGCGATCTCCCTGCGGTCCAGGCTGAAGTCCTGCCGGCCCGAGAGCTGCAGCCTCTTGGACTCCCCCGAGTGGCACTTCCTGAGCTCCTGGACGATCTCCACGATGAGCCGCAGCAACGTCTGTCGGTCCGCGGCCTCCCGGGGCTCCGCGCCGCCCCTGCCGGGCCCCGCCGCCCCCAGCACGAGCAGCAGCCCCAGCAGGAGGGGGCGCCCGGGCCCGTGCATGCTGCGCTCGGCCGGGCCGGGTGGGGTCGGGGCGCTCCCGGAGCTCAGCTCGCTGGAGGGACAGGGCGCGGGGAGACCCGGAGGGCCGGTCGGCAGGGAGGGCGGCGAGGCCACTGCCCTCGGACCGCGCGCCCCGGCCCCCGCGCCCCTGAGGCCGCGCGCCCAGCCGGCGGCGGGCCGCCCCGCG
>SJXO01001352.1:235973-321631 GCA_006408615.1 Connochaetes taurinus
GCTGGACCGCGGCGGCCGCTCGCCACCCCCGCCGGCCCGGGAGGCGCGGGAGGGCGGCGCGCTGGCCCCTGGGCCCCGGGCTCGCCCCCGGGAGCGCGGCCGGCCCGCCGTCCAGGCCGCGTCCCGCGCAAAGTTCCAGGTTGCGGGCAGGCCCGTCTGCGAGGGGTCGGCAGCTCCCCTCCTTTCGTTTTTCTTGTAAAATGTATTAGCCATCAGTGGCGCCTGTTCCCATTTTCTTGGCTCTTTCTGGGCAAGAGCTGGACTTCCTCCAAACCGGCGATCGGGTTGGGAAGGTGTTCCTGGCGCAACAGCCGCAGGGAGCGCGCGGCGGGAGCGGAAACCTCGGCCCGAGCGCGGCGGCCCCGCCGGCTGGACGCGCCCGCAGCCCGGCCGGCCTCGCGCCGGTCTCCGCGGCCCTTGCTCTCGCTCCCGCCCGGAGGCCCGCGTCCCCAGGAAGGCGTTGGGCAGGACCGGGCAGGGCGCGCAGGACGGAGCTGGAAGACCGTGGTCGGCCAGACGCGCCGCCGCCTTCCGCACCGCCCCTGCGGGGGATGTGTTTGAAGGGGACGGTGTGATTTCTCAGTGAACTTCTTTCTCCGAGCAATATGACGAAAGCGTGAACTTTCCGTCAAGGTGTGCTCGAGAAAAGTAAAAACTCATCCAACTGCTCTGAGGCGGATAAGAGGCATCCCCCTCCCCCCTTCTGCGTGTAGCTGGAGTTCACGCGGCTCTGGGGAGAGCCCCGCCTGGTGACAAGCCTTTCCCGGCCCGCTCCCAGCAGCGCCCCTTTCCCGGCCCGCTTGTCTTTGGACTCCTCTCCAGCATAGTGGAAGCGGGTGACGTTTCCATGAAAAAATATTTTGGTGTAAATCTGTTTTTGGAAAAACATCTTGCTGCAATGAAAAAAGAAATTAGCCCAAGCTCATATTATTTAAAATTTGCATATAATCTTTCGTTTCTAAATCTTACCATATCAAAAGCTAGATTTTTTTTCTCAAAAATACCAGTAAGAACTATCTTCCACTGCACCCCAATTATACCAAAGAAACCTTGATAGTAATCACTGTTGTCCTTCTTTATTTTGAGGTTTTTAAATGGGACAGACAAATGGAGTTCTTGAATGAATCCTTCTATCACCCAATTATATGTATGCTAACACTTCAGCTCAGCTTATTAGATACTTAGATGTATAAACAACAGTGACAACACAGGCACTCAGTGGGTCTTCAGATTCCCGAGCTCTGCCGGTGGAGGCTCGGACAGCTCATGTGTTAGCCCACCCACGGTCTTCACAGGCTGAGATGACTCGGTGCCCTCAGTTTGGATGAGCCTTTTTAACAAACTTTTTCAACTTAATAAAAGAGTGCACTGATTTAGAATCTCTACTGAGCTTGTCCACTTGTGGTATTGTCAGAATTCCCTTTCTGGAGCTCTCCAATCACCAGAAATATGTGTATTATACAGACTGTTAACACATCTGATGGGCTAAATTAAGGGGCGTCCCTGGTGGCTCAGAGGTTAAAGCGTCTGCCTCTAATGCGGGAGACCTGGGTTCGATCCCTGGGTTGGGAAGATCCTCTGGAGAAGGAAATGGCAACCCACTCCAGAATTCTTGCCTGGAGAATCCCAGGGACAGAGGAGCCTGGTGGGCTGCAGTCCATGGGGCTGCAAAGAGCTGGACATGACTGAGAAACCTAACTTCGCTTTCAAGGCAAGTTGAAGTATAATACATGTAAACTGGCTCACACACAATGTGAAATTGTATTTGCAAATTGTTTAGACTCTCCCTTATCTTTTGTGTGAAATGCTGGTTGGACTGGATGGTTACTGAAGTCTAAATTCTGAAGTCTAAGTGTAATTCTATGATGGTTACCAACAAAGTTTAAAAACAACAAAATGGAACTTTCCTACAAAAAGCTAACGATAATTCACTGAAATAATCTCTACAAGTTTCACATCTGATTTTAGGCAAGAAGAGGTGATATATTCATATTAAGAAATTTGAAGTGAAGTTGCTCAGTTGCTTAAATTAAAAGAAATTTAATTCCCTCCTTTAGAAAGTGAACAGCTTTCCACTCTTAAGTACCCAGAAAAGACAAGGGAGAAAATTATACAACAAGAACAACAAAAATAATTTATTTTGCTAGATTTGATTTAGTTTTTTGAGAAAGCAATATTGGATCATAAAGGGAAGAGCTGCGTTTAACTTATATTTACTATAGATGTATGTTGTGAGATGGAAACGTGTTTTTTTGTAAAAGTGTAAAACTCCAGCGTTTCAGCTACATCAATTTTCTCTTTCCCTCCAAAAGGAATATATTTTATTTGAGATAACTATTAACTAACCTCAAAGGCTTCCAAAGTAGGTATATGTTAATTAACTACATGTTTCAAAATGAATTGTTACATTTGTTCAACCCTTATGCTTATCATTTAATAGTCTAATTAAACTCTTATTAGGGAGAAAACAATTATCTTTCATAAAGGATAACATGTGCTATAATGAAATATTGTTTAATGATTAACTTTTATCAGCTCTGTTATTTTCACTATTAACATGCTGTTAGTATGCTTGGCATGTACTGGAAACTGTGCATTTAGGAAGACAACCTTTCTAACAGGACCAACCTTCTTAGTACAGATAACGCTATTATATGTACATGGAAGTGACGATGCTGCCTAGCAGTGTATTTTGGATTAACGAAATTTAGCTTCCTCGTAGTTCTTTGCCTCGGATATGAGAAGGGAGCACGGTGTTCTAAAGGTCCGTAGGCCGCCCATCCGCTTTCCGTTCCTTGATGCACACTTCATGCTGGTCCAGAAAGGACAGGGCCAGAGGGCCCCTGATGACGTCACTGACTGAGTCTTGCTCAGACCTTTGTTCAGGGCTGAAGAGGGCGCCCCCAGGACCCAGATGAAGGGGGCTCCCCTCAGGGGCAAAGCTTAAAGGGAGTGTGGACGTTACCTTGTTCCTTGGAACTGGTTCAGTTATAAAACCCAGCTAGAGAAAGTGTCTTGAGGCTTGGTGAGAGTTTCTGTCCTTAGAAGTAACACTCTGGTACCTTTTGATGGCAACACCTCACATTAAAAAAAGACCTCCTTATTTGGTAAATATGTCTCAAGTCTGTAAACAGTCAGGTTCGCCCATGGGAATATCTGCACAGACTGTAGTCCTGCTGAGGAACAATGTGATAACCCACATCAGTCTGTTAATATTTTCTGGATACTTTTTTTTCTGCAGGAGATCAAACATCCTGATCAAAAGAGATGTGTGTAATGATTGGGGTTACGTAGGCAATTCCAAGGAGAAGGCAATGGCACCCCACTCCAGTACTCTTGCCTGGAGAATCCCATGGACAGAGGAGCCTGGTAGGCTGTAGTCCATGGGATAGCGAAGAACCAGACACGACTGAGTGAACTCACTTTCACTTTTCACTTTCATGCACTGGAGAAGGAAATGGCAACCGAGAAGAAACTGGCACCCCACTCCAGTATTCTTGCTTGGAGAATCCCAGGGACAGAGGAGCCTAGTGGGCTGCCGTCTATGGGGTCGCACAGAGTCAGACACGACTGAAGCAACTTAGCAGCAGCAGGCAATTCCAATGTGCCGAAAAGGTGCCATATTCCAAAGATATTCCCAAACCAAGTAGTACTTTTTAAAGTAAGATAACTTCTCTAACAGACGGTCCTTGTATTTCAGTGGCTTAATGCAATAAAAGCTTCTTTCACGTCTGGGTCTACCGTGTGGAGGGGCATGGTCTGTGCCTGCTGTCGCTCGGGGTCTGCCCTTCTTGGGGGAAGGCCCTGCTGGGCCCTCTGCCTCTGGCCTGGGGGGCGGTGGGAGCTGGCCGGGCTCATGGGCCCCGCCCAGTCCCTGGGGTCGGCACCCCCCAAACACGCCCGCCTGTCCTCTCGCAGCGGGGTTCAGATCAGCATGAGCAGCAGGAGCAGGCTCTCTTCAGAAACCTAAGACCTGTTTTCTTTCCCTTAAGGAATTCAGGAAGCGACAGCTCCTGACCCCTGGCCTCGGGTCAGGGTCCCTGTGCCCGCTGGTGGACAGTGGAGCAGGGCGGAATATATGCCAGCAGACAGCCCTGTGCTGCCCAGTGCCAGGCTCTGGGCAGAAAGGCAGGACTGCAGGGCTCCCTGGCCTCCCTGAAGGAGACCCAGCCTCAAGGTCTGTGCTTCAGCCACGTGGCTGTGCTTCAGGGATTCTCGCCCCCGGACCTTCACCCAAACTGCTCTTTTTGTGCAGAACCACTTCCTTCTACTCCTCACTTCCGTTGAAGAGCTCATTCCCAATTCAGACAGCAGATCTGGGAACCCCCAGCCCCCACCTGCCTGAGCCTCGCATCTGTGCCTCTTCCTGTCACGGCACGCACCTCACTCACTCCGTTTGGCTCCCGAAATACCCTGCGTTACTTTTGTGTATCCTCTTGCAGCCAAGGGCTCTTTTAGGTAGCCAGTGTTGATGTCATATGGGGAACATTGTGCGTACAAAGTAAATATGCTTGAAAATATGAACAAAGATATGATTTTATGTAATCTTTCTGACAGATACTCATAAAGCATGACTTAAATACTTATCAGGAAATGGCAACCCACTCCAGCATTCTTGCCTGGAGTATCCCATGGACAGAAGAGACATCCCTTTAGAAAATGTCTGATCATATGGTAAAGCTACGACTGCTGCTGCTAAGTCGTTTCAGTCGCGTCCGACTCTGTGCGACCCCATAGCCGGCAGCCCACCAGGCTCCCCCATCCCTGGGATTCTCCAGGCAAGAACATTGGAGTGGGTTGCCATTTCCTTCTCCAATGCATGAAAGTGAAAAGGGAAAGGGAAGTCGCTCAGTCGTGTCCCAGTCTTCTCGACCCCATGGACTGCAGCCCAGCAGGCTCCTCCGTCCATGGCATTTTCCAGGTGAGTGGGGAGCCATCGACTGATATACTGTTCATAAGAAAACATTGTCTCCAGTTGAAGCTATCTCATAAGACTTTGTAGGAAAAGTGATATTTGAAATGCACTTGAATGATGGGGGTTGTCCGTGGGGATGAGGGACGTGTGTGTCCAAGGCCAAGGTGAGCGCACGAAGCCACAGGGGTCTGGAGCGTGAGAGGTTCGGGAGAGGCTGCGGACCAGGGAGCCGGGGGTGGAGGGCGCGGCTCAGTCTGACTCCTGCGCCCCGCTCCAGAAGTCTTTTTTCTGTACTTCTTACAATACGCTGTGAAAGAGAGCATCATCCAAATCCTACAGTGTCTGGGGCAGCAGAGTTTGGTGACTCGCTCACAGCTGCCCGGAAAATCTATAGTTAGAAAGTGGACTGAAGCGTCCAGAACTGTTGGCAGTCCGCGTGGCCAGCTGGCACCCAGCCCGGCGGGCGAGGGCTGCGGCCCGGATCTGAGGCCGCACACGCCCGCTGCAGAGGGAGAGGGCGCGCGTGTGCTCGGCCCGGGGCGCGCAGGGGCGCGGTGCCTCCACCGCCTGCCCCTTCTCGGGACCGCGGGGCGTCCGAGCGCCGCAGCAGCGCTGCTGCTCTTGCTGCGTTTATGATGCGACCCGTCAGACAGAGCATCTGGGCTGCTTGGTGCCCATCAGATGCGGGCTGACCCCGGTCCTGACGGAGCTCGGTTTCAGTGGCACCAGCCAGAGACGGGGTATACGTCTAGGAAGGCAGGGTGGCGCACGTGGAGAAACTGTAACTCGCGCCTTCAGCTGCTCTGAGCCCTGGGAAACCTGAGGCGTTCCTCTCTGGAGAAACGGAGAGCGACCAGCCATTCTGAGTTCTGTGGACTCTCTCCTGTGGTCTGTGAGAAATGTTTGCGGGGTCCTCAGGGTTCTATTTTACATGGATCCTGCTGGGGCGGATGTAAAAGATAGACTCAGAGGGTTTGCCAGTGGCAGATGGCCCCGCGAAGAGGCCCACGGTTCATTCTCTCACTCAACCCTCCCTCCAGGCAGCAGCTGTCCTTTGTGGGGCTGTGGAGCTCACCGTGGACCTCACCCCGTGGACCTCACCCCGTGGACCTCACACCATGAACCTCACCCCGTGGACCTCACCCCGTGGACCTCACACCATAGACCTCACACCATAAACCTCACCCCATGAACCTCACCCCGTGGACCTCACACCATAAACCTCACCCCATGGACCTCACCCTGTGGACCTCACACCGTGGACCTCACCCCGTGGACCTCACACCATAAACCTCACCCCGTGGACCTCACCCCGTGGACCTCACCCCGTGGACCTCACCCCGTGGGCCTCACTGATTGTCCAGCGCTACGTCAGGTCCCTGCCGGGTGCTGGTCTCATGCCAGGTAACAAGACTGAGTAAAAATGCAAATTACAAAAGGCTCCAAAGAAGGAAAGAAAGAAACTCTGAGAAAGATGGGGTCACAAGATGTGGAGGGGAACCTGTGTTTCACAAGGTGGCAGGAGAAATCGTCTCTGAAGAAGCGTCGTTTGAACAGAAATCTGAAGAATGGAAACAGCAGTAGACGTGAGAAGAGAACAAAGCCCAGAATGAGGGCGTGGAGGCGAGGCTGGAGAGGAAGGGAGGCCTTGGCTGCCTGAGAGAACTTCCTCTTGCTTTCTTGTTTCATCATGAGGCCAACATGCCCAGTGAGGCAAGGTTCCCCACGTGCATTAAAAATACAGTGAAAAGACCAAATGTAAACTTGAACCCCTGTTAGCTTATTCATCTTTCCATCCAGCAGATACCGGCCTTGTGCCCACCGCGTGTTGATGCAGTCTTAGCAGATTTGGGAACGCTGCAGTGTGCAAAGCCTAAGTTCTCACTACTTGGCTTAAGAGGAAATGTTAGCCACTTAGAAAAAACAGGCAACAAAAACAAAAGGTTAACAAAGGCCGCCTCCTGCTCCGCGGCGGGGGACGCAGCCACACACCTGGCTGCTCGCGCTGCCACAGAGACGTGCACAGTGTCCTGTGCAGCAGAGGTGGCAGTGGCAGCGGGGGTCCCCCACAGAGTGGGAGCATCGGAGTTTAAGAGACAGCACCTTAAAAGGGGCACTTTGTTTAGCACTGTATTGCATTTATTTTATAAAATAGTAACTGGATATAAATAGCAAAAAAGTAAATCCAGTTTGCATTGTTCAGAATCTTGGTTATCGGACTTCCTTCAGGCAGGCCCTGATTAAATGTTATCAGAACCGTGGCATTGATGAGGATGTAACCAGTCTAATGGAGATCTGTGTTGGAACAACCTAGAATTGATTGGTGCAATTTTAAAAGCGTTCCTAGTTGAAGTGATAACAATAAGCAGTTTTCAAAGGACATTTTTGATAAAATTAATTGATGTCCTATTTTAAGTGGTTGACAGGGTTTCTTACTTCCTAACTGTGCTCCTACTCAGACCCTGATGAATAACTAAGTGAAGTCCGTGTGCATAGCACAGTAGGAAGACATTCCATTTTCCTGTCACATATTGAAGTTCGAGTGATAGAAAATGGTAGAAACAAATTTATATCAATTCCAAAGTCGCAGCTTAACTGGATCCAGCTTTTTCCTGATATGATTTGTATGTACAGAAAGTAAAACAGCTCTTTATACTTTTGACTTTTATTTGAACCCTTATGATTAGCAGGTTTGTGAAAGAATACTCCCATATGTAGGGGTTTAGTAATTATAATTTCCTCCATCTTTTAAAATGCACTCAGTTTTGAGAAACTGATATATAGTATGACAATATCCACTCTACAAAAGGCAAGAACATTCATATGAAAAATGAATAATGGTATCAATCATTTCTATGCTTTCAAATGTTTGGCATCTGTAGAAATTCCATCTAAATAACTAGCTCATTTTTTAGAAAGTATTTTCATAGAGCTGACCCTGAGAATATGCTTGTAATTACTTATGTATATTCCTGAGAACATGGGTGAAATTTAAATTGAGTTGAATCCTAAATATGTTAAGGGTGTTTGTTATTTAAAGAATCTGCTTATTTTTAAAGAAATATATACTTTTTTAAAATGAGGAAAATTGATATTCATTATAATATTTTGCAAATTTAAATTTATTTCACTAAGTAGAAATAGATTTTTAAAACAATGTTGGATGCCTTAGGATTCTTTTGATTATTTCCTTACATTTTTACAATAGTTATTTTAATCCTCATATTTAAATTATAATAAGCTATGTAAGAACTCTGGTATCTGGTATCTACAGATATACAAAGGCTTCATGCTTGCCACTGTGGAATTCTGCATTTCTAAGCCTAATTACCTCCAAGCAGACTCTGGCTAAACTTGAATCTGGGGCTTTGAAAGAGTCTGTAGAAGTGCAAGGCAGCCCTTTTGCTTATTCAGGAAGGACTCGTCTTTACTGTTGTCAGGCTTATTCTCCTCCTCCTCCTCATCATTCATCATCACTTGCTGGAAAATCTTGACAGTCAAGGAGAGACAGCTTGCTCATTATGCCACATTCTCTATGTATACACTGTCCTTTCCAAAAATGTTGACTTACAACGGTCAGAGGAGTAAACAAGCTTCAGACAGGAAAAACCACCCTCGGCCTGAGACCCTGAGGCCTTTCCTCTCCAAGGAGACGGTTCCTGAAGCCGTTCTTTGGGCTGGCGCTGGACCCTAGGCGCAGGTGGTGCCTCCGGTCACTGGCCAGCATGGCATCCCCTTGGCATAACCGCCTCCACACCCTTCACCAAGATCCGCGTCTACATTTCAGTGAGACCTGGTGGCCCCGCACACCTTAAAGGTTGCACTAGGCTAAACTTGGTAGATGGTTTGGACTTGCCCTGCGACGTCTGGATGTGGTCTGTGTCCTCTTAGCTCTCTCCTCCCATAAGACAAAGGGAATTATTTCTCTGCGTTTCGCTTTTCCACTGGTTCCACGGGAAATGCACACAGTTTACTCTGACTCTTACTGTGAATGATGTAGCTGCCCTTCTGCTCTACAAGCACGTAACTTCTTTTACTCTGCCCCTTCCCGGCCTCAGCATCTCGGCCTCTGCGCTCTGCCTTCAAGGCTGATCAGTCACACGATCTGTGCAGACCACCATCAAGACTGCCATGCTTGGCTACAGCTGACCTAAAAGTTGAGAAAGAAGGATTTAGTGATGATTTTTTAAATAATAACAGGAAACTCAAAGGGGGCTAAACATACACGCACACGCAGACACACACGTACACGTGTGAGTGCACACGCGACGCACGCACAGCCAGGGCAGGAGTGCTGGGGGCTGGTCGGTGCTCGAGGGCGTCCGTCCGGCACCTCCGTCCTTTGTCTGGATGTTTTGTCCGGGTCTCGCACTGGCTGCCTTGGACTCAGGGTTTTTCCTCAGTCCCCAGTGGAGAGTCTTCCCAACTCAGTGACCGAAGATGCTGATGACCAGGGTTTACTGTGTGCCGTAGTTCTGTTCCTGTTTCTGCTGCCCCAGAGCATACACATGTCAGCAAGTTCTAGCCTTTAAGAGAATGGGTCAGTGGGCTGCGGGGAGCCGCCGCTGGTCTTCACTTTGTTTGCAACCCTGGATTTTTGAACTGAAGGCAATGCAGGTGAAGAGAGCATGAGGCCCTGCAGAGGAGAGTGTTCGGGGACTGGCTGGCCAGACGGGGCGCTCTGCGAGAGCACGGATCATGACTACCCTCATCAGTCATCAGACTTAGGAGGGGACATTCAATGCCATGATGACTAGAGGCAGGCCACGGGAAACCTCAGGGGCTTCCAGCTCCCACCCCCAGAGTGATGAGGGTGAGAACACCGCAGAAGCCCTGGTTTCAGGAGAGACAGATCAGCTTGGGTGACTTCACAGGCAGGGAGCAGGGGGGTGACAGTGAAGGGTATTCTCTCCCTCCCTTGGGTGGGCTTCCTGCTGGCCAAGAGAACCTCGCCAAGTCTAGGGTGTGTGAAGCAGAAGGCCGGTGGGAGGCTGGTGATATTGTGGGTTTGCTGTTTACCTGCTAGGTTGCCTAACAGCACCTGCTTATTTTATGCAAAATATAATTCTCTGTGTGGTCAAAAGCCACCGCAAGTTGTATGTCCTGGGCCATGTAGCCAAAAGTGAAAGAAAGGAAAGAAAGAAAGTGAAAAGTCGCTCAGTCATGTCTGACTCTTTGTGACCCCGTGTTCTATATAGTCCAGGAATTCTCCAGGCCAAAATACTGGAGTGGGTAACCATTCCCTTTTCCAGGAGATCTTCCCAACCCAGAGATTGAACCCAGGTCTCCTGCATTGCCGGCGGATTCTTTACCAGCTGAGCCACCAGGGAAGCCCAAGAACACTGGAGTGGGTAGCCTATCGCTTCTCCAGGGGATCTTCCCAACTCAGGGATCGAATCAGGGTCTCCTGTATTGCAGGCAGATTCTTTACCAGCTGAGCCACCAGGGAAGCCCCCATGTAACCAAACTCAGCCTTAATACATGTTACTTTATCAGTGAAATAACCTACCACCCGATCAACCGCTGCGACTTGAGGCGCTATTGCTGCTAACCTGGGCGATTCTCTTCATAAATTACACCTTCCTTGTATCTTCCTTCATCAAGAGACATCTTCATTTTAGAAACAGCACTATTTCTGTGCTTTCCGTGTCTTTGTGTGGAAAACCCCATATGTTTCTCTTGTTGAGTTACTTGATACGATCATGTCTAATTACGCTGGAACTAGAATAAGTGTTTCAAGAGCTTCCGGGAGCCCCACGATGGGCCGGGACATCTGGGCTCCGACAGCAGGGCCCTTAATCTAGGACAACTCTTTCATTTTCAAACTGAGCTTCTGCTTAGCATTACACTTGGGAAAAATTAAAGAATTTCACTGCTTGATAAAGATTGAAAATTGCTAATCTATGCTGATGCTCTCACGTTCACAGGAATGCATTCAAAAAAGTTACTGGAAATCCATTTTTCTTAAGATCGCACAGCTTGTTAAGTGGTAGATTTGAGGCCTGAATCAAGGGTTTGGATGTTTGCAGCTGTGCTCTTCCCACTAGACTCCTAATTTCTTATGGTAACCTTTTAAATGTAACTGTGTAAACAAGATGAGCATACAGGCTCATTTTATGAAAACAAGAGTCGAATATCTGAGTGGATGTCGGTGTTCATGGGGACCAACTGGGCAAATGATGGGCAGGGGCTGGGCCACGCCTCTCACAGAGCAGCCGGAGGAGGAGGTGAAGCCCTTGCCATCCGTGAGCTGGAGCTTCGGGGTCTGAGCATCTCAGACAATAGGAGGCTGACGGGGAGCAAGTCCCCTGTGGCCTCCAGAGCTTGCTAGGACCCCTGGACACCGACATTAGGTGGAGTGAGTTTTCAAGCTGAGGATATCTGGGAAATCTCAGTGGTGACTGATGGTCAACAAAATTCATCTGTCTCACATGTATTCAGTATTTTCTGTTAGTTTCTTTCTTAGTGTATACAACAATTTCTGTAAACACGTTGGTCCTGCATGGCGCAGCCTTTCTGAGACAGGATGTGCCCCAGGTGAGGGTCAGGGCCGCGGATGACCAGCTGCGACATCTCCTGCTTTAATGCAGGTGCCCCAGTGCCAGTCGTCTCCCTTCGTTGCTATGGTGACCACTGTTAATTTATCCTTTCTGCCAAATGGAGCTTTAATCGGCGTTCAGTTTCAGTCTTTCTGCTGACCGAAGGACACCAGTCTAGGGATTTTACAGCCAGTTATTCTTTTGCTTGCAGGAATTTTTCTCTCCTGAATCTTTTTTTTAAACAGTGTAAACAGTTATTTATTGTGCTGCGTCAATGGCTAATCTTCACTAATTCATATCTGAAAGTACAGTATGATACAACATATTTTTAAAAATTTTGCTGAACAACACTAGTGATCTGAAAACACCTTTCCACTGTGTTTCACTGAGAATTTATTTTGATGTAAGTGAGTAAATCAGGACAGTCCTCACACCCCACTTGCCTCCTAAGTGTTTGGAGACTCTCCAGGGGTCTGTTTGTACACATTTCATGTAAACGGAGAGACAAATACAGTACCCCTTTCCTTTCTCTCTCTCGTCTGCTTTCTCTCTGTCTCTGAGTCTTTTATACACTTGAAAATAAAACACTTCAATTCAGTTGCTCAGTCGTGTCTGACTCGTTGTGACCCCATGGACTACAGCACACAAGGTTTTCCTATCACCAACTCCCAGAGTTTGCTCAAACTCACGTCTATCAAGTCGGTGATGCCATCCAACCATCTCATCCTCTGTCATCCACTTTTCCTCCCATCTTCAATCTTTCCCAGCATCAGGGTCTTTTCAAATGAGTCAGCTCTTCCCATTAGGTGGTCAAAGTATTCAGCTTCAGCATCAGTCCTTCCAATGAATATTCAGGACTGATCTCCTTTAGGATGGACTGGTTGGATCTCCCTACTGTCCAAGAGACTCTCAAGAGTCTTCTCCAACACCACAGTTCAAAAGCATCAATTCTTCAGCACTCACCTTTCTTTATGGTCCAACTCTCACATCCATACATGACCACTGGAGAAACCATAGCTTTGACTAGATAGACATTTGTTGGCAAAGTAATGTCTCTGCTTTTTAGTATGTTGGTCATAGCTTTTCTTCCAAGAAGTAAGCTTCTTTTAATCTCATGGCTGCAGTCACCATCTGCAGTGATTCTGGAGCCCAAAAATATAGTCTCTCACTGTTTCCACTGTTTCCCCATCTATTTCCCATTAAGTGATGGGACCAGATGCCATGATCTTAGTTTTCTGAATGTTGAGTTTTAAGCCATCTTTTCACTCTCCTCTTTCACGTTCATAAAAGGCTCTTCAGTTCCTCTTTGCTTTCTGCCATAAGGGTGGTGTTATCTGAGGTTGATATTAATATTTCTCATGGAAATCCTGATTCCAGCTTGTGCCTCATCCAGCCTAGCATTTCACACGATGCATTCTGCATGTAAGTAAATAAGCAGGTGGCGACACACAGCCTTCACCCACTCCTGTCCCGATTGGGAGCCGCTCTGCTGTTCCGTGTCCACTTCTAACTGTTGCTTCCTGACCTCATGCAGATCTCTCAGGAGGCAGGTCAGGAGGTCTGGTATTCCCATCTCCTGGAGAATTTTCCAGTTTGTTGTGATCCATAGAATTAAAAGCTTTGGTGCAGTCAATAAAGCAGAAGTAGGTGTTTTTCTGGAACTCTCTTGCTTTTTCTATGACCCAACGGGTGTCGGCCATTTGATCTCTGGTCCCTCTGCCTTTTCTAAATCTAGTTTGAACATCTGGAAGTTCACAGTTCACATACTATTGAAGCCTGGCTTGGAGAATTTTGAGCATTACTTTGCTAACATGTGAGATGAGTACAATTGTGCAGTAGTTTGAACATTCTTTGGCATTGCCTTTCTTTGGAATTGAAATAAAAACTGACCTTTTCCAGACCTGTGGCTACTGCTGAGTTTTCCAAATTTGCTGGCATATTGAGTGACGCACTTTACCAGCATCATCTCTTAGGATTTGAAATAGTTCAGCTGGAATTCCATCACCAAATAGCTCCAGAAAGAATGAAGAGGCCGAGTCAAAGCAAAAACAGTGCCCAGTTGTGGATGTGACTGGTGATGGAAGTAAAGTCTGATGCTGTAAAGAGCAATATTGCACAGGAACCTGGAATGTTAGGCCCACGAATCAAGGCAAATCAGAAGTGGTCAAACAGGACAGCAAGAATGAACATTGACATTTTAGGAATCAGTGAACTAAAATGAACTGGAATGGGCTAATTTAATTCAGATGACCATTATATCTACTACTGTGGGCAAGAATCCCTTAGAAGAAATGGGAGTAGCCATCATAGTCAACAAAAGAGTCTAAAATGCAGTACTTGGGTGCAATCTCAAAAACGACAGAATGATCTCTGTTCGTCTCCAAGGCAAACCATTCAATATCATGGTGATCCAGGTCTATGCCCCGACCATTTATGCCAAAGAAGCTGAAGTTGAACGGTTCTATGAAGACTTATAAGAGCTTCTAGAACTAAAAACAACAACAAAAAAGAAACCATGAATCTTTCATTTTGTCCAAGGGTTTCTCCTGAACACTTCTTGCATATCCAGACATCAGTGTTTTTCCTTGGCAGGTGGAGACTCAGTATCTGATTGGAAATCCATACTGAATGACACTGACCTTTGATTGAAGAACCCATCTTCAACGTACAAGATCTCCTCTACTAGAGGCCGAAACACCCCCTTTGCTATTGTTTAGTCATTAAGTCACGTCCACCTCTTTTGCCATCCCATGGACAGCAGCCCACCAGGCGCCTCTGTCCATGGGGTTTCCCAGGCAAGCATACTAGGGTGGGTCGCTGTTTTCTCCTCCGGGGAATCTTCCCGACCCAGGGATCGAACCCATGTCTCCTTTATGGGCAGGTGGATTCTTTACCATTGGGCCACCAGGGAGGCCCTAAGATGTCTCCTTAGATGATTCCATAAAAATTTCAACATAATAAAATGGAAACACATTAATTGCTTTCACTAATAATTGATGATATAATTCTGTGGGTTTGACATAGTGAATTGATTGCCTTGGAATCAATGTCGCATTGAAACGTGACAGTGTTCAGTGACCCAGGAATCAGTTCAGTTCAGTAGCTCAGTCATGTCTGCCTCATTGCGACCCCATGGACTGCAGCACGCCAGGCCTTCCAGCCTACCACCAACTCTTGCAGCTGGCACAAACTCATGTCCATCAAGTTGGTGATGCCATCCAATAATCTCATCCTCTGTCCCCTTCTCCTCCCGCCTTCAACCTTTCCCAGCATTGGGGTCTTTTCCAATGAGTCAGTTCTTCCCATCAAGTGGCCAAAATGTTGGAGTTTCAGCTTCAGCATCAGTCCTTCCAGTGAACATTCAGGACTCATTTCCTTTAAGATGTACTGGTTTGATCTCTTTGCAGTCCAAGGGACTCTCAAGGGTCTTCTCCAACACCACAGTTCAAAAGCATAAATTCTTCAGCACTCAGCTTTCCTTATAGTCCAACTCTCACATCCAGACATGACCACTGGAGAAACCATAGCTTTGAGTAGACAGAACTTTGTTGGCAAAGTAATGTCTCTGCTTTTTAAAATGCTATCTAGGTAGGTCATAGCTTTTCTTCCAAGGAGCAAGCATCTTTTAATTTCATGGCTGCAGTCACCATCTGCAGTGATTTTAGAGCCCAAGAAAAATAAGTCTGTCACTGTTTCCAGTTTCCCATCTATTTGACATGAAGTGATGGGACCAGATGCCATGATCTTAGGTTTTTGAATGACGAGTTTTAAGTCAGGTTTTTCGCTCTCCTCTTTCACTTTCATCAAGAAACTCTTCAGTTCTTCTTCACTTTCTCCCATAAGGGTGGTATCATCTGTGTATCTGAGGTTATTGATGTTTCTCCCAGCAATCTTGAATCCAGCTTATGCTTCATCCAGCCTGGCATTTTGCATGATATACTCTGCATAGAAGTTAAATAAGCAGGGTGAAATATATAGCCTTGCCATACTCCTTTCCCAATTTGGAAGCAGTCTGTTGTCCCATGTCCAGTTCTAACTGTTGATTCCTGACCTGCATATAGGTTTCTCAGGAGGCAGGTAATGTGATCTGGTATTCCCATCTCTTGAAGAATTTTCCACAGTTGGTTGTGATCCACACAGTCACAGGCTTTGGTGTAATCAATAAAGCAGAGGTAGATACTTTTCTGTGATCCAACAGATGTTGGCAATTTGATCTCTGGTTCCTCTGCCTTTTCTAAAACCAGCTTGAACATCTGGAAGTTCTTGGTTCACGTATTGCTGAAACCTGGCTTGGAGAATTTTGAGCATTACTTTGCTAGCGTGTGAAGTGAGTGCAACTGTGCAGTAGTTTAAACATTCTTTAGCATTGCCTTTCTTTGGGATTGAAATGAAAGCCGACCTTTCCCAGTCTTGTGGCCACTGCTGAGTTTTCCAAATTTGCTGGCATATTGAGTGCAGCACTTTCACAGCATCATCTTTCAGGATCTGAAATAGCTCAGCTAGAATTCTATCACCTCCACCAGCTTTGTTTGTCGTGATGCTTCCTAAGGCCCACTTGACTTTGCATTCCAGGATGTCTGTCTCTAGGTGAGTGATCACACCATCATGGCTATGTGGGTCGTGAAGCTCTTTTTTGTACAGTTCTTCTGTGTATTTTTGCCACCTCTTCTTAATGTCTTCTGCTTCTGTTGGGTCCAGACCATTTCTGTCCTTTATTGTGCGCATCTTTGCATGAAATGTTCCATTGGTATCTCTGATTTTCTTGAAGAGATCTCTAGTCTTCCCCATTCTATTGTTTTTCTCTATTTCTTTGCATTGATTGCTGAGGGAGGCTTACTTATCTCTCCTTGCTATTCTTTGGAACTCTGCATTCAGATGTGTATATCTTTCCTTTTCTCCCTTGCCTTTTGCTTCTCTTCTTTTCTCAGCCAATTATTACAGAAAGCATTTTGTTCTTAGCAGAGATTTTTACATTCTTAGTAGAAATGTTACCCTCCTCCTCCAAATAATGAGAGAATGGAAAGATTTCCTTAAAGTGGACCAGAGGTAGCCCAGGTTAGTCTGAAGAATTGGTCTGCTAAGTACACATCAGCAGTATCAATATCATTCAAACATGAAAATCTTGAGCCTGTAGTTTAAAACCTCAACCTAAACAATGAGCTGAATGACTGCATGAAGTCTGCACATTTTAAATGATGATGCCATATTCTGAAGTGACCTGCCTTCCTGGATTCAAAGCACTGTGTTTATTCTTTGTGCTTCGCAGCTTTGCACATTGTAATACCATGAAAGAAAATATGCCCACTGAAATACATTTTTTAATTTCTTTGCATTTTTGGCACAGTTCTAACCAGTCAAAAATGTTCAGCTCTGTTTCCTTTACTCCTACAAAGAGGATAACCTATGATGTTGGTAAACAGACAACTTTCGCCCTAATTTAGCAACAAGTAGTTAATTGCTCTGATTTATTGGGCTGCTTGTTTTCTCAGATTGGCTCAAAGCACATGCACAGTATGGCCACTGGCTGTGTTTGGCCTGATGCATGTCTGACCATCGATGTGGATGGCTGTGTCCATTTGAGGAAAGCAGTGATGGCCGCCCTGAATGCGTTCAGCTACACGCGGTGCTCCGTGGCCTCTGAGAAATGAGGATTTCACTTGGTGTTTCAGTTCCTGTGTGGACCTTTGCCACCTGTCGTTGTGAGGCGCCTTGAATATCCTCCTGTCTTAGGCGCCCCAGGTGCAGCCTACAGGTTGTGACCCCAGCTCTCAGTCAGACCTGGCGGCCCACTGGGGAGGGGGAGGGGGGATGCCCCTGCACTTGGCCGGCCCTCCAGATGCCACGTGGCTGGTGCAGGAGCACCTTCCCGGGGAGGCCCTGCAATCGTGCCTCGTGAAGCTTGGGGCCTGGCTCTGGCTCTTGGAGATATTTCCCCCATCTTACACCTTTAGAAGAGTTACTTTGCTGCTTAAACCATCTGTATTCAGCACTCTTCTTTGTAAATAGGAACAAAGATTTGGTGATTTGACTAAGAACGCCAGGAAAGAGAGTAAGATATTGTTCCCATCAACGGTGAATTCAGATTCAGTAAAGAGGACTCCAGCTACACCCACACCACACACATCACATCTGTCGTCTGTCTGTCTGTCTATCGCTCTCTCTATATATACACATATATATATTTATATAGACATGAGGCAATGGCACCCCACTCCAGAACTCTTGCCTGGAAAATCCCATGGATGGAGGAGCCTGGTAGGCTGCAGTCCAGGGGGTCACTAAGAGTCAGACACGACTGAGCGACTTCACTTTCACTTTTCACTTTCACGCATTGGAGAAGGAAACGGCAACCCACTCCAGTGTTCTTGCCTGGAGAGTCCCGGGGACGGGGGAGCCTGGTGGGCTGCCGGCTCTGGGGTCACACAGGGTTGGACACGCCTGAAGCGACTTAGGAGCAGCAGTGTGTTTGTTCCAAAGCTCCCCCAGTTCATCTGATGCTGGTGGTTCACAGAAAACATGTTGCAAAGTACACTCTACTGTTCCCTGAAGAAGCCGCTCTACACACACACGCTGTTCCCTGTAGAAGCTGCTCTACACACACGCTGCTCCCTGTAGAAGCCGCTCTACACACACACGCTGTTCCCTGTAGAAGCCACTCTATACACACACGCTGTTCCCTGTAGAAGCTGCTCTACACACACACGCTGTTCCCTGCAGAAGCCACTCTACACACACACGCTGTTCCCTGTAGAAGAGACTCTACACACACGCTGTTCCCTGTAGAAGAGACTCTACACACACGCTGTTCCCTGTAGAAGAGACTCTACACACACGCACTGTTCCCTGTAGAAGAGACTCTACACACACGCGCTGTTCCCTGTAGAATAGACTCTACACACACGCGCTGTTCCCTGCAGAAGAGACTCTACACACACACGCTGTTCCCTGCAGAAGAGACTCTACACACACACACTGTTCCCTGTAGAAGAGACTCTACACACACACGCTGTTCCCTGCAGAAGAGACTCTACACACACGCTGTTCCCTGTAGAAGAGACTCTACACACACACGCTGTTCCCTGTAGAAGAGACTCTACACACACGCGCTGTTCCCTGTAGAAGAGACTCTACACACACGCTGTTCCCTGCAGAAGAGACTCTACACACACGCTGTTCCCTGTAGAAGCTGCTCTATACACACACGCTGTTCCCTGTAGAAGCCGCTCTATACACACACGCTGTTCCCTGTAGAAGATGCTCTATACACACACGCTGTTCCCTGTAGAAGCTGCTCTATACACACACGCTGTTCCCTGTAGAAGCTGCTCTATACACACACGCTGTTCCCTGTAGAAGCTGCTCTATACACACACGCTGTTCCCTGTAGAAGCTGCTCTATACACACACGCTGTTCCCTGTAGAAGCTGCTCTATACACACACGCTGTTCCCTGTAGAAGCTGCTCTATACACACACGCTGTTCCCTGTAGAAGCTGCTCTATACACACACGCTGTTCCCTGTAGAAGCTGCTCTATACACACACGCTGTTCCCTGTAGAAGCTGCTCTATACACACACGCTGTTCCCTGTAGAAGCTGCTCTATACACACACGCTGTTCCCTGTAGAAGCTGCTCTATACACACACGCTGTTCCCTGTAGAAGCTGCTCTATACACACACGCTGTTCCCTGTAGAAGCTGCTCTATACACACACGCTGTTCCCTGTAGAAGCTGCTCTATACACACACGCTGTTCCCTGTAGAAGCTGCTCTATACACACACGCTGTTCCCTGTAGAAGCTGCTCTATACACACACGCTGTTCCCTGTAGAAGCTGCTCTATACACACACGCTGTTCCCTGTAGAAGCTGCTCTATACACACACGCTGTTCCCTGTAGAAGCTGCTCTATACACACACGCTGTTCCCTGTAGAAGCTGCTCTATACACACACGCTGTTCCCTGTAGAAGCTGCTCTATACACACACGCTGTTCCCTGTAGAAGCTGCTCTATACACACACGCTGTTCCCTGTAGAAGCTGCTCTATACACACACGCTGTTCCCTGTAGAAGCTGCTCTATACACACACGCTGTTCCCTGTAGAAGCTGCTCTATACACACACGCTGTTCCCTGTAGAAGCTGCTCTATACACACACGCTGTTCCCTGTAGAAGCTGCTCTATACACACACGCTGTTCCCTGTAGAAGCTGCTCTATACACACACGCTGTTCCCTGTAGAAGCTGCTCTATACACACACGCTGTTCCCTGTAGAAGCTGCTCTATACACACACGCTGTTCCCTGTAGAAGCTGCTCTATACACACACGCTGTTCCCTGTAGAAGCTGCTCTATACACACACGCTGTTCCCTGTAGAAGCTGCTCTATACACACACGCTGTTCCCTGTAGAAGCTGCTCTATACACACACGCTGTTCCCTGTAGAAGCTGCTCTATACACACACGCTGTTCCCTGTAGAAGCTGCTCTATACACACACGCTGTTCCCTGTAGAAGCTGCTCTATACACACACGCTGTTCCCTGTAGAAGCTGCTCTATACACACACGCTGTTCCCTGTAGAAGCTGCTCTATACACACACGCTGTTCCCTGTAGAAGCTGCTCTATACACACACGCTGTTCCCTGTAGAATAGACTCTACACACACACGCTGCTCCCTGTAGAATAGACTCTACACACACACGCTGTTCCCTGTAGAATAGACTCTACACACACACGCTGCTCCCTGTAGAAGAGACTCTACACACACGCGCTGCTCCGTGTAGAAGAGACTCTATACACACGCGCTGTTCCCTGTAGAAGCGATTCTATACACACACGCTGTTCCCTGTAGAAGCGATTCTATACACACACGCTGTTCCCTGTAGAAGAGACTCTACACACACGCTGTTCCCTGTAGAAGCCACTCTATACACACACGCTGTTTCACGAAGAAAAAGTACTGTTCTTTGCCGTGGGTTGTAAATAAGAGAGCAGACCCTCTACAGTGACCTTCCAGGGCCAGCGCTGGGGCTGCTGATACTCAGAAGGCGTGTCCCACGTGCCGTTAGCTACATGAGCTGGAAACACACATTCATCCTTTCAACAAACATCTGTGCCCTTAATGTGTCGAGTGCTGTGGTGTGTGCTGGAAATGCAGCAGTGAGTAAATAGAGAAGCCCTGTTCTCACGGCATTTAATTCGAGGGAGGGGCACGATGATCAGCAGAGAAACGGAATGAAGGCATGTGTGTCAGACGATGAAGCCATGCGGAGACACAGCTGACGGAGCCCGAAGCAGGGCCAGAGGTGCCCCCCGCTCCATGAGGCCCGCACCACACACCCCCACTCACAGACTCAGGAACCCCGTTCTAAGGCCTTCATGATGGCCGCCCCCTGTGCCCCAGGAGGCGGTCAAGTAGCAGAATCAGAATTTCATCTTGTGAGTCTAACAAGAAATTGAGCATTTAAAAATACAGAATGAAAGGGATACAAGATGCATTTGTTAAGGAGGAGAATGGAGGAGACACAATACATGTTAATACTTATATTCACAACAGCATTTTAAAATGAGCCCAGGATTTACACTTAAGATCCCCTGGGAGCCCACGTTTTGCTGTCAGGAGTGAACGCTCCGCAAGTGTTATCTGGGCTCACAGGAGGGCCTGTATCACTTCTCTGACCAGAGGGCAACACAGACCCTCTGTGCTTGTAAAACATCTGGTATTCAGCTCAGAGGGCGGAAAGGCACCCGAGGCGGGCAGCAAGCGTTCAGGCTGCACTCGGTCCAAGCGCCTGGGCCCAGGCAGCCTTTTAGCATTTGTTCACTTAGGAGAGTGGGAAAGTAGCATTTAGTGCAGTTCAAAAAGTCGCAACATTCCTCCACTTAGTGAGTCCAAAGAAAACAGAGATCACGAGCAGGCTGGAGGCAGGAGGGGGAGGACAGACGCACTCTGCTCTTTTGCGCCCCCCACCTCCTCGTCACCAAGTTCAGGTGGCCGAGCCTTCTGGCTGTTGTCTCAGTGGTCTGCAGCCGGGGTTCGAACCTGTTTCTGCGAATCTCTTGAAACAACTGCCGTCTACCAGGAAGGGTGTCCAGAGACGTGGTTCCTAGATGGGGAGGGCGAGCTGTATAGATTTACAGCCTTTGGGGTGTGTTTCTGTTCCCCAACTTGGAAACACACGGGGGACTCCGCTGCAGCCCACCACCTGGCCCCAAGCAGGCCACCCACCACGGGGCCTAGCCCTGGACCGCCCTGTGTCTCTGCAGGCCTGGCCACCTCTCCCAGACCCGCACACCTGAGCTGCTACCCACCAGGATGGCTTACCTGAGGCTGCCTGAGATGCGGCTTTAGCTTCGGGTTTCAGCTTTTATTCCCAAGTGCATTTGTTTAACATTTACTGGATCTTTCCCCTTGGGCTTTATGAAAAGAACGTCTTTGAATTGAAAACAGGAGAAAGAAGGAAAATGATGATTTTTTGCACAGAAAACTCAGGTCACGCAATGCCTTCAAAAGTGAGGCTTCCAGGTCTCTGCACCGAGCAACCTATGGTCCACATGTGGCAGAACGTCTGCCCAGTGCCGCTGCGGTTCCGCCTCCTGAGGAGGTAAATGCCTGGCTTCTGGGAGCCAGCGCCGTCCCTCTGGGGTGCAGGGGTGGGTCAGAGTCCTCAGGGCATCTGTTGTCCGGCGTCCTGTAGCCCAGCAGTGCACAAGGGTGCCGGCGCTGGTGCCCACGGCTGGGCGTCCTGGTGAAAGTGTGCGACCCCAGAGCCTCCAGCATCCTGGAGCGTCAGCAGGTCACGGGCAAGAGCTGACCTGTTCCGTCTCCTGTGGACCGCGCCACACTGAGCTGAGGATTCGAAACCTGGTAGACTCTCCAGGAATGTTTCTGAATGATTGAATCGATGCCTTTACCCAGTTTAATAACCAAGAATGGAAATTTTAGGCTTTCAAGTCTTTCCAAATCAAAACCACTTGTATAGGTGATATCGAAAACAACTAAAATAAATAGCTATTAATATTTAAATAGGGTTATAATGGCGATCATAGAAAATGCTCACAAAGTCCAAATTAATCAAAATAGAAGGTAATATTCAAAGAGAAATGTCTCTTTGATTGGGCCTACCAGCAAGGTACCCAAAAGGTACCATGCTGCCAATTTTTTATATGTTTTATACATATATTTATATATTTATACATATATACAACCCAATGTTTCCTGCATCAGTAGTAAATCAATGCCCAACAAGTCATGGCACATGCTGGAGGGTCATCCCATGGATCTCGCATGGATTTTTGACTCACTGCTCAACAGGTGTTTATCAGTGGGAGGGACAGGTGCTCCGGGGCGGTTCCTTCCACCGTCCACCCTGGCTTCGTACATTGGCCGAGGGGGCCCAGGTGTTCCGAAACCACCCATCACCGTCCCCCTGGCTGAAAGAATTGGGAAAACGCGCTTTCAGCCTCTGAACAGCGAGCGCTGCGCGTTTGTCGAGCGAGTCTGGTCGGCGTCTTGCGGGGCGGAGCTCCGGGCAGCGGAGGCGGCGCTGAGAGCGGGTCCTGGACCCGCAGGGCTCTGGGACCAGCTGCAGCTAAGTAGCTTAGGACCCGGCACTTCAGCCTCTGTGCCCTTCGATGAGAAAAGAGAAGATGAAGTTAGATCTCCTGGGACCATTCACAGTCTGTGCAAATTAAGTGGTCCTAGTTTCGTGACTCACCATTCATCCAAGTAAATGGCGTTTTTCACTTTTCAACTAAATTACCTTCTGCTGTATAGGCAGGGCTGTCAGCCCACACAGGAGCTGAGCTGGAGGCGCCAGTGTGATTAGCACATTTGCTGTGATGGAATAAAAACCTGAGCCTGTCGCTGCCGGCCTGTGCGTGGCAGCGATCTGTAGCGCGGTCTGGGATCAGTGGGGACACCGGGTCCGCTGGGGGCCGCTCGGGTCTCCGTCCTGCTGGCTCAGGGCCTGAGGCTGCCGGCAGGGCTGCGGTCAGGCGGGCAGCGGCTGCGGAGGCGCTGGGCGACGCCTTGGACCCGAGAGCGCCCCGGGCAGGGTCCCACGGCCCAGCGCCTCTGCGAGTCCCCGCTGCGCGAGGTTAAAAGGCGCGATCGCTTAATGAGTCAGACCTGGCAGCAAATTGCCCCAGACTGGCACCCAAGCCCATGCTGGCTTCAGGAGAACTGGTCTCTGTCATTTTGGTAAAAAGTTAACCCTATCTTTGCAAACAAAAATGTGGGGGCTTCTTTTCCTCTAAGGTTCTGATTTCCTATTGCCTTTCGACGAATTAGCTTTGTTTTATGAGAGACAGACCTTCGAGTTTAGCAATGTGTAAATTTGAAAGTAGTGGCTGTAGCAGTGGTAATGGGAGGGAAAGTAGATGAAGAAATCCAAGTTTTAAATTGTTCTCACAACAGAACGACAACCAGATACCCGTAGAATATGGTGTCGGACAAAAAAGGGCCCCGTTTCAAGGAACAGAAGTAATAAAACACCGACCCCCCACCCCACCCACCTTCTAAAAGCTAACCCTTACAGTATAACACCAGGACAGGCTAAATCGCTTCACATGCCCAAGTGTAAACCATCCCGAGCGCATGTGGCCTGGTGGGAAGGAGGGGCCGTGTGTCTGGCACCTTATATGTCCCTGTTCAATGCCAGGCAAGCATTCTGTTCCTGATATGAGACATCTGTTGGACGTATCAGGCACATGGGGTGGGGCGCTGAGGGCAATGGGAGGGTCTTTCATTGGCACCAGAATGTAAGGATAAACCCTTAGCCACCCAAAATCAAAATTCAAAAAGAAAGTTGAGTTTTTCATCAAGAAGATATTCTTAGCTTCTATTCATCTCACTTGTTCATTTCCTTTCTTCCTTTGGTACCAAATAAAGGCAAAATTCTACCACCAGCTTTGCGTGGCAGGCCACTGGCCACTGTTGGCATCTGGCCAAATTACTTATGCACCACTGGTACTCAGATTTTTCATCTCCCCCATGGTGGCTTAGCAAGTGACAGAAAAAGCACGGAGATATAAACAGCCTGCACTGTGCCTGCAGGGAGGTTGGAGAGGGGCCAGCCCCGCCCCCACCCTGATACAGCATCGCTGGACTTGACCTCTTGTAATTCAGGCTCTTCAGAGTCCCTCTGCTTTTGGACACAGGCAATCAATACAGCACATGCTGATTAGGCAAGGGTGATTAAATCTGGGGTTTGGCTTTAGACTGGCCTTGGGTAGTGATCCAAGGGCGCACCGCAGCGCGGCTAACTTCTAATCAAAGGCAGGTGCCGTCTTCAGGAGCCCTCACCTCAGGTCAGAGCGCCTCACTCTCTGGGAGGTGGAGTCCCGTTCGGGGTGCTGTTGGCGGTGGGGCAGGCATCGCAGATGCGCACTTGGGTTCATGATCACACAAAATCAAGGCAGACGATGGCGCTTCCGAAGGCGCGATTCTCTGGCACGTTTGCTCACCGGGCGGCCTGCAGAGCTTCATGCGGTTTGTTCCCAGCGCGAGTGCATCCCCTGACCTCACCGAGTGAGACGACCCCTTCTTCTGACCTGGTTCCTCTCGAGCGGAGGGCTCACACGGGTTTTGCCTTGGCTTTGGGACCCCCACTTGCCTGCCTGCCCTGCCTGCAGGGAGATGTCAGATCCTGTCTGTTTATAGGCTCCAGTTAGGAGTGCTGACCACTTGGGGCTATTTTTGGACACACCTTTCTCAGAAGGAAATCTGGTTTGAAAACTGCCATGTTTGAAATGTCAGAATCTGCCAGCTTTCCCTCCTTCCTTCCATGCGCTTTGAGCAGGACTCAACAGTCCTGTATCCTTGACGCGGGATACAGCTAAACTTGCAGAGGAAGCCGCTGAGTTGAGAGCCAGTCACTGTAGGCAGCACCCCGGTCTTGAGTGATGGTGTCCTGCTAAGTGGTCAGTTAGGAAACAGCACACATCCCCAAGAAGGGTCAGCAGAGAACGGAAGCCAGAGGCGGAGGAGCATGTGAAGAGCAAACGCTTCAGAGGAGCTTTCTTCACTCTGTGTGGAAACGCATGGAAAGTGGACGTGAGCTCCGAGCCCCTGTGGGCACGGCCTGACCTGCCAGCCAGGAGGTTCACCCCGGTGAGCTCTGGACTAAACAAACCCCGGGCACCCTGGGAATGACTGTGACTTTAGGTGAGGAGTATCCTGAGCTGCAGAATCCACACTTTTGGTGGAACACCTCCTTATATTTATATACAATATTTACAACTATAAGGTAAGAGAAGTTTTGTGAAAATTTCACTCAAGTAATCCATGCAACTCCTCATACTTTACCAAGGGAGAGTGCCTCCCTACAGGTGTGGACTCCGACCCTGTTGAGCTGGTGATCACAGAGGAGGAGGGAGCCCCGCCACCACCAGACCCCACGGGCGGGCCTTGTCCTCCAGGCACCGGAGCTGGAGGCACGCGTGCGTGTCCTCACTGAAGGAGAGGGCAGCTGTGCCATGCTGGATCCCTTCTCACTCATCCCGAGGGGGGTGCCAGCCACCGAGGGCCAGGCCCCAGGTGCAGAGGGCCATCCCTGGGGGCAGAGGAGGAGGGGCGGCGGTCAGTTGTGTGAGCCAGTGGGTCTGGAACCCCAGCTTCCTCATCTGTGAGGCAGGGAGGCCTCCCCTCATGTGGCCGCGGGTCTACTGTGCGGACGCGGGTTGGCCGCGTGGACAGGGGTCGGCGGTGTGGACGGGGGTCTGCCATGTGGACACGAGCGGCTGCGCGGACAGGGGTCGGCCATGTGGACGCGGGTCTGATGTGTGGACACTGGACGCGGGTCGGCCTGTGGACGCGGGTCTGCTGTGTGGACACTGGACGCGGGTCGGCCTGTGGATGCAGGTCTGATGTGTGGACACTGGACGCGGGTCGGCCTGTGGATGCAGGTCTGATGTGTGGACACTGGACATGGGTCGGCCGTGTGGACGCGGGTCTGATGTGTGGAGGGTAACAGTAGTGACTTTTCCTCTTTTCCAGCAACACTCGCAGGATGATCCTCTCACTCAGGCCGAGAGCTGTATAAAGAAATTTTAAGGTATACTCAGCATCTAAACTACCACTTGTATTTTAGTTATTTAAGTTGATCTATTTTGGATCTGAAATTAGATCAGCATAAAAGCTGCCCCTTTTAGAGAGGGTGGTACTTTATCTTCTAGTAGCTATGGGGGCAGACGACAGCCCCAGAGGGCTTGCCATGAACCTGGGCCCCTGGGCCCCTGGGGAGAAGTCCCCATTGGAGGCTTGGTCGCGGTGCACCCCATCTCGGGGGCTGACAAGGGCCACGTGTCTGGGTCCCCACACAGCCTCGAGGGGAGAGCAGTTTCACATCTGATGTGTGATTTCCAAGCCCCCAAAGCCGAAGCAAAGAGAAAGAAAGCGTGCTACTTTTGGGGTGGCTGGTGGGAGCACGTTTCTGGATCGAGGGGCTGCTCTAGAGCCATTTGAGGGTTGTCAGCCCGGGAAGGCCACGGGGCCCGGAAGCTCCAGCTGGATGGGCTTTCTGGAGAGAACGCTTCTCTCCCCCCGAGCCAAGCACAGAGGGTGGGGAGCGCCGGTCACCCACCAGCAGTCACCCCTGTGTCTCCACCCTGCCTCTGGCTCTGTGCTTGGCTCTCCCAGGCCCTCTGATGACTCTTGCCCAGCCCGCTGCCCCACACTGGGCTCCTGTGGATTCTGTCCTCGGGGTTCACAGGAAGGACACAGGAGCAGTTTCTAGAGGTGCCTCTGTGCGTCTCTCAGCTCCAGGGCTGCACTGAGCTGTCTGGGGTGAAGGGCAGCCAGACGCTACTTGAGCAGGTGCCAAGCTCTGGTCCCTCAACTGTCCTGGCTCTTAAGCAGCAACCTTTGAGGACAGAAGCCCTAAGAGCTCCAGGAAAATCTGAAAATCTTCCCGTCTGTTCCTCTTGAAGCAGGATTTTTGAGTCACTGGGGTAAGTGGAGTTCTCAGTGGGGCTGGGGGAGGACTGTGGCCCAGCGTCCGTGCACTGTGGGTGGTCTTTTGCCGGGAGAGTCTGGTGCCTGTGCAACCTCAGATTGGGAAGGCAGGGCCAGTTTATCTCAGAAATATGTGGAAACTTACGTAAAGGATCCCTCGAGTAGGAAATGGCAACCCACCCCGGTATTCCTGCCTGGAGAATCTCATGGACAGAGGAGCCTGGCAGGCCACAGTCCATAGGGTCACAAAAAGTCGGGCCCGACTGAGCAACTAACACACATGGATAGTGCCCTTGTTTCCAGCCTCTGAATTTCCCATGGCCCCCATTTGTGTATTATATCAACTGTTTCCCCCTAAATCTCAGAAAGAGCCGGAGGAAGAGTTCCAAGTGGGGTGTTGAGAGCAGCGAGCAGATGAGACCGGAAGCAGCAGTGAAGTGCCGGCTCAGCCTGGAGAGGTGCGTGCCCTACAGGAGCAGCCCTGCTCTCTTGCCCCCTGGTGTTTGCAGACTGACCGTGGGGCCTCCTGTTCCCTGAGTCTGTCAGCTTGGCCCCTTGTTCCTGGTACAAGACTGGAAACCGTGTGAACTGCCTCTACATCCAAGGGAGGTGCTGACTGCCTGTGCTCCTTGTCTGCAGAGCACCGGACCTCGCAGGGCTGCACTGGTAACTAGACTCCATGACGATAAATGTGAAAACCCGTCTCTGGTTCCCAGTTCTGGCTTAAGGCCTGGAGTCTGTTCCTTATGCCCCACGGCTATCGTGAGCAGCTGGATGGAGGGGGCACTCTTGGAGTGCCACGTCGACTGGCAGAGATTCCTGCCAGGCCTCCATCAACTTCTCCTATTCTCTCTTGCAACACACAACTCAAGTCTCCGGATGTTCCAAGTTTCATGGTTTATGGATCCAGGGCCCAGAAGCCAGAAATCTTGTTTCCCACACCCTTGGACTGACTCCCACTGAACCTGGAGCTCTGACTATACCAGATCAGAGGCAGCGATTCTGTGGCTCGGAATTGACGGTGTCTTTAGCTCCCCATCCTCGCCAGCTCCACCCTGATGTTGTTTTAGGAGGTCCCACGAGCACATTGTTGTACTGGTAAGTTTTTATCTCTCATGACTGAAAAGGCAAACCATATCTGTTTGTTTTTATTCAATTTTCCAAGTTTTATATAGAGTTCCTATAAATAAAATATTGTGCCTTGAGAATGTGAGGGCATGGAAACAAATGCAGTTTAACCAGCAGCACTGCCTAATATTCTAGCCTCCTGGCTGATGTCTTAGGAATCCTGAATTTTGTATTAGAAAATGATTCTCAGGCTCCAAAATGCTATTAAACTGAAATTTTCATTTTTAAAAAAATTTATTCATGAAGTGTTAAAAATATCTGTGTGTGAGACCTTGCTCCATGCCATCATCAGTGAGAGCCGGGCCTGCGAGGGCTGATACTGCGCGCATGGCTCAGTACCTTCTCATGGCCCTGGCAGTGTGTATTCAGGTTTTGATTCAGCTGTTTGATGAAAGTGAGCTTGAAAGTTAATGTTTATCATCAATGACACGTATCAATGATGGTGAGCCTATGAGGTGTATATACAAGCTCTTTATATTTAGAACATTTATTAGCTAATGACCAATGACAGTTTTAATGGGGCGTTTCTTTCTCTGCTAGAGCAGCCTCAGGGTAGCCATATACATATAAACAATTGACCTTGAACTGTGTGGGTCCACTTACACTTGGATCTTTCCCAAAAGCAACACTATAGGGCTACACAGTCCATGGGTGGCTGGCCCTCTGATGTGGAGGAACCACGGATACAGAGACCACCTATAAATTACACTCAGGTTAACCCCGTCCTGTTCAAGGGTCAGCTGTATAGATTTTCCACGCATTTTGATGTTCAGCCCCATTAGGTTTTCACAGAGACGTTCTGAGTCCCTACCTATATATCTACTGGGAAATGGTATTCAAAAATAGACACGGGTGAGAGTTTTTGGCTGCCCAAATAAAGTACTCTAACTGATATATTATTGAAGATCTCCCTTTTTTAAAAGAAGGGAAAAGGTCAAGAATGGGTAAATACATTAAAGGAAAACATATGCCTCTTTAAAATAAAAGTTCAGGCGGATAATTGGAGTCATCTAAGAAATCATGCCGTTACTTGAATATGGACACAGGTCTTTGAAGGTGAACATACTCAAATGAAATCGTATGAATGAACTTTAGCAGAAGTGTTTTTGTTTGTTTTTAGCCAGAAATGGTCTCAGCAGATTTTCTACAGATATAGAACATGGAAAGAGTATCAGGCAAAGACGCATCTGGACTAACTCAGAGATGAAACAGTTATGGGAAGCACAGTTAGCAGTCAGTTAGTTAAGCAGTAGTTAGCGAGGTGGTGCACCAGCTGGCTTTTGGCTGTGGAATGAAATCTCAGCAGTTAGAACAATGGCTGTCTATTTCGTTCGTGGCTCTGTGGGTTCGCTGATGTTCTTACGGCTTGAAGTGCTTTGACTGATCTGAAGGGCCCTCTCACCTTTTGTGCACAGCTGGCAGGGCTAAGTGATTTTCAGCTAAGATTCTTAAACTGTTCTCCATCCGATTTTTCATTTTTCAGGATAGCTTAGCCTCATTAAGCATGACAGTCTCGCAATTTTGTGAAGTGTAAATGGGTCAAATATTCCAATTAAAATGCAGAGATTATCTAAATAGACTAAACAGAAAATAAGACATGTTGCCTACAAGAGACTTCATGTATAGAAACTAGGTTGGAAGTGAGAGGATAGAAGACCGGCGAGCCACGAGCGCAAGCAGGCTGCTGTGCCGCCTTACGCCAGCACCGGGCACAGACTAGTCAGAACCTGTCACCAAAGGGGCAGGGACGCTTCACAAATACAGAACTGCCAGGTTTTCAGAAAGACACAGCAATCATTAATGTGGATGCATCTAAACATAAACCTCAAGTCATTTCCTTTTGTAAGAAAACTGAGAATGAAAGAAAGATAGACAAATCCAAAATCATAGTTGAAGACGTTTAACATCCCATTCTTGGTAATTAATAGAATAACTAGAAAAAAAAGCATATGGACATTTGAAACAGTTATCAACTACCTTGCCTTATTTTCCTTTAACAGAACACGCCAAACAACGGCTAGAGCTGCATGTGCTGTCCGTGTGCAGCCGGAACCCTCCCGGGTAGACCACGTGCTGGGCCATAAAATAAGTGTCAGCCACTTTTGAGAGCTTGAAACCTTGCAGTTTCTGTTCTCTGATCAGAACAGAATCAAAGGAAAGAGCAGCTACAATAAAAGCTAGAAAAGCCCCCAAGTACTTGGAATTTAAACAGCACACTTGTAAATAACTTATTGATAAAGGATGAAAGCACTCGAAAAATCAGAAAATATTTGAGCTTTATGAAAATAAACACAGTAATAATAACAGAATTTAGAGGGAAATTTGCAGTTTTAATGTCAATATTAGAAAAGACCAATTGTTGAAGCTTGTTCTATGTGTCTGCATAAGAAACTAGAAAAAGTAAGTAAATTAAATTGTACAGTGAAACCAAATAAACAGATGACGTAAGTAAAACAGAGGAAAGCAAACAATAAAGACAAAAGTATTTTCAGGCGGCTCTTTGAAAAGAATAGTAAACTGATTAATCTCTAGTGAGATGAGTGAACACACAAGTTTTCTACATAATTTTAGAAAGATTATAAGAAAGTATTACAAGCAAAGTTATTCTAATAAATTTGATAACACAGATGAAATGAACAGTTTTTGACAAAGATAGTTTACCAAAATTGACACAAAAATAAATTGAAAATCTGAATAGCCATGTATCTAAACAAAAATTTGAGCATTTGTATTGAAGTTTATCAGACAGCCTTAGTACAGAGACAGTACTGAGCCCAGATGGTGAATTCTGGAGAAGTAATGGACACGTACACAGACTTTTACAGAAAGTAGGGGAAGCAGGGACGCGCCAAACGCGCGCGTGTGTGGTTTTGAATTGATACCACCCTGACACCGAATCATGCCAGAGTCATAAACACACACGTGTATATACACATGTATATAAGTGCACATATACACAAACATTCCCCACGAACAAATCATAGAAGCATTCAACAAAATGTTGGAAATAAAAAGATAATAGAACATTACCAAGTGAGATATATCCCAGGAATTCAAGATTGATTGAACACTTGAAAAAGCATTAATTCGTCTACATATTAACAAAATAAAGAGAAAAAATCATGTCATTTCAAGAAATGCAGAAAAATATTTGACAACATTAAAAACATTCAAGATAGATAGCAAATTCAAGCAAAGAATGAAAAGGAAGTCCCTCAAACTGATAAAGGGGCATCTATGAAAAACCTGCAGATCAGCGAACGCGAAATGTTGAAGGCTTGCCCCCAGATTAGGAGTGGGGAAGGAAGGCCTTTCTGACCCCGTCAGTTCAGCTCTGCACAGGAGTACCTGGCCAGTGCGTTCAAGCCAGAAACAAGAGAGCCACACAGATTGGAAAGGAGAAAAAAAAACTTTAAATTTGCGTGTGGCACAATTGTTTATGCAGAAAATTCTAAGGAATTTACAAATAGCTACTGGAAATAATAAGTGAATTTAGCCTGGCCATGAGACACAAACGACTCTAACAATCAATTTTATTGCTATATACTAGCATAAATCAAGTGAAAAATGAAACAAAAATTTATTTAAACAGAATAAAAAAGGAATATAAAATATTCAAGAGCATATTTCATAAAAAAAGGCAAGAATTATGACTTGAAATTAAAGAGGACCTGAGTAAACAGAGAAACACTTTCACTAATGTTAAGAATTCAAATACCCACAGATTAATCCAATATAGCATCAACCAAAATACTGATTTTCTAAAAATGTACAATAATTTTAACATCTATATGGGAGTGTTAAGGACCTGGAACAGCCCCAATACTTTCGATAAGAAAGAACAAAGAATTCCTAATTCCAAGTCTCACCCTGAAGACAGTCGGCACATACCCAGAGGCAGTTTCATCAGCGCAGCAAGCAGTTCAGAATAGACACTTGTGTAGACTGTAAATTCATTTTTGACAAAAATTCTAAAGAAATTAATGGAAAAAAGTGGTTCTTTTTAAACGATGCTGGGACAGCAGAGTAAACGTGCGGAAACAACCTCGTGCGCACGTTGCGGTCCCCACACCACCAGGCCGTGGGGCTCCGCCTCGCTGACATCAAGCCCCAACCTGGTGTGTGCGCACTGGGAACCGCGGGAGGTCTCGACCACTTTGCAGAAGTTTGGCAGCTTCTGACACGGTGAAGACGCACGCTGATAACCACTTCACTGATAACCACTCTGGTGCTCACCCGAAAGGTAGGGAAAAATCTGCACAAAAGGCTTGTTCAAAGGTGTCCACACTGGCTTTGCTGTGAGCAATTGGAATCCGCATCAGCAGGAAAATAGATTTTAACATTACCATTCCACGGGGCTTCCTGGTAGCTCAGGTGGTGAAGAGTTCAGTTCAGTCGCTCAGTCCTGTCCGACTCTTGGCGACGCTATGGCCGGCAGCACGCCAGGCTTCCCTGTCCATCACCAACTCCCGGAGCTCGCTCAAACTCACGTCCATCGAGTTGCTGATGCCATCCAACCATCTCATCCTCTGTCGTCCCCTTCTCCTCCTGCCCTCAGTCTTTCCCAGAAGCAGGATGTTTTCCAATGAGTCAATTCTTTGCATGAGGTGGCCAGAGTATTGGAGTTTCAGCTTCAGCATCAGTTCTTAAAATGAATATTCAGGACTGATCTCCTTTAGGATGGACTGGTTTGATCTCCTTGCAGTCCAAGGGACTTTCAAGAGTCTTCTCCAACACTACAGTTCAAAAGCATCAATTTTTCAGAGCTCAGCTTTCTTTATGGTCCAACTTACATCCATACATGACTACTGGAAAAACCATAGCTTTGACTAGATGGACCTTTGTTGGCAAAGTAATGTCTCTGCTTTTTAATGTGCTGTCTAGGTTGATCATAGCGTTTCTTCCAAGGAGCAAGTGTCTTTTAATTTAATGGCTGCAGGCACCATCTGCAGGGATTTTGGAGCCCCCCAAAATGAAGTCTCTCACTGTTTCCACATCTATTTCCCATGAAGTGATGGGACTGGATGCCATGATCTTTGTTTACTGAATGTTGAGCTTTAAGCCAACTTTTTGACTCTCCTGTTTCACTTTCATCAAGAGGGTCTTCAGTTCTTCTTCGCTTTCTGCCATCAAGGTGGTGTCATCCAGATATCTGAGGTTATTGATATTTCTCAGGGCAATCTTAATTCCAGTGTGTGCTTCATGCAGCCTGGCATTTCGCATGGTGTACTCTGCATATAAGTTAAATAAGCAGGGAGACAGTATACAGCCTTGACATACTCCATTCCCAATTTGGAGCCAGTCTGTTGTTCCATGTCCAGTTCTAACTGTTGCTTCCTGACCTGCATACAGATTTCTCAGGAGGCAGGTCAGGTGATCTGGTATTCCCATCTCTTGAAGAATTTTCCACAGTTTCTTGTGATTCACACAGTCAAAGGCTTTGGCATAGTCAATAAAGCAGAAATAGATGTTTTTCTGGAACTCACTTGCTTTTTCGATGATCCAGCGGATGTTGGCAATTTGATCTCTAGTTCCTCTGCCTTTTCTAAATCCAGCTTGAACATCTGGAAGTTCACAATTCACGTATTATTGAAGCCTACCTTGGAGAATTTTGAGCATTACTTTGCTAGTGTGTGAGATGAGTACAATTGTGCAGTAGTTTGAGCATTCTTTGGCATTGCCTTTCTTTGGGATTGGAATGAAAACTGACCTTTTCTAGTCCTGTGGCCACTGTTGAGTTTTCCAAATTTGCTGGCATATTGAGTGCAGCACTTTAACAGCATCATCTTTTGGACATGGGGTATCTTTTTTTGGTGGAATCCAACATTCTCCTGTCGATGGTTGTCCAGCAGTGAGTTGTAATTTTGGAGTTCTCGCGGGAGAAGATGAGCCCACGTCCTTCTACTCTGCATCTTGATGATGTCCAGATGATAAAGAATCCACCTGCGTTATGGGAAAACTGGATTCGATCCCTAGGCTGGGAAGACCCCCTGGAGGAGGGCATGGCAACTGACTCCAGTATTCTTGCCTAGAGAATCCCCATGGACAGAGGAGCCTGGCAGGCTACAGTCCATGGTGTCATGCAGATTCAGACACAAGTAAGTAACTAAGCACAGCAACACATCCCACCGTAGGATGGACGTTACTGAGCAGTGAAGAGGCAGGGACTGATGCGCACACAGCACATGTGGGTCCGGGAGGTTCTGCAGAGGAGGGGACGCAGGCACAGGGCGCGGGGATGGCCTGACTCCCTCCCTGCCTCTCCTGTTGACAGAAGCCAGAACCGTGGTGTCTGTAGAGGCCTGTGTCCTCTCTGGGATGAGCATGGTGGGGCTCTGGGGATGACCCTTCCTGCATCCTGGCCGGTGTGGCGGCCTCCAGAGACACTCGTGCCCTAGTCCTCGGATCTGTGGAACTACTTTATGTGAAAGTTGGGTCTAGTCGCTCAGTCGTGTCTGACTCTTTGCGACCCCATGAATCGCAGCACGCCAGGCCTCCCTGTCCATCACCAACTCCCGGAGCTCACTCAGACTCACGTCCATCGAGTCAGTGATGCCATCCAGCCATCTCATCCTTGGTCGTCCCCTTCTCCTCCTGCCCCCAATTCCTCCCAGCATCAGAGTCTTTTCCAATGAGTCAGCTCTTCTCACGAGGTGGCCAAAGTACTGGAGTTTCAGCTTTAGCATCATTCCTTCAAAGAACACCCAGGGCTGATCTCCTTTAGGATGGACTGGTTGGATCTCCTTGCAGCCCAAGGGACTCTTGAGAGTCTTCTCCAACACCACAGTTCAAAAGCATCAATTCTTGAGCACTCAGCTTTCTTCACAGTCCAACTCTCACATCCATACATGACTGCTGGAAAAACCATCGCCTTGACTAGATGGAACTTGGTTGGCAAAGAAATGTCTCTGCTTTTCAATACGCTATCTAGGTTGGTCATAACTTTTCTTCCAAGGAGTAAGCGTCTTTTAATTTCATGGCTGCAGTCACCATCTGCAGTGATTTTGGAGCCCCCCAAAATAAAGTCTGACACTGTTTCCACTGTTTCCCCATCTAAAATGTCTCTGCTTTTCAATATGCTATCTAGGTTGGTCATAACTTTTCTTCCAAGGAGTAAGCGTCTTTTAATTTCATGGCTGCAGTCACCATCTGCAGTGATTTTGGAGCCCCCCAAAATAAAGTCTGACACTGTTTCCACTGTTTCCCCATCTATTTCCCATGAAGTGATGAGACCAGATGGCATGATCTTCATTTTCTGAATGTTGAGCTTTAAGCCAACTTTTTCACTTCAAATGTCAGAGTGTACCCTTAACAGAGCTATGGGGACAATGAAGTGGTCAATGGTTGCCTGGGGTTGGGGTCAGGGAGGGAAGAGTGTGGGGGTGGGCGGGACGGAGGACGTTCAGGGCAGCGAAATGCTCCAGAGGTCGCTGTAACGATGGACACACGTCATCGCCCATCTGTCCGGGCCCACAGACCATACAGCCTAGGTCTGAGCCCTGAAGTGAACATTGGACCTTGGGCAGTGAGGACATGTTGGTGTGGGGTCTTCTTTGGTGATGAATGCCCCCTGGCAGGAAGTAGAGGGATGTTGGTAACTGGGATGTGACGTACATGTGGTGGGGGTGGGGTGTATGAGAAATCTCCACACTTCCCTCCCAATTTTGTTGTAGATCTAATAAAATAAATTCTTTTTAAAATGTATCCTTGCGATCTGTATATTTGCATGAAAATTTTGCTCCAAAATACCCACTCAAAAACAGTATAAAAGGAAATAAAAACATATATTCTATGCTTAGACACAAAAATGTGTACATAAAACGGGAGTCCCTGATCTCGGACATGCTCTTCTGGAGGAAATGCAAACACGATATTGTTTAAATGCTTTTGTAACGTTTACTTTTATTTGGAGAATAATTACTTCACAGTGTTGGGTCGGCTTCTGCCATCCATCAGCATGAATCAGTCATGAGAGCATATATGTCCCCCCTTCTGGAAGCACCCTCACCCCGACCCCATCCCGTCCCTCTGGGTGTCACAGAGCACCACGTTGAGCTCCCTGTGTTATACAGCAACTTCCCACTAGCTATCACTTTACATTCGGTAACATATGCATTTCAAGGCTACTCTTTCAGTCAGCTCGGTCTCTCCTTCCCCCGCTGTGTCCAAAGTCTGTTCCCTATGTCTGCATTTCTATTCCTGCCCTGCAAGTAAGTTCATAAGTATCAGTTCAGTTCAGTCGCTCAGTCGTGTTCAACTCTTTGAAACCCCACGAACCACAGCACGCCAGGCCTCCCTGTCCATCACCAACTCCCGGAGCTCACTCAAACTCACGTCCATCGAGTTGGTGATGCCATCCAGCCATCTCATCCTCTGTCGTCCCCTTCTCCTCCCGCCCGCAATCCCTCCCAGCATCAGGGTCTTTTCCAATGAGTCAACTCTTTGCATGAGGTGGCCAAAGTACTGGAGCTTCAGCTTCAGCATCATTCCTTCCAAAGAACACCCAGGGCTGATCTCCTTTAGGATGGACTGGTTGGATCTCCTTGCAGTCCAAGGGACTCTCAAGAGTCTTCTCCAACACCACAGTTCAAAAGCATCAATTCTTCGGCACTCAGTACCATTCTATATATACACATTAATACATGATATTTGCTTTTCTCTTTCTGACTTACTTCACTCTGTATTACAGGCTCTAGATTCATCCACTTCACTAGAGATGACTCAAATGTATTCCTTTTTATGACTAAACAAAGATTTTTCCAAAGAAGACATACAGATGGCCAACAAACCCATGAAAAGATGCTCAGCATCACTCATTATTAGAAAAATGCAAATCAAGACTATAATGAAGTATTACCTCACATTGATCAGAGGTCATCATCAAAAAATCTACAAACAGTAAACGCTGGAAAGAGTGAGGACAAAAGAGAACCCTCCTACACTGTTGGGAAAGTAAATTGACACAGCCCCTGCGGAGAACACTGTGGAGTGTTTAAAAACTAGGAGTAAAACTACCATGTGACCCAGCAATCCCACTATTGCGCATATACCCTGAGGAAACCATCCTCGAAAAAGACGCAGGTGCCCCAGTGCCCACGGGAGCGCTGCTCACAGCAGCCAGGACGCGCAGGCCGTCTAGACGTCCGCTGCCGCACGAGTGGGCACAGGCGGGGTGGCGCGTGTGCACACGGGAATAGTGCACGGGGCACTTCCGTGTGGTTCTTATTCTCAGTGGTTCTCAACCGGTCGCATCTCAGCTCCTTTAAATCACAGCAGCAGTCGGGCCAGCGCCGCCTGCACGTTGACGCTGACCTTTCCAGACTCTTCCCGGTGCCCCTTGACCCGCCTCCCACCGCGGGGCGCCCCGGGCCTCCCGCTGCCGGCCGTCTGCTCACGCGAGTCCGGAGAGCGCGGGGAGCGCGGCCGGCGGTGGCCCTGCAGACGCAGGGCTGGGGGCGGCGGCCCGTGGAGGCCCGCGGGCGCCCGGCGGCGGGGGCGAGGCGGGAGCCTGGGCCTCGCGCCCTGGAGCCAGAGCCGGGCTGGGCGCTGGTCCCGCGGGCGCGGCCCCGCCTGACGCCGGGGCGCCGCTCCTGGGTCGGCCCTCAGGCGGCGGCCTGTGGAGGGCCCTTGCTCTCTCATCCACAACTTACAGTGTGTCCTTGTCTGCAGTTCCAAATGTGATAAAGAAAAGGTTTAAAATAGTCTCCGAACAGTGCAAACCAGAAAGGACTGTAAAAGGTTAAAAATCACTTGGAACGTGTTTTAAAATGTGATGACTTTGCACACACCGTCTGCAGCTCTCAGCTGGCTGTGCCAACTACAGCGCTTGTGCACTTGAGGCTGAGGGTCCCGGGCTCACCGGGACTCTGCACCAGACGGGCACCCTTCAGCCACCGCCTCCGGAGGCCCTCCGGGTGCACACAACTTGCTGCTTGATGTTGCAGGATGTTCTCGCTGACTGAGTTTCCAGAACCCCTCCTGTCTTTGTGTGCACATACAATTTTATATAAAAGTAGGCATTTTCTTTTTTTTTTTTTCCTTTGAAGCAGATTAAGCACCTGCATCTTTCCCTTTGGCGGCAACTCCCTGCAGGAGCTGGTCGGGGCTGATGCAGAGGGGAGCTGCCGGGCAGGTCCCAGAGGACACGGGACAGCGGGACAAGTCTGGACTTGGCTGCCTGAAGGGGCCCACCTGTACTGGGGACGTTCTGCTCTCATGCTGCCTCCTAGCTTGCATTTTTCCTTTTTCAGGAGGGGAGCTGCTCGGGGAGGCAGTGTTCACTGGCAGGGAGGCCTGGGGGCAGGGGCCTGTCTCCCTCCTGAGGAGGAAGGTAGGCAGTGAGAGCTGACTGAGCCAGTCCTGGAGGTCCCAGAGGGGCACAGCATTCCCAGAGCTCAGGGGCCCCCATTGCTTCATCTCCAGAGGGCTGCACAGAAGCTGGGACGCTGCAGGGGGGAAGTGACACAGAAGCGCGTGTTCCTTGCTCAGTACTCCTCTCCTAACCGTGAAAGGGCCCCGGTGATTACCAGGCACACCAGGAAACTTACTAGCAGGAAAGACGGAGAACAAATCGACAGCAAGGCAATGCACAGTGTGAAGAGTGCAAACAGAAGAGAAAGTAGTTAGTAGCATCCTCGGGGGGTTAGAGACGCTGTGAGATGAGAAAAGGCGTCCTCAGGCAGAGACGCTCTGAGATGAGAAAAGGCGTCGTCGGGCAGAGATGCTCTGAGATGAGAAAAGGCGTCGTCTGGCAGAGACGCTCTGAGATGAGAAAAGGCGTCGTCGGGCAGAGATACTCTGAGATGAGAAAAGGCGTTGTCAGGCAGAGATGCTCAGAGGACAGCAGTGAGCGTGGAGGCATCAGAAACACGTGAACATGAAAGCCACTCAGACAAGAGTGTCCGGCTCTGTCACCCACACAGTCCATGGGATCCTGCAGGCCGGAATACCAGAGTGAGTGGCCTATGCTTTCTCCAGTGGATCTTTCCAACCCAGGAATCAAACTGGGGTCTCCTGCATTGCAGGCAGATTCTTTACCAGCTGAACTATCAGGGAAGCCCAAATTAAAACAATGAAAGAGTTGGAAACTACTCTCGAGGAAATCTTTTGGAAATTAGTGCTGAAAGGGGCAGGCAGGGCGCTGGGGAAGCGAAGCTTGGACAGCTGGTCCCCAGCCTTTGTCCTAACCCAGGGTCAGAGGCATCTGAGAGAAGGCAACCCCTGAAATAATCAAGAACGAACCTCCAGAGCCAGATGACACCGCTTTCCAAACTGAAAGGGAACATCCACAGCGAGTACAAGGGATAAAGATCAAGTCAAAGCAAAGCACGATGCCAGGACACTTCAGGGCAGAAGGAAGCTGAGCCCCTGAGACCGAACACGAGGACCAGCTATTCACACACAGCGCGGAGATCAGGGGCCGCCCACGTCCTTGTGAACCTTGTGTACCAAGTCTGGCCAAACTATCACCAGAATTTAAGGACGAATGTAGAGGCCTTCCGACGTGAAAGGCACCTGCTCCCGATTGCCCTCCTGGGGAAGCCCTGGGACGTGTGTTTCGCTGAGGCCCAAGAGACGAGGCAGGGAAACAGGAGCCAGGGAGGCCGCCGAGGAGGAGCCTCCCAGGGCGGAGGGCGGCTGGCCCTGAGCAGCGTGTGCAGCCGGTCTAAAGGACGCCTCGTGGAGACAGCTTCGTCTCAAAGAAGACGGGACTGGGAGAAAACTGGGTGACGTGTCTGAAAGCCTGGAGAGGAGATTTGGTGTTGTGTTACTTAAGTAACAACCAGAGAGAAAGCGAGGCAGTCCTAACCCCAGAGACGGGGGCATCTACTGTAAAACACACACTCGCGGTTCATTAAGGGCCTTTGTCAATTACGTTTATAATGACAAAACTGAATGCTGGTATTGACTCGCTGTTGGAGGAGACGGGGAGCTCACGCAGAGCCTGCAGGGCGGAGAGGGCCAGGCCTGACGGTGCAGGCCGGGGACACAACAGAGCAGGCTGCTCTGAAGCCTGAGCATGGGACAGAACAGGGGGGATGTTGTATGAAAGCTTCGAGGCTGGCTTTGGTAAAAGTAGAGAGAAAAGCTGAGAACGAGGGAGGGCAAAACACACTTGTTCACGGGAAAGTTGCTAGAACTTGTAAACAAGGGTTGTTTCACCAGGGACTTGGCCATCTTGTGCTTCAGAGCCCTAGCCAAGCCTTCAGCAATATGCCTGGGGCCATTTTCATGCAAAAATCACTGCAAACAGGCACGAGAATTCAAAAATGTGGCGCTAAATATGCTGCCGTGCCACGCCTGTTCACCGTTTACAGGTGAGACCTGAGGCAGGAAGGCGGAGGGCAGCCGTGGGTGACCCTCGTTGGGAACATGGGCCTTGGGGGACTCAGAATTTATTTCATCGCTCTGATTATGTGTGCAAATAGCCCTGAAAGCAAGTGCGGCAAGTATTGACTTTGTAACAAATTCTAGCAAGGAAGTGAATTTGCCTTGTTTGTTTTGAACCTAGAAGTGTGAGTCCTCCTATTTTTTTTCAAAATTGTTTTGACTATTTGGGGACTCCATGACACCCCACTCCAGTACTCTTGCCGGAAAATCCCATGGACGGAGGAGCTGGTGGGCTGCAGTTGACTGAGCGACTTCACTTTCACTTTCCACTTTCATGCATTGGAGAAGGAAATGGCAACCTACTCCAATGTTCTTGCCTGGAGAATCCCAAGGACGGGGGAGCCTGATGGGCTGCCGTCTATGGGGTCGCACAGAGTCAGTCGGACATGACTGAAGCGACTTAGCAGCAGCAGCATATTTCCATATGAATTTGAGAATCAGCTTTTCCTGTCAAAAAAAAAAGGCCATTAAATTTGGGCTGAGATTGTCTTCAGTGTGAAGACTATTTGGGGCAGTATTGCCGTATTAACAACATTACATTTTCCAGTTAATAATTAGGGAACAGAATGGGAAAGACTAGAGATCTCTTCAAGAAAATTAGAGATACCAAGGGAACATTTCATGCAAAGATGGGCTCGATAAAGGACAGAAATGGTCTGGACCTAACAGAAGCAGAAGGTATTAAGAAGAGGTGGCAAGAATACACAGAAGAACTGTACAAATATGATCTTCACGACCCAGATAATCATGATGATGTGATCACTCATCTAGAGCCAGACATCCTGGAATGTGAAGTCAAGTGGGCCTTAGAAAGCATCACTATGAACAAAGCTAGTGGAGGTGATGGAATTCCAGTGGAGCTGTTTCAAACCCTGAAAGATGATGCTGGTAAAGTGCTGTACTCAATATGCCAGCAAGTTTGGAAAACTCAGCAGTGGCCACAGGAATGGAAAAGGTCAGTTTTCATTCCAATTCCAAAGAAAGGCAATGCCAAAGAATGCTCAAACTACCGTACAACTGCACTCATCTCACATGCTAGTAAAGTAATGCTCAAAATTCTCCAAGCCAGACTTCAGCAATACATGAACCATGAATCCCCAGATGTTCAAGCTGGTTTTAGAAAAGGCAGAGGAACCAGAGATCAAATTGCCAACATCCGCTGGATCATGGAGAAAGCAAGAGAGTTCCAGAAAAACATCTATTTCTGCTTTATTGACTATGCCAAAACCTTTGACTGTGTGGATCACAAGAAACTGTGGAAAATTCTTCAAGAGATGGGAATACCAGAGCACCTGACCTGCCTCTTGAGAAATCTGTATGCAGGTCAGGAAGCAACAGTTAGAACTGGACATGGAACAACAGACTGGTTCCAAATAGGAAAAGGAGTACGTCAAGGCTGTATATTGTCACCCTGCTTATTTAACTTATATGCAGAGTACATCATGAGAAACGCTGGNGTCAGGTATGGATGTGAGAGTTGGACTGTGAAGAAGGCTGAGCACTGAAGAACTGATGCTTTTGAACTGTGGTGTTGGAGAAGACTCTTGAGAGTCCCTTGGACTGCAAGGAGATCCAACCAGTCCATTCTGAAGGAGATCAGCCCTGGGATTTCTTTGGAAGGAATGATGCTAAAGCTGAAGCTCCAGTACTTTGGCCACCTCATGAGAAGAGCTGACTCATTGGAAAAGACTGTGATGCTGGGAGGGATTGGGGGCAGGAGGAGAAGGGGACGACCGAGGATGAGATGGCTGGATGGCATTACGGACTCAATGGACGTGAGTCTGAGTGAACTCCGGGAGTTGGTGATGGACAGGGAGGCCTGGCGTGCTGCGATTCATGGGGTCGCAAAGAGTCGGACACGACTGAGCGACTGAACTGAACTGACCTTCCATTTGTTTGGGTCTTTGACTTATTTCAACACTGTCTTGTGGTTTCAGTGTATAAAGCTGTTACTTTCTTGGGTAAACTTCTTTCTAGATAGTTCACTATTTTGAATGCTATTGTAAATTTAGCTTTAATTTCCTTTCAGATTGTTTACTGCTGCTGTATGGAAACACAACTGGTTATTTTTGTTGATGGTCTCATACCCGGCAGCTTTGCTTTATCAGTGCTAACAGTTTATTCTGGCCACGGATGAATTCTGCAGATTTTCTATGTACAGAATCGTGTCATCTGCACATAGAGCTGCCTTTACTTCCATTTGGGCACTTATTTCGTTTTCTTCCGCAGCTGCTCTGGCTGGGACCTGCAGTGCTGCGTGGCACCAGGTACCTTGTCTTGCTCTTGATCTTGTCGGGGGAGGGCAATGTCAGTCTTCATTATTGAGTGTGATCTGAGCTGTAGCTTTCCCAGCTGTCCTGTGTCATGCTAAAAACGTTCTCTTGTACTCCTAGTTTGCTGAGTTTGTTTCTTTTTGTGTGTGTGTGCCTTTTTTTTTTAATTTTTATTTTTACTTTATTTTACTTTACAATACTCTATTGGTTTTGGCAGACATTGACATGAATCCGCCACGGGTGTACATGAGCTCCCAAACATGAACCCCCCTCCCACCTCCCACCCCACATCATCCCTCCGGATCATCCCTGTGCACCAGCCCCAAGCATCCTGCATCCTGCGTCGAACATAGACTGGTGATTCGTTTCTTACATCATAGTATACATGTTTCAGTGCCATTCTCCCAAATCATCCCACCCTCTGAGTTTGTTTCTTAAATCAGCAAAATGTGTTGAATTTTGTCAAATGTTTTCTTTGCATCTATTTGCATGATCACGTGTGTTTGTTCTTCATTCTGTTAATACGGTGCATTGCATTACCTGATTTCCCTATATCGAAGCTGGAATCAAGACTGCTGGGAGAAATACCAATAACCTCAGATATGCAGATGACACCACTCTTATGGCAGAAAGTGAAGAGGAACTAAAGAGCCTCTTGATGAAAGTGAGAGAGGAGAGTGAAAAAGTTGGTTTAAAGCTCAACATTCAGAAAAAGAAGATCATGACATCCGGTCCCATCACTTCATGGGAAATAGGTGGGGAAACAGTGAGAGACTTTATTTTTCTGGCTCCAAAATCACTGCAGATGGTGACTGCAGCCATGAAAGTAAAAGACGCTTACTCCTTGGAAGGAAAGTTATGACCAACCTAGACAGCATATTCAAAAGCAGAGACATTACTTTGTCAACAAAGGTCCATCTAGTCAGGGCTATGGTTTTTCCAGTGGTCATGAATGGATGTGAGAGTTGGACTATAAAGAAAGCTGAGCGCCGAAGAATCGATGCTTTTGAACTGTGGTGTTGGAGAAGAATCTCAAGAGTCCCTTGGACTGCAAGGAGATCCAACCAGTCCATCCTAAAGGAAATGAGTCCTGAATATTCATTGGAAGGACTGATGCTGAAGCTGAAACTCCAATACTCTGGCCCCCTGATGCGAAGAATGGACTCATTGGAAAAGACTCTGATGCTGGGAAAGACTGAGGGCAAGAGGAGAAGGGGACGACAGAGGATGAGATGGCTGGATGGCATCAGCGACTCCATGGACATGGGTTTGGGCAGGCTGCGGGAGTTGGTGATGGACAGGGAGGCCTGGCGTGCTGCAGTTCATCGGGCTGCAAAGAGTCGGACACGACTGAGTGATTGAACTGAACTGAACTCCACCTACATTCCCAGGATGAATCCTACTGTCTTTTAATGTTCTCTTGGATTCAGCACGCCAGAAGGGGATATTAACCTATAAAAATGTTCATACCAGTATTGTGGTATCATGTAACTTATATTGAGTTTTATTTGATGAGTCCAGGTCAAGACCCAAAGCTAAAGCTATCTGGATAATGTTGGTTATACCTTTGCTAGCTGGATGCTTCACAGAGTGGAAGTAAAGAGTTTTGAGATCAACACATGGACACTCTTTCTGTTTCTGGGCATTTCAGTTCCATGCTAAATTATTTATTATGCCTGATCAACAAGTCTGTAATGCTACAATGAATCCATATTGGGTTTATTTGTGCCCATCCTGCTAAGTCACTTCAGTTGTGTCTGACTCTTTGTGATGCTATGGATTGTAGCCCGCCAGGCTCCTGTGTCCATGGAATTCTCTAGGCAAGAACACTGGAGTGGGTTGCCATTTCCTTCTCCAAGGGACCTTCCCGACCCAGGGATCGAACCTGCATCTCCTGGGTCTCCTGCATTGGCAGGTAGCTTCTTCATGGGCTGAGCCATAGGTTTAAAAAACAATTAGTTTGTCATTGCTATCTAGCCTCAAACACAGAACATGTGAACACATGAAATCTGATTTAATACAAGCTCAGGGCCAGTTTTTCTCTTTTTACTAATAGTGACTTGTAATCAAATTTAGCATGAAATCTTTCCCTCTGGTTGAAAATCCCCTAAGTATTTCTCTCTGTCTTTCTGGCATGCATCACTGACTTGCTTTTTCGGCGGTGTCGCCTCCAGCTGTTGAGCCGATTTTCCTTATGGTGTTAGCTTCTGTTTTCCATTTGGATTACAAGTGTAATGATCTCCTTTGTTAGCAATATATAGAATTCTTAATAAAAAATGATATTATCCTTTAGTTATGTCTTCACAGGAGGCTCTTTAAATAATTGTGATACATGTGTATGAATTTATATTCACTTTCTTAAATTCATCTCTCTTCTCTCCTCATGCTTTTGAAGATATTAGAGGATAAAATTCTTATATTACATTTTAAAAAGTTGTCTCTTCCAAAAAGAAAAGAAAATTCAAGACAGTTTAAAATTTCCTTTCATTTGAGATAATTACTTATAAAGTTTAATTTGTCATAGTATACAAATTTTGCTATTACCATAATTTAAATCGACATTAAATGTATGTATGTAAAATCAGTTTTTGTTCACCCTGTTTTTCACGATCACTTTGCGTTCCTCCTGGTGTGAGCTCCACTGACTCAGGGCCAAGCCTCACTCACCTGATGCCTCAGCTGCTCAGGAACCAGGGTTTCTGTCTGTGCTTCCCTTCCTCCTCACGTTCTTCCTTTTCTTGCTCCTTATTTCTTCATTTCTCCTATTCTTTCCCCATCTCTCTTCCTTGCTTCCATGTTTATTGAATGAAAAGTCTTGTAATCTTTCAGTTCAGTTCAGTTCAGTTCAGCTGCTCAATCGTGTCCAACTCTTTGCGACCCCATGGACTGCAGCACGCCAGGCCTCCCTGTCCATCACCAACTCCCGGAGTTTACTCAAACTCATGTCCATGGAGTTGCTGATGCCATCCAACCATCTCATCCTCTCTCAACCCCTTCTCCTCCTGCCCACAATCTTTCCCAGCATCAGGGTCTTTTCACATGAGTCAGTTCTTTCCATCAGGTGGCCAAAGTATTGGAGTTTCAGCTTCAGCATCAGTCCTTCCAATGAATATTCAGGACTCATTTCCTTTAGGATGGACTGGTTGGATCTCCTTGCAGCCCAAGGGACTCTCAAGAATCTTCTCCAACACCACAGTTCAAAAGCATCAATTCTTTGGTGCTCAGCTTTCTTTATAGTCCAACTCTCACATCCACACATGACTCCTAGAAAAACTATAGCCTTGACTAGATGGACCTTTGTTGACAAAGTAATGTCTCTGCTTTTTAATATGCTGTCTAGGTTGGTCATAACTTTCCTTGCAAGAAGTGTCTTTTAAATTCATGGCTGTAATCACCATCTGCAGTGATTTTGGAGCCCCCCAAATTAAGGTCAGCCACTGTTTCCACTGTTTCCCCATTTATTTGCCATGAAGTGATTAGACCGGATGCCATGATCTTAGTAGCCTTTAGTAGTGACTTTGAATCTCCTTAATCTTGGTAACCTAAAGTCAAATCTGCCTTTGAGCATGACAGAGTTCGCCTGCTGTATCCAGCTGGGACCTGGAAGCAGGACCCTGCAGGCATTTCCAACCCTGCATGAAGTGCTCCCTTCTTTACAGTCTCTGTATGCTCTTCCTAAGGTATTTTGCAAAGAGAAAAATAGAATAATTGAAAATATAATAAATGTCCTTCGGTGATGGTGATCCTGGTTTATCTCCAGCAGATTGACAGCTGCTTTCATTGCTCGTTGTGCCGTTCTCAAGTTACAGCTTACTTGTTCGGGCCCTGAGGACCTTGGCTTGGTGTGAAGTCAGGAAAGCGCGAGGGATGTCGGGAGGGAGCAGGCTCTCTCTGCTGAACCCACCTCCAAGGCGGCTGGAGCTTTTCCAGGCATGAGTCCACTCCAGCAACAGCGTCTTGGGGAGATCGGTTCTTCTGGCCCCTGAGACTGTCTTCAGGAGCTCCTCAGAGTCTGGGAGAACCCACAGCCACCCTTCTCAAAACAAGGGCGTCACCACCAGGAGCGAGAGCGGCCATCAGGGCTGGGGTCAGCCTGAAGCTTAGAGGTGACGGCTATTAGACCATCCTGCCCCTGCCTCGGTTCTGCTTGCTTCCTCTAAGGATGCAGCCTTCACACCCCATTATTTTGTCAGGTGCTGTTCCAACCCTGTGAAAAAACCCACACCACCCACGTGCCTTTTGAAACAGGCTTGAACTCCTTCATGAAAATACACTCTGCAAAATGGGACCTGTATTTTTGGAAAGAAGAGTCCAGATTCTGTCTTTCATATCTAAGCAGGAAAGACTCTTTCTCTAAGCCTGGTTGAGGGAGAGAAATTATCTGCTTAATCAAGAATATAATACTTAAAAAAATAGAAATATAATTTTATTTGAATTCTGACAGGACAGTGGAGGTTGGAGCCAGGAAGAAGCATGGATGGGAGGCGAGAGGCTGAAGCCACCGGCTAGCCCTCCTCACTGGGCAGTTTCTAAAGAACCCAAATGTATTAAGATGCAGAGAACACAAATTACAGTGCAGACAGTTTAATCTTATTTGGTGACTCAGAAGCAACTCAGATTCTTGCTTCAGGGCTAGCATCACGAATATCAGATGACGTTGCCTCCTCTTACCCTTGGGAGGAATCTGGTTTATCAGCATTGAGTGAATAAGATAGCCCAGAAGATACAGCTATATGTAAAGTCCTAATACAGGCTTCTTTACTTAAAAGTTAGCCCTTCAGTGGTCAAAGGTACAAACTTCCAGTTACAAAACAAGTCCTGAGCATGTGATGGGGACTATAGGTAGCAAAACTGTGCTTCAGGTTTGAAAGCTGCCAAGAGAGCAGACCCGAGAAGTCCTCATCACAGGAAAATACCTGTAACTACGTGAGGTGATGGAAGTTAACCAGACAGCTTCTGGTGATCCTCCTGCAGTGCATACAAATCCCAAATTCTTCTGTCGTACACTTGAAGCTAAGAGAGAGACATGTCAATCCCACGTCACTTTAGAAACAAATTAAATAACGTTAGTAATTCCTTTGTCTGTTATGCTTAGTTCATGTTACTTATTGGAAAAAACCATATTCACCATATAAGAATGCTTATGTGTATTTCAGGTCTATTTTCAGTGTATAGTTTTTGCATGTTAGTTGCTGTAACATTATAACACTTTCATCGTTATTAAATCCTTAAACTGCACTTTAATCTCACTTGGACAAGTGTCGTCTTCAGTTCAGGTCTGTCGCTCAGTCGAATCTGTCTCTTTGCGACCCCATGGACGGCAGCACGCCAGGCCTCCCTGTCCATGACCAACTCCCGGAGCTTGTTCAAACTCATGTCCGTCGAGTCGGTGATGCCATCCAACCATCTCATCCTCTGTCGTCCCCTTCTCCTCCTGCCTTCAGTCCTTCCCAGCATCAGGGTCTTTTCAAATGAGCCAGTTCGGCTGATCTCCTTGCAGTCCAAGGGATTCTCAAGAGTCTTCTCCAGCACCACCTCAAAAGCCTCAGTTCTTCGATGCTCGGCTTTCTTTATGGTCCAACTCTCACATCCACACAAGACTACTGGAAAAACCATCGGTTTGACTCTATGGGCCTTTATCGGCAAAGTATCACCTTATTGTACTTGAAATAAAGTTTTAAAATTAGATTTTTGTTTATTTGTTTCTGTAAGGAAATTTAGATTTGTCTAATTAGATTACACGGGGGGAAATAATATCTATAATGTTTTGTTTCTAGAGTTTTTCTCTTTAGCAGATGACAGATTTTGGTGATACAAGTCCTCCAAATTTGTGGGTGTGCATTCCTAGGTATTTTATATTGCTTATTGCTATTACATCTTTTTCATTGTATTTTATGATATCAGCACAGTGAGTTTTCACATTATTTGTGTCTGAGCACCGTATTACATTACTGATTTTCAATAGACACTTCTGAATCGCACGCAGGCAGTCACATGACCTACACACAGCACTGACTCGGCCCTGCTTCCCCAGCCCTGTCTCGTATTCCTTCTCTTTGTCTGGTTTCATTTTGTAGAACATCCAGAACAAGGACGTCAGCGGCGAGTGATCAATAGGGATGTGCTGCCCTCAGAAAACCTGCTTCCATCTCAGCCCTGCAGGAGGTTCTCCCCAGAGCGTCCACTGTGTCTTCATTAAACTGGGAAATAATTTTGCCTCCCAGGTTGATGTAAAGATTAGAGATAGTTTGTCATTTTCTTGGCTAATATGCCAGGTGTTGTACATATACACTGTATTATACTTACTTTTATATTAAAATTTTGTGATGCTGCTGGGCATTCTTGCTTGTTTTTGATTATAAGAATAATCATTTTGGTTATTCTTTTTTAAATATGAATTTCTAATATGAGTCTGATGTTAAAATTTTTTCATAATGTCTTTAATTGATTTGTTTTAAATCCAACTTGGTATAGATTTTTTCCATAAATAGATATTGGATTTTTTACAAGATACTTTTATGATATAAAAAATGATAGTTTTGCTTTGTTTTTGTTTTTTTTACCAAAGGGTGTGATGAATATCTGATGGCTCAGACAGTAATGAGTCCACCTGCACTGCGGGGGACCCAGGTGCGATCCCTGGGTTGAGAAGATCCCCTGGAGAAGGGAATGGCAACCCACTCCAGTATTTCTGCCTGGAAAATCCCATGGGCAGAGGAGCCTGATGGTCTACAGTCCATGGAGTCACGTTGAATGGGACATGCCTGAGTAACACACACACACACACATTAATAGTAAACCATCCTTGAAGTTTGATATAAATGCTAAAGGTCAAAATGTATAAGTATGTTAAAGTGCTTGTTATTAAGTTGTTAAATACATTAAATGTATATCTCTAAAATAGAAAATATCCTTTTCCATAACTATATTTTTAATGTTGTGATTTTATATATTATTTTCTTGATACTCATAAAATAATTATTTCATTGCTTATTTTTAAAGGATTAGCATTTAAATTGTATTATTTATATTATTTTTTGTATTCTGATTCCTTATTTTTTGTTTTTAGTATTTTTCTAACCATTGTCTTTATTTTTGTTAATTGCATGCTTTATTTCTATTTTTTAAAATTAACAACAAAACATTATTGGCCAGTGTTTTGGGCACTATTTATTGACTGTATAATTTATTAACTGATTGTTTTCATTAAAATTACTTTAGCTCATGTTCCTCAAACTGTCAGATTAGATTTGCTGGTTCCCATCACTCTAAATTAGAGATACCAAGGGAACGTTTCGTGCAAAGATGGGCTCAATAAAGGACAGAAATGGTCTGGACCTAACAGAAGCAGAAGATATTAAGAAGAGGTGGCAAGAATACACAGAAGAACTGTACAAATATGATCTTCACGACCCAGATAATCATGATGATGTGGTCACTAATCTAGATCCAGACATCCTGGAATGTGAAGTCAAGTGGGCCTTAGAAAGCATCACTACGAACAAAGCTAGTGGAGGTGATGGGATTCCAGTGGAGCTGTTTCAAACCCTGAAAGATGATGCTGGTAAAGTGCTGTACTCAATATGCCAGCAAGTTTGGAAAACTCAGCAGTGGCCACAGGAATGGAAAAGGTCAGTTTTCATTCCAATTCCAAAGAAAGGCAATGCCAAAGAATGCTCAAACTACCGTACAACTGCACTCATCTCACATGCTAGTAAAGTAATGCTCAAAATTCTCCAAGCCAGGCTTTAGCACTACGTGAACCATGAACTCCCTGATGTTCAAGCTGGTTTTAGAAAAGGCAGAGGAACCAGAGATCAAATTGCCAACATCCGCTGGATCATGGAAAAAGCAAAAGAGTTCCAGAAAAACATCTATTTCTGCTTTATTGACTATGCCAAAGCCTTTGACTGTGTGGATCACAAGAAACTGGAAAATTCTGAAACAGATGGGAATACCAGAGCACCTGACCTGCCTCTTGAGAAATCTGTATGCAGGTCAGGAAGCAACAGTTAGAACTGGACATGGAACAACAGACTGGTTCCAAATAGGAAAAGGAGTACGTCAAGGCTGTATATTGTCACCCTGCTTATTTAACTTATATGCAGAGTACATCATAAGAAACCCTGGCCTGGACGAAGCACAAGCTGGAATCAAGATTGCCAGGAGAAATATCAATAACCTCAGATATGCAGATGACACCACCCTTATGGCAGAAAGTGAAGAGAAGCTAAAAAGCCTCTTGATGAAAGTGAAAGAGGAGAATGAAAAAGTTGGCTTAAAGCTCATCATTCAGAAAACGAAGATCATGGCATCTGGTCCCATCACTTCATGGCAAATAGATGGGGAAACAGTAAAAACAGTATCAGACTTTATTTTTGGGGGCTCCAAAATCACTGCAGATGGTGATTACAGCCATGAAATTAAAAGACGCTTACTCCTTGGAAGAAAAGTTATGACCGACCTAGATAGCATATTCAAAAGCAGGGACATTACTTTGCTGACTAAGGTCTGTCTAGTCAAGGCGATGGTTTTTCCTGTGGTCATGTATGGATGTGAGAGTTGGACTGTGAAGAAGGCTGAGTGCTGAAGAACTGATGCTTTTGAACTGTGGTGTTGGAGAAGACTCTTGAGAGTCCCTTGGACTGCAAGGAGATCCAACCAGTCCATTCTGAAGGAGATCAGCCCTGAGCATTCATTGGGAGGACTGATGTTGAAGCTGAAGCTCTAATACTTTGGCCACCTGATGCGAAGAACTGACTCGTTGGAAAGACCCTGATGCTCGGAAAGATTGATGGTGGGAGGAGAAGGGGATGACAGAGGATGGGATGGCTGGATGGCATCACCAACTCAGTGGGCATGGATTTTAGCAAACTCCGGGAGATAGTGAGGGACAGGGACGCCTGGGGACTGCAGTCCATGGGGTCACAAAGAGTCGGACACGACTTAGTGACTGAAAAACGGCAACGCCAGAAAGGCTTGTCTCCAGATGTGGTCGTGCTGGTTGTTGGGACTCTAGTCTACGGATCTCTGTGTGTGTGTGTGCTCAATCGTGTCTGAGTCTTGCAACCCCACGGACTACAGCCCTCCAGGCTCCCCTGTCCATGGAATCTTTCGGACAGTATTGCTGGAGTGGATTGCCATTTCCTGCCCTTGGGCGAGCCCAGGTCAGTCGCTCAGTCACGTTCCAGGTCTTTGCTACCGCGTGGTCTGCAGCACACCAGGCTTCCCTGACCTTCACCAACTCCCGGGGCTCACTCAGACTCATGTCCAGTGAGTCAGTGATGCCATCCAACCGTCTTATCCACTGTCTTCCCCTTCTCCACCTGACTTCAATCTTTCCCAGCATCAGGGTCTTCTCTAATTAGTCAGTTCTTTGCACCAAGTGGCCAAAGTATTGGAGTTTCAGCTTCAGCATCAGTCCTTCCAATGAATATTCAGGATTGATCTCCTTTAGAACGGACTGGTTGGATCTCCTTGTAGTCCAAGGGACTCTCAAGAGTCTTCTCTAACACCACAGTTCAAAAGCATCAATTCTTTGGCACCCAGCTTTCATTATGGTCCAACTCTCACATCCATACATGACTACTGGAAAAACCATAGCTTTGACTAGATGGACTTTTGCTGGCAAAATAATGTCTCTGCTTTTTAAAATGCTGTCTAGGTTGGTCATAGCTTTCTTTCCAAGGAGCAAGCATCTTTTAATTTCATGGCTGCAGTCACCACCTGCAGTGATTTTGGAGCCCAAGAAAATAAAGTCTGCCACTGTTTCCATTGTTTCCCCATCTATTTGCCACAGAGTGATGGGACCAGATGCCATGATCTTCATTTTTTGAAAGTTGAGTTTTAAGCCAGCTTTTTCACTCTCCTCTTTCACTTTTATCAAGAGACTCTTCAGTCCCTCTTCACTTTCTGCCGTGAGCAGGGTGTCACCTGCGTATCTGAGGTTGTTGGTACTTCATACCCTAGGGGATCTTACTGACTGAGGGTTGGAGCCTGCACGTCTTGTGTCTCTTGCATTGGCAGGTGGGTTCTTCACCACTCACAGCACCTGGGAAGCCCTGAACTGGGGATGGGAGGGGACACAGTTCCCCCCATAACATGAGTCACCGTGGCCCCCGTTCCAGGTCTGCGGCTGAAGCGTCTTTTGCGTCCGAGTCTGCTTTGTGAGCAGGTTTATGTTCGGGCGGCGTCAGTATGTACTGGTAGTCTCTTTATACCTCGGTTTTCTGTTCCTGGGCTCGTCGCTTGGTTGGAGCCCCTCCCTGAGGAGCGGTCCTTGAGGGGAGCTGCTCTGAATGCTGCTGTTCTGCTTATTAGGGGCAATGCACCTTGCTCATTAAAAAACATGAAACACACACTCTCCCCCACGCGCCATGAGCCTTATCCCATTACGTAATGGAACAATAGCTAGTTCCAAATTGGGAAAAGCGTACTTCAAGGCTGTATATTGTCATGCTGCTTATTTAACTTACATGCAGAGTACATCATGAGAAACGCTGGGTTGGATGAAGCACAAGCTGGAATTAAGACTGCTGGGAGAAATATCAGTAACCTCAGATATGCAGATGACACCACCCTTATGGCAGAAAATGAAGAAGAACGAAAAAGCCTCTTTATGAAAGTGAAAGAGAAGAGTGAAAAAGTTGGCTTAAAAATCAACATTCAAAAGAAGAAGATCATGGCATCCAGTTCCATCACTTCATGGTAAATAGATGGGGAAACAATGGAAACAGTGAGAGACTTTATTTTCTTGGGCTCACAAGTGGCCAAAGTATTGGAGTTTCAGCTTCAGCATCAGTCCTTCCAATGAATATTCAGGATTGATCTCCTTTAGAACGGACTGGTTGGATCTCCTTGTAGTCCAAGGGACTCTCAAGAGTCTTCTCTAACACCACAGTTCAAAAGCATCAATTCTTTGGCACCCAGCTTTCATTATGGTCCAACTCTCACATCCATACATGACTACTGGAAAAACCATAGCTTTGACTAGATGGACTTTTGCTGGCAAAATAATGTCTCTGCTTTTTAAAATGCTGTCTAGGTTGGTCATAGCTTTCTTTCCAAGGAGCAAGCATCTTTTAATTTCATGGCTGCAGTCACCACCTGCAGTGATTTTGGAGCCCAAGAAAATAAAGTCTGCCACTGTTTCCATTGTTTCCCCATCTATTTGCCACAGAGTGATGGGACCAGATGCCATGATCTTCATTTTTTGAAAGTTGAGTTTTAAGCCAGCTTTTTCACTCTCCTCTTTCACTTTTATCAAGAGACTCTTCAGTCCCTCTTCACTTTCTGCCGTGAGCAGGGTGTCACCTGCGTATCTGAGGTTGTTGGTACTTCATACCCTAGGGGATCTTACTGACTGAGGGTTGGAGCCTGCACGTCTTGTGTCTCTTGCATTGGCAGGTGGGTTCTTCACCACTCACAGCACCTGGGAAGCCCTGAACTGGGGATGGGAGGGGACACAGTTCCCCCCATAACATGAGTCACCGTGGCCCCCGTTCCAGGTCTGCGGCTGAAGCGTCTTTTGCGTCCGAGTCTGCTTTGTGAGCAGGTTTATGTTCGGGCGGCGTCAGTATGTACTGGTAGTCTCTTTATACCTCGGTTTTCTGTTCCTGGGCTCGTCGCTTGGTTGGAGCCCCTCCCTGAGGAGCGGTCCTTGAGGGGAGCTGCTCTGAATGCTGCTGTTCTGCTTATTAGGGGCAATGCACCTTGCTCATTAAAAAACATGAAACACACACTCTCCCCCACGCGCCATGAGCCTTATCCCATTACGTGTTGACATTCCATGTTTAACAGAAAATGATATTGTGGCTGCTGAGGATGCAAATGGCCACTTGCCCTGTTGCTAATAGGATTTAGCTTTTTTTCTTTATTCTTGTCCACACAACTGTATTTGTTGCCACTGTTTGTTTATTCAGGAAACAGTTCGTTTATGCACGAATGACTGCATATCCTAGCTTTCAGCTCAGGAAAATTGTGTCACGTTTTTTCCTAGGGTTTTCCATGTTTCTGGCAGCTTTCTTTGTATCATTAACAATCCTTATGAAGACCCTCCATGTTCTGTTCTCCACAAATGCCCGTTTCATTCTCACGGCTTTCTCCAGTTACTGTAAGCTCTGGAGTGGCCTCAGTTTCCCCTTCATGCCTCTGCATTTCTGATGACTGTTCGAGTCCTGCTGGCAGGCCCTGTGTGCACCGACCAGGACCCTTCTCTGCCTTTTTACGGAGCTTCCCCTGTGGCAGTGCCTCATCACCCCCGCCCCTGAGCCTGAAGAGCAGATTCCCCTCCTGCGGTTCTTCTGAAGAGTCCAAAGCCCGAGGGCAGCAAGCAGCCGGCACCACAGACGTGGCAGCGTGACTCTTCTCTGGAGGGCGCCTCATCTGATCGCTAATTCAGGGGATTCCGGGACAGCCTCTGGGTCTCTTTCCTCTCTCTAGGAGAGGGCGCCCTCGGTCATGTGACCCCAAGCCTGGGGTCTTCACTCCGGTCCTCCAGCATGGAGGGGGTGGTCAGGCGGTCTTCCCCCTTCACCTCCGGCTCTGTGGGCGGAAGGGAGGTGCAGGCGGTGGGCAGAGAGGGACCACGGCCGCATTTAGGTCACCCCTCAAACTTCAGTCCTGCCTTTCCTCACTGTGTCTGTCCACCGCCTTCCTAACTTGCCTGGGAAACTTGGGGAGAAAAGGATAATTAGATTCTGTCAAGTTCTTATTTACATTTAGGACTACACATTGGTGGTGATTATTTCCCAAATGTCAGTTCATATGACATTGAGCTTAAGCCCTTTAAATATGTTAGTAGACAGAGATTACAGTATGTAGGAACTGACTTTTTTAATTTCTAAAGGATGAAGGAAAGATTTCCATTAAATTTCACTGAAATTTTAGAAGTATAAGATTTGGGGCTTATTTTACAATCTAGAAAGATCACGTGAATTTCCGGGTCAGGTGGGTAATTTTGACTGGCTGTGTGACATTTGGTAAATGTGTTGACCTCTCTGATCAGATCTCAGATGCAGACTGGTGCAGCTGACTTAGTTCATCTCCCTGGGAGATCGGTTCTGGAGCCCTTTCAGCTGACAGTCTGCAAGGGTGAACGGTCTTCTTGCTGTTCCTGCACCGTGCTCACGTCTGTGGTCTGTGAGGGTGAGCTGGGGGCTTCTTTCCCACCCCGTGGGTCCTGCAGCTTTTCCATGCGCACTGGGGATTTCTGCCCACGGGCACTTCCCCTCCCCCTGTGGGTAACCCACGGGTCCTTTGGGTCCTGTGGTTATTCCCCCCCACCCTCCTCAGGGACTATTTGGCCCCGACTGGGGACATTCTGATTGTCACGTCTGGTGGAGGACACTGCCACCTGACTGGGAGCAGGAGTGCTGCCCCGTCGTGGACGCAGAGTGGCCCCGCGACCAAGGCTGGAAGTCCGAAGCCAGCAGTGCAAGGTCGAGACAGCGCGATGCTGTGATGGGTGCTGACAAACTGTGATGTGGTTCTTTCTGCCTTTCATGATTCTAGTGTCTGTTATTTTCCTGAACAACCGATGTCTTTTAATTTATCCTTGATGTAGCTACAAAGCTTCAATAGGCCTGGAGACCTTTTCAGTTTTTTAAAGTACATATATTTTTTGGTCTACAAATGCTCAAAGTACATATAATAAAAGCACTTTTGTTGTTCAAAAAAATAATACTGTATCTGTTCCAAAAGCCAAATACTGCGCTTGAAAGAGACTTGAAATCCATATGGTCCACATGGAAAGGGGGAAAAAAATACTCTTTCATGAATATTTGTGAGCTTGGGACATTACCAATATCATATTTCAAATGACACTATTCCCAAGAATTTTAAAGAATAGCATCATTAGATTCATAGGGATTTTGAGCTGGAGTGAGTTTCAGGGTCGTCCGGAATGCTGAGACGTGCCAGGCTGCCTCCAAGGGCTTTGCCTGGGACGCTGGGTCTGAAGAGGTGAGCCGTGAGCATCCTCAGAGCGGGCGGCCCGGCTGGCCAGCGGCCACCGGCGTCCACGTGGAGCTTCTGCCCTTGTCCTGCTGTAGGAACATCCCTACCTCTTCCAGAAACAACCCACGTTACCTTTTAGCTGAGCTGTGTGCTAAGTCGCTTCAGGCGTGTCTGACTCTCTGCGACCCCATGGACTGTAGCGCACCAGGCTCCTCTGTCCATGGGATCCGCCAGCCAAGAATGCTGGAGTGGGTTGCTGTGCCCTCCTCCAGGGGATCTTCCCAGCCCAGGAATCGAACCTGGGTCTCCCTCATTGCAGGCACCTTCCTTACTGTCTGACCCACCAGTGAAGCCCACAGCAAAGTATACACATCAAAGATCTGACTGTTGAGAAAGCGGGACCCGCGTTCGCCCGGCCCGCGCGCGGCTGCTGCTGTGCGGGCGCGCCCCCTTCGCTCACCCCTGACGCTGCCGTCCCGGGCGCGGGGCTCCGGCCGGCGGGGCTCCTGGTCTGCCGTGCGGGGAGCGCCCGAGCCGGAACCCCTGACCTGGGGAACCAGCGCCAGGGCTCGGTTCCGCAGGCCTGACTGCGCTCACGCCCGTCCCCGCGGGGTCTGCCGGCCCCTCTCTGCGCCCTGGGACCCCCTGGCTGCTCCGCGGCGGCTCCCTGGGCGAGGGCGCCGGGGCACGGCCCCGGGGCACGGACGCGGCGGGGCGAGGCCGGCTGCCCGCGGCGAGGACGCTGGCGGCCGGGGCAAGGGCAGTGGGAGGTGGAGGGGGTCCCCCTGGGGAAGCCGCAGGGTCAGGGCGAGTCCGACCGAGCGGCTGCGAGCGGGGAGGGGTCCCGGCTTCGGGAGCACACAGTCAGCCGCCTGCAGGCGCTCTGTGTGCCCACGGGTGCGACTGACTGCGGTGTGCAGAAGCACGGGCTTCCGGGGCGCTGGTTTGGTTCAGACGCCCCTCGAGGACCGCCAGCCAGCCCGTGGGGCGAGGATCGCTCCAGAGAAGGGGGGTCCTTCCCTCCGGGGTCCAGGGGCCCCCGCCCCACCAGCTGGGGTCTTCACTCGGTGTCACCTTCTCCATCAGCCGGGGTCCCTGTTCTTTAAGGTACAACTCTCCATTACTGCAGAAGAAGGTATTTAGAAAAAGAGGGTACTCTTTCTAAATTTGCTGTTTGCAGCACACTTATTACCTATAATTCTACATGTTTCGTTTACGATTTTTCTCCTTCACTAGAATTAATCTTCATGAAACTAGGATTTTCATTTGCCATTTTCCCTGGTAAGTCCAGGGCTTAGAAAGTTAGACCGCCCACCTTTCTATAAAAGAAGGATAAACTGAAGACCTGTACAGAAAAGATCTTCACGACCCAGATGACCACGAGGGTGGGATCGCTCACCCAGAGCCGGACATCCTGGAACGTGAAGTCAAGTGGGCCTCAGGGAGCATCACCACCAATAAAGCTTGTGGAGGTGATGGAATTCCAGCTGAGCTGTTTCAAATCCTGAAAGATGATGCTGTGAGAGTGCTGCACTCAATATGCCAGCAAATTTGGAAAACTCAGCAGTGGCCACAGGACTGGAAAGGTCAGTGTTCATTCCAATCCCAAAGAAAGGCAATGCCAAAGAATTCTCAGACTACCACACAGTTGCTCTCATCTCACACGCTAGCAACGTAATGCTCAAAATTCTCCAAGCCAGGCTTCAGGAATACATGAACCATGAACCTCCAGATGTTCAAGCTGGATTTAGAAAAGGCAGAGAAACCAGACAGCAAATTACCAACATCCAATGGATCATCAAAAAAGCAAGAGAGTTCCAGAAAAACATCTAATTTTGCTTTATTGACTATGCCAAAGCCTTCAACTGTGTGGATCACAACAAACTGTGGAAAATTCTTCAAGAGATGGGAATACCAGACCACATTACCTTCCTCCTGAGAAATCTGTATGCAGGTCAGGAAGCAACAGTTAGAACTGGACATGATACAACAGACTGGTTCCAAATAGGAAAAGGAGTACATCAAAGCTGTATTTTGTAACCCTGCTTATTTAACTTATATGCAGAGTACATCATTCGACATGCCGGGCTAGATGAAGCACAAGCTGAAATCAAGATTGCTGGGAGAAATATCAGTAACCTCAGATATGCAGACGACACCACCCTTATTGTAGAAAGTGAAGAACTAAAGAGCCTCTTGATGAAAGTGAAAGTGAAAGAGGAGAGTGAAAAAGTTGGCTTAAAGCTCAGCATTTGGAAAACTAAGATCATGGCATCCAGTCCCATCACTTCATGGGAAATAGATGGGGAAAAATGGAAACACTGACAGCCTTTTTGCGGGGGGCGGGGGGGCTCCAAAATCACTGCACATGGTGACTGCAGCCATGAAATTAAAAGATGCTTGCTCCTTGGAAGAAAAGCTATGACCAAACCTAGACAGCGTATTAAAAAACAGAGACATTACTTTGTCAACAAAGGTCCATCTAGTCAAAGCTATGGTAGTCATGTATGGATGTGAGAGTTGGACCATAAAGAAGGCTGAGTGCTGAAGAACTGATGCTTTTGAACTGTAATGTTGGAGAAGAGTCTTGAGAGTCCCCTGGACTGCAAGGAGATCCAACCAGTCAATCCTACAGGGAATCAGTCCTGAATATTCATTGGAAGGACTGATGCTGAAGCTGAAACCCCAATACTTTGGCCCCCTGATGTGAAGAGCCAAGTCACTGGAGAAGACCCCGATGCTGGAAAGACTGAAGGCGGGAGGAGGGGACGACAGCGGGTGAGGTGGCTGGAGGGCGTCACTGAAGCGATGGACATGAGTCTGAGTAAACTCCAGGAGTTGGTGATGGACAGGGGAGTGTGGTGTGCTGTAGTCCATGGGGTCGCAGAGTTAGACATGGCTGGGGATGAACTGAACTGGAAAGGATAAATTTCACAGGGCTCTTTTGAGCCTTAAAGATAATGCGAAAAATTCTACTATCAGGCATAGAGAAAGTATGCCAAAAATGGAAATCTTTTTAATATAAAAATTAGTGTTTAAATGAGAAATATTAGTAATGCTTCCCTTGGAAATAACTTTTGTTTTTAATGAGGAGCTTCTGGGCAGTCTTTTGAACAAATTATGTTAGGAAAATTGGATATTTTTGTGCAAAAAAAAATGAAGGAAGACCCTTACATTACACTGTATGTAAAAATTAACTCAAGATGGATCAAAGACCTTAATGTAACAGCCTAAATTACAAAACCCTTAAAAAAAAACAGAAGGACAAATCTTTATGATATTGGATTTGGCAATGATTTCTTGGATATGGCACCAAAAACAGAGACAGGAAAAGAAAATAGATAAACTTCATAAAAACTGAAAGCTTTTTTGCATCAAAACACTATCAATGGAGCATAAAAAAACCCGGTTCTCACAATAGGGGGAGAAGTTTCTGAATCATATATCTAATGAATGGTTAGTGTCCAGAATATAAATAATTTCTCAGCAACAGCGATAAAACCAAATAAACTGATTTAAAAATGGGCAAAGGACTTGAGTTGATATAGGGAAATCCCAATCAAAGGTACAGTGAGAGATCTCTAGAGTCCTGGTAAGATGGCTCCTACCAAACAAGCAGAAAATAGTAACTGCCAAGAAAGCAGAGAATTGGTGGGGATGAAAAAGAATGTAGCTGCTGTGGAAAACAGCATGGAGGCTCCTCAGAAACTGAGCCCCAGAGTTAGCATGTGGTGCAGCCATTCTGCTTCTGGGGGTGCCCCGGGGGCTGGAGGCAGAGACCTGGCGGCTGTCTGCACACGTGTTGGCAGCAGCACCATCCGCAGGAGTCGGACGTCTGCCACGGGATAAACTCTGTGATACGCGGGTATGCTGGCGCACCTTCAGATTTGAGAAGGAAAGAAATCCTGCGACACAATAGCGTGGAAGAGCCGTAAGGACCTTAGGCTAAGTGTAAAAAGTAGACACAGGATGGCTAAATTGTGTGACTCCATTTATTTGAAGTACACTGAGTGGTCAAACCCAGAGACAGAAAATCGAATGGTGGTTGTAAAGCAGCGGGGGCTGCCGGAGGAAGGAGGGGGAGTTCCTGTCTCATGGGGCAGAGTCTCATTTTGAGAAGACGAGGAAGTTCTGGAAAGTGTGGGGTGATGGGGGCGGGAGAATATGACTGTGGCCCAGAAATGGTCAGAGTGCTGACCTTTGTGCTGTGTGTTTTTACCACGGAAAAATGGAGACTCTTGACAGACGTTGCCAACGCGTTTAAAAGCATCTCAGCACTGCACCACAGACAAGGTTTACAGTTGAGAAGTCGGGCTATAATGTGATATCAGAATTTTAGGCACTTTCCCCTGCATTTGCCTCTTGTATTTTTTTTTCCTATAATATGTTGACAAATGAAAAGCTTTAGAAAATTTGCCATTTGGAGGAAGTATACTTTGGATGTCCTAACACAAACTATTCGCTACATTAAAGAGAAAATCAGATACGATGAAGGGAGTGGGGGTGTACAGCCATTGCGATGCTCAGGTTGTTGTTGAATCTCCAAGCCCCCCTCCTATTTGGCCAAAAGGTCGAGAACCAGGGACCAAGAAGGATGAAAACCTGGCCCATGGTAGAGACCCCTGGACACGGCGAGGATCTTCTGCTTTGTTTAACTTCTAGGGTGTTATATTTTATAATCTCCAAATGCAAACACCGAAGCCCATTCATTCATGACCCATTCTCCTTTACTGACTCGGTTACTTAAATAAAGTTTACTCACTGCCTTCAGCGTGCCAGGCTCTGGGGAACAGGCATGGACTGCCCCAGTTTCGCCGCGCGTGGAGCTGGGATGAGCTTGTAAAGTTGCGCACTGAGCGGCTGGCTCCCCCTCAGCAGTGTGACGCCACTGGACACCTGCTCCTCCAGCCCTTCTAAATCAAGACAAAAGCCAGAAAGCAGTGGTGTCTCTGGACATCGGTGAAGGTAACAGCAGGTGTTTTTAATAGTACAAGATACTGACCTCAGATTCCAACAACCGTAATCTTGAAATGTATTAGTCCAGGGGTGATTTAGCAAATCAATTCCTAATTTGTTGGCAATTCTGGTCTTAAGATTTCCTTTGGATTTTTTTCTTAAGGGAGTGAGAAGAGAGATTTTCATCATGATTGGGCTGTTAAGCGCCTTCTTTCTATCATATCAGCCTGCCACCAGCTCCTGTCCAAGCTTTACAACGCTATTTTTCAAGCATGAATGGATAGAACATTTGAGATTAGAGAGAGTGACTGACTCGCTGTTTTCTCAAATTTAGAACCTACCTATCTAAGCTGTCAGGGCAGATGCTTAACACTGAACAGTGAGGATATTAGCAATGACATCTTAGAACCTGAAGAACACACTGGCCTCGAAACTGATGGGAAGCATGCAGAGGACGGTCACAGGGGGCAGAAAGGGCTCACGGCAGCAAGGCTGCTTCTAAGCTGGTTCCAGAGGTATGGGGAAAGCTGGGGCCAGAGTGCAGGGGTGCCCGGCTCACAGCAGAGCAGACTCTGATGGACACAGGATGCCCACAGTGGACGTCACGGGGTGAACACACTTGAGTAAGAAACACGGGAATCAAGCTGTGGCTATGTGGTTGGCCTGAAAGACGCCATCGGTACCGGTGTGTCGATTTTTATTTCATTGTTTCCTTTCATATTTTGGAGTCATTTTTTTCACCTTAGTTGTGCATGGCCCCTGGGAGGGGCCTGAAGTGACAGTGGATGAGATGGACTGATCTGAAGAAGAGGTGGGGTTGTCTGCAGGGTCCCGCGGTGACTGGCGTGTGGGGCCTGGACACGGTGTGTCAGCCCCTCTGGACTCGGCTAGGACTCAGAGGGCTATTTGACATTTATGAGCTCCATCAATACCTTAGACATTGTAGCAAACATCATTCTGAGCCTGGATCAATGCGACTGCAATCTTAATTAAGGATGAGTCAGGCCACAAATAAGGGAGCCTCGTCGGCCGACAGCGAAAGGACCCAGCCTGACTCTCCACTGGCCTTCTAGGCCCCGAGAAGCCTGGAGAAGGTGCGGGGCCCCTCAGGGACCCGGGCAGAGGGCCTGGGCCCCCGGGGCCACTTCAGTCCTACACGGGGCTCATCATGTTGTTGCCGGTTCACTTCTAAACAGGAGATGCCGGTCAGAACCTCAGGCAGAGGCTGAGCCGCTGGGAGCCCGACCCTGTGGGGAAGGCAGAGTCCCCAGAGCTTGCCTCCTGTATCCAGAACCACAGTTTGAAGTGGATGGGTTCCTGAGAACAAGGAAGCTTCCCCCTTGACTTCTCTGCTGGGTACGGATGAAATTCAGGCTCTGGAAACTGTGTCTTGTCTGCTGAGTGTGAATGGAGACTCAGGCACCAAAGGAGTTTTTTGATGAGAAGATGCTAGGAGTGAGCGGGAATCCAGGTCTGAGGACACACTGCGAGGGGCAGGCCCCAGAGCAAGGCCTGTTTGAAATGCTGCATTTTATTTTATGATGTGTATGGATATCATCATTTGTTTCAGACTGTTTCAATTTTAAAAAAATACAAAACTGATACTTCACGCCTCACATCACTGAGTAAAAGTGAGATTCCAGGAAGACATGACAAGCAGTCCTGCGATTTGGGTACCTAGCTGCGCTTTAACAACCGGCCCAGACCGTGCAGGGTGGTGGGGGCACAGGCGCCAACCTACAGGAGGAGACCAGGCTTACCTTTCAGCCCTGCTTCATTCCTTCCCTTGCTGCGCACAGGCCTTCAGCGGCGGGCAAAGGCTTGAGCCTACCTTAAAGGTGCGATCTGGCTAATACACCGGGCATCCCCGCGAGAGAAGGAGGAGGTGGCAGATGGAGCTGGAGGCAGACAGGTGCCAGCATTCTTTTCTGATTTGCTTCCCCGTGTGAAATTCTACAGGGACGAGGCACTTGGCTGCCTATAATTTCCATGGATCCGATTTGCTAAGAATTCGTCCCTCATATCATTTCATCCAAGGGAAAAAGACAGGAGGACGCAACCTAGGCCAGCTTCTGCCCAGACTTACACTAACACAGAGAAGGTTGTCTGGGCTTCCACGTGGGCTAGCCCATGTCACAGCAGGAGGAAATACTCTTAACAGCTGGGTGTTTAGCCCCCAGCTTGTAACAAGGCACATTTGCTCTGCTGCCCCCTTTCTGCCTGCTCCCCTGCGGACATCTGAAAATATTAGTATTAATTTTGTTTATTTCCCTCTTCCATTGGCCTCCTGTCTCTTCTTGCAGGTTAAATGTTGGTGCAGCATACTGCTACAGAATAGGAGTAACCGCACTAATCCTGAGGAGGAGAAAGATGCGTCCATGGTAACGGGAGGTCTGCAGTGACGTCACTGCCGGGGCTCCGGCTTCTTTCTGGCTCAGCCATGTGGAGGTCTCCACCGGCAGAGGGGCTGCAGCTCCCAGGTCACAACTGCCCATTAGGCCTGGCGGTGCCTGAGGTCACAGAACTGGCTCACAGGCACATTTTGCTTGGTTTCACAACATCGAACAGTAAGCTAACTTTATTTTTACAAATCAGCGATGTTTCTATTCAATGCTAAAGCTGAACAGAGGGCTGTTCTGGCCGCGCCGGCTCGCTTTGCTCATGGGCGTCTGAGAGCGAGCTGGGTCTCTCCCCGCTGTCTGCCTTGCAGCCAGGATCTCTGGAGGGCTCGGGCACCCAGGGAACCGAGTCTGAAAGCTGATGTCCAGGCGGTGGTGTCTAGTCCAGACCCTGGAGTCCAAGGTGCTTTGATCTGTGGAGAGATCATACATCTATGAACCGTGTATATATGATTTCCCAGGTTAAGATTCTATTTTCCTTTCCAGTTGGCCCATAGTCATTGGCGGGTGGGAGATGGATGGAGCGTGTTGAGCAGGCAGACAAGGGACCTCGGCTCGCTGTTCTCGGAAACCCCTGCCGTCAGGATCTTTTGCTCTGCCTCGAGTTCTCCAGAAACAAAATACACAGCGAAATGACAAACAGTGAGCTAAAGCTAGAGAGTGAAGTGCTTTAAAAGCACAAAATTCAGAAACGATTATACCGGGAAACAACTACAAAGGAAAGTGCTAACATGCATTTCAAAAATAAAAATTAATAGTAACTTGAAAATAGATATTTAGCAATCGACACACAGATGTAAAACATGAAAACAGAAGATGTTAAAATAATGTTGAAAGTAGAAAGTTGAATATTATAAAATTTACTTTTTTCCATCAAAATGGTGAGTTTCAACCCAATACATTACTATTACTCTGACAAAGCTCATCAACAGCTGGAAAAACACTCACGTTTGGTCTCTTGCCAGAAAGACCCTGCTCTTCCAGTGGCTGATTGGAGTGTCGGAGTCTGACGGAGCCGGGGAGCCCCTTCAGCCTCCCCTGGGAGAGGGGCTGCCCTGCCCCCGGCCCGCGTGCCCTGCGCCCACCCCCAGCTGCTGGGCCTCACGGGGCCGCCGGCCAGCGGCAGGTCCTGATTCAGGAAGACCTAGGTGCGGTTCTTCGAGCGTCTCCAAGCCTGGCGTCTGAGGCTCGTGCTTCCCTCCTTCCACAACGGCCTGAGCCTCAGAGCGTAACTTGGGAGTGTTGTTGCTAAAACGTGCTGTGCTTAGTTGCTCAGCTGTGTCCAACTCTTTGCAACCTCATGGTCTGTGGCCCACCAGGCTCCTCTGTCCACGTGGACTCTCCAGGCAGGAATACTGGGGTGGGTTGTCGTGTGCCCCTCCAGGGCATCTTCCCAACCCAGGGGTCGAACCCAGGTCTCCTGCATTGCAGGTGGATTCCCTATTGTCTGAGCCACCAGGGAAGCCCCAGAATACTGTGTGGGTTGTCTATGCTTCTCCAGGAGATTGTCCCAACCCAGGAACTGAACCAGGGGCTCCTGCACTGCAGGCGGATTCTTCACCAGCTGAGCCATCGGGGAAGCTCCCTCTACACTCTGCTCTTTAATTTCTCTACACAAATTCTCGTATCAGGGCAGTTTACAAATATCTAACCCTTAACATTGTTAGAAGAAACGCACATCTGAATTTGCCACTAGGCAAAAAATGTTCACTGAATGGAATTTAATGCATTGAACTCATACAATGACTGCTCTCATTTTGTCACAAGAAAAGCGCTATAACCAGTAAGAGTGTTCCTGACCTAAGGAGCAGCAGCCGATGGGTCACCTTGGAACCTGATTTGCATAAGTGACAAGATACAATAACCACAAAACCCGCTTCATAGTGTACTCCACGTACACACTGACCGACTGGCTACACGCACAGTATGCCGTAACTGGAGTACTAAGCTATCCGCCAAGGGGAAAAGCAGAGGCAGTGCCTCATCAGCAACGGCAACAGCAAGAGTAAAGCAGGGGCGCAGTCACACTGAAAGATCATTCAGGCCCCTCCACCCTTGCGCTCCATGCAAAGGGCTGCAAATCTGGTGAAGGCGACCTAGAGCTGATCGCATCTGGGTGAGCAACACACTCACACTGACTGTAGAGACAAGGCTGCTCCTGCCACTCAGGGTTCCTAAGACTTCGAGGAGAATAAGGGCACTACACGCAGAGAGCAGGGCTCAAGCCAAAAAGATGATGGAACAGTTACAAGTGTATATGCACCCACCACAGGCGGCCCCCGTGGCTCAGTGGGTAAAGAACCCGCCTGCCAGGGCAGGAGACACGGGAGATTTGGGTTTGATCCCTGCGTTGGGAAGATTCCCTGGAGCAGGGCGTGGAAACTCACCCCCGCATTCTCGCCTGGAGAATCCCACGGACAGAGGAACCTGGCAGGCCTCAGTCAACAGGGTTGCAAAGAGTGGGACCCGACCGAAGTGACGGAGCATGCACGCATGCACCCAGCAAAGGAGCACTTCCATGTAAGTTCAGTTCAGTTCAGTCGCTCAGGCGTGTCCAGCTCTTTGCGACCCCATGAATTGCAGCACGCCAGGCCTCCCTGTCCATCACCATCTCCCGGAGTTCACTCAGACTCACGTCCATCGAGTCCGTGATGCCATCCAGCCATCTCATCCTCGGTCGTCCCCTTCTCCTCCTGCCCCCAGTCCCTTCCAGCATCAGAGTCTTTTCCAATGAGTCAACTCTTCGCATGAGGTGGCCAAAGTACTGGAGTGTCAGCTTTAGCATCATTTCCTCCAAAGAAATCCCAGGGCTGATCTCCTTCAGAATGGACTGGTTGGATCTCCTTGCAGTCCAAGGGACTCTCAAGAGTCTTCTCCAACACCACAGTTCAAAAGCATCAATTCTTCGGCGCTCAGCCTTCTTCACAGTCCAACTCTCACATCCATACGTGACTCCTGGATAAACCATAGCCTTGACTAGACGGACCTTAGTCGGCAAAGTAATGTCTCTGCTTTTGAACATGCTGTCTAGGTTGATCATAACTTTCCTTCCAAGGAGTAAGCATCTTTTAATTTCATGGCTGCAGTCACCATCTGCAGTGATTTTGGGGCCCCCATAAATAAAGTCTGACACTGTTTCCACTGTTTCCCCATCTATTTCCCATGAAGTGATGGGACAGGATGCCATGATCTTCGTTTTCTGAATGTTGAGCTTTAGGCCAACTTTTTCGCTCTCCTCTTTCACTTTCATCAGGAGGTTTAAGGCCAGTGCTAACAACGATGAAGGGAGATTCCTGTTAGGAGCTGTCAGGTCAAGGTTCAGCTGCAATAACAGACACCCCAAACCACCAGGGATTACCCCCTCACGGGAAGGAGCCAGAAGGGGGCTGCTGGGATGGCCCAGGGACCCAGGCTGCTTTTAGCTTTTCCCTTCCACCGTTGCTCTGCGTTGATTCCATCCTCAGTGTCACAACATGGCTGCTGGAGCTTAGGCAATTGCATCTGCTTCCCATCAGGAGGAAGGGTGGCGGCAAATGGGCTTTACTTAGCTCCCTGTTGCCTAAGACGCCTTCCGGGCACGAACTCCTGATAACGTCCTTTTGTGAGCTCAGTGTTGGCTGAGAGGATTGCTCTTCCCAGCAACACAGGCAGCTGCCTAAGAAGGAAAGCGGAGCCCACTGCAGGGTGGGCAGTGCTGGCCGCTGCCTCAGGGACTGCTTTTCTTGCCAGGAATTCCTCTCGTCTGCTCTCCCGCCATCAGCTCCCACCTGCCTTCCGTGCCTATGTGCTTCCTCCTCCCCCAGGCCCCGGGCTCAGATTACGGAGCTGCTAGAGACACAGGTTCCCGGTGGCCCTCCTCACCCCACTGTCGAAGTCAGCGTTCATGTCAGTGATCGTGTTGGCTTCCAGAGGGTTTTGACTGCTGAACAGCCAGCCAGTCAGTACAGATTTTAATAAGCGAGTCACCAATGGGATCATTTCAGCTTCGTATTTAGACAACCAATAGCAACTTTTTAAAATCCAGATAAAACTTATGGACAAAAATGGTTATTTTTCACATTTCAGAGTAATGATCTGATGAATACTGCTTTACGGAGAACAGACGCACATTCAGCAGTGGCAGTAAGCCTGCGCGTTACAGTGCTGTTCCTGTCTCAGCTTTGGAGCGCCTTAAAAATGTCCTTTTGACTCTGTTCTAAGGCGGGGTGAATGGATGCTGTGGACGGTCCTCAGGGCAGGTATGGGCCCTCGCGGCGCCTGCTCGAGGGTCCCGGCCCCAGCTCCGAGTGACTGTTTCCTGAGACTCCAGACTTAGGCCGCTGTTCACAGCACCATGGAAAACACGCTGGATGGCTGACTGTGTGGCTCAGGCTTGACTTTAATAATTAACACAAGCTCTTTTCTCTTGTGAGCGAGGCACAGTGGCAAGGACGCAGGCCACGCAGGCTTGGGTTCAGGCCCTGGCCGAGCGGCCTGGCCACTCCCTAGGTGTGCGACAGTGCAGCCGCCTGGTGTTCACACCTGCCCTCCTCACTGGCAGTCAGGCGGGTGACCAGGAGGAGAGGGGGACCCCGGAGCCAAGATGGTCCGAGAGCGAAGGTCCGAGAGCGAAGGTCCGAGGCCCTGGTGTTTCCAGCAGGAGCAGCACTTGGTGAGCCTTCCGCTGTCCTTGAGGACGGGTCTGGAGGAGATTTGGAGTGGCCCAGAGATCACTCTTCCAAGCAAGCGTGGCGTTCACTGCCTCGTCTGGCTTTCCAGTTGCCAGGACGCCGATGGTTTCAGGCTGAGCTACTTGGGTGGGGGTGGTGCTGCTGTGTGCGCGTGTGGCCTCAGTCGCGATAATTTTTGACAAATGGCTTATTTGTCTTATGACTCATTTCTGGGAGGAACATTGTTTGAATCTCTGGAAACCCCAGCCCTCCCCCTACCCCCTTAGAGGTTCTTCCCTTTGCGCGGTATTCTCGTTTTCCTGGCGCTTAGGGACGCTTCAACGACATTAAGCAGCTGCACTTGAAGGCCTGATCCCAAAGGCCACCCCGACAACTGGAGCGAGAGCGCCTATTTCACAGCAGCCGCGATGGTGCCGTGGACGCACACGGAGCCGGGGGCGAGTTCACAGCAGCCGCGATGGTGCCGTGCACGCACACGGAGCCGGGGGCGAGGAGCGTCGGCCCGGAGCGCGAGAAGCACCCGAGCCAGGGAAGGCGCTGCTCTGCGCTGAGCAGCCTCGGAGCTGAGGGACCAGAGTGGCCGGCTCCTGCCGGGGACCCCCGAGGCCGCCGCCCTGAGGTCGCGGGAGCGGGAGCCGGGTATCGGGGCCTCTCGTCTCCCGGCCTGGGAGCTGGAGGCCACGCTGACCTGGAGACCCCGGGGCAGTCGGGCAGGAGTCTCTGCGGGCTCTTCCCCACCGGGCCGAGCGGGCTGCTGGCTTCGCGCGCAGGCCGGGGCCGGAGGCCCGTCCTCGGAGCAGGCGTCCCGCGGGGTGAGCGCGCCGCAGCCTCGGGTGGCCGGGAACAGCTCGGACCCCTCGCCACGAGGCAGCGCCCCGTCCACAAGCTGCTCACACGGCGTCCGACTGGCTTTATTTTCAAATGAGAGCAATTTCCCAAAGGAAATGGAAAGCCTGAAGGACAGAGACATATGAGAGGCTGAGAACGATCAACGGGCAGAGAAAGGAGGCCCGCACGGGAGAGGCAGGAGGGCGCACGGGGCCGCAGACGGGCCTGCAGCGGGCGAGGCTGCGGGCGCCGCGCGCGGGTGAGGGCCCCGGGCTTGCCCTCGCGGTCAGACGAGCCTGTCCGCCGGCACGCGGGGACGGGGAAGGCCTCAGAGACCACTCCAGGCTCGGCACCATCTTTCCAGCGCCCTTAGTCAGGATGTAACGCCTGTCCTCAGTGAGAGAAGAGCACTTTGAATGCACTGCATTCAAAAGGAAAAAGGAGGCCATAAGGAAAGTGTTTAGAGAAGAGCTTCTAGACAAAACACAGAAGAGAGCAGAAACAGAAACAGCAGGCGAGAGCAGGGAACAAAACCGGAAGGAATTTTCCAGAAAGTACAATAGCAAATAAAAAAAGAATTTAGAAATTTAATTTAAAAAGAAAAGAGGTTTGACATTTAGATTCCTGTATTGACTAGATGTTTGTGGCCCTTCAGAATTCACGTGTGGAAATCCTGACCCTAGCGTGACTGTATCCGGAGGTAGGGCCCTTGCCAGGCAGCCAAGCCGTGAGGCCGGAGCCTCGTGATGGGACTGGTGCCCTGAGAAGGGATGTAGGCCCAGGAGCCCCCGCATGCTCGGGGCTGTGCTCAGTTACACAGAAACGTCCATCTGCAACCAGGGGAGGGTCCCCTAAACACGGACGGGTCTGCCAGCACCTGCCTCTTGGAGTTCCAACGCCTAGAATTACGAGAAAGGGGCCCAGTCTGTGCCAGTCTATCATAGCAGCCTGCTCTGGTTGACCGAGGGCTCTTTTTTAAGAAGCTACAACATTCGACTGACAGGACTTACAAAATAGAAAACAGAAATAAAGCATCAAAGGACTAACATAAGAAACATTTGTAAAACTTAAGGACAGGAAATTCCAGGTTATAAGAGTCCACTGGCTGTTCAGCAGACCCAAGAGGTAAAGAGCCTGCCTGCCAGAGCAGGAGCCACAGGAGGCCGGGATCTGATGCCTGGTCGGGAGGATCCCCTGGAGGAGGAAATGGCAGCCCACTCCAGTGTTCTTGCCTGGGAAATCCCATGGACAGAGGAGCCTGGTGGACTGCAGCCCATGGGGTCACAGAGAGTCAGACACGGCTGAGCACGCACGCATGCGCACACTGGCTGTTCAGGTCAAAAGATGAAACGACCGCAACAGCAAGATGCATCCCTGCGAAGTTCCAGAAACATTACGGGAAATGGTCTCAAAACACTTTCTTTAAGATATTGAGGGAAATTCTACGAAAAACTGCTAAAGTGTTGAAAGTGGTTACTTCTGAAAAGGTGTTCACTAGGGTAGGCAGAAATGGCTCCAAGGAAAGCTGTTTTTCTGAACCAGCCCTGCTTTGGGCTTTTTCTGTTGACCAATCTTATATATCATTAAGATAAAAGTAACCGGATGTTGAATTGTAGGAGTATTTGAGATTTGCCCACACAACCTCTGCTGTCCTGACTGCTCTCTGAATGTGGGGATGAGAACATACAACCTTCAGACACGTAATTCGGTATCACTGTCATCTACCCAAGTGAGAGCCAACTGGAGACGGTGCCACGGGTGTATCAGAGGGCTTCCCCCAACCCTCACGGGCTTGTCTGTTAGAGTCCACCTGTTCCAGCACTTTCTGCGGCCGCCTGGGGGTCTCTGTCTCCCTACAGACCGTGGCCCGGTGCTGCAGGCGGCAGTGGAGCTCCTGCCCGGGAAGCACCGTCGCGGGGCAGTGGGCGCCGCGGGCCCCATCTCAGGGCCAAGCCTAGATGCCTGCTGAGCTCAGCCTCTGTCCTCCACCCTCCCCGGGCAGCTCGGGTGGACGCTCGGCCTTCAGAGAGCGCGGGGGGTTCACCCTCCCCTGGCAGCTCGGGTGGACACTCGGCCTTCAGAGAGCGCGGCGGGTGCACCACTCTCTGAGCAGGGCTCCCTGCTGTGGGGAGGCTGCATTTCCTGCTGCGTGTTGGAGTCGGTCGCTTCTGAACAGAACCTTCAGGAGTCAGATGGTGGTCCACCACCCTTCTTGTTCCTCTTTCCCGGAGCTGGTGACGCACCATCCTTCAGAGCAAAGGCGGCGCTGAGCAGAGGGTCAGCCCGTGACACGCTGTGGGTACAAGGAACGTGTGTGATGCTGCTCTGATCTGCTGCTTTTGCTGCTGCCACGGTGACAAGCTAAGCTGACAGACGGTGAGCCCACAGCCGACCGCCGGGCATCACACGCAGGTTTCCAGGGTCCTCAGAGTGAGACACACGTCGGGCTTTGGCTTTTTCAGAAGACTAACGGGGAAGCCATTATGAAGGGTGAGCTGAGGTGCCACAAAGTCAAGTCTACGTTTCTGGGTTAAGGAGGTCACACTGGCTGGATCATGGACATAGGGTTGGAATAGAGGGCAAAATGGTGCAGGGATCTGTTTGGTTTTTTTTCGAAGGTTCCTGAAAATATTTTCGAGAGATGATGGTGGCTTGGAGGTGTAGGTGTAGAGAACAGGATGCTGTCCAGAGATACCTGGGTATAAAACAGGCGGTGGGATAAAGACAGGGAGGCCGTGCCCTCCAGGGCCCCCACTCTGAGCCTCGGGCCTGAGTCCACGTCAGCGTCCACGCCAAGTCACTCCTTGGAAAAGTAGCCCTTTCGTAGTATATTTGCTTAACGAAATGGAGAATCTTTTCCTCAGGGGCACAGATTTGGATTGAGATGTTTGCTTTAATTATAAGCTTTGGTGCGAAGAGAGTAGAATGTTTTCCTTCTTCGGGGTTGGTGTTCCCGCTTCGGTCGGTCAGCAGCCTCGGCTGCTTCTCTCAGGGCGGTTTCCCTCTGCGGATTCCTCGCAGATGGGCCTGAGGGCCGTGTACAAGAGCGGTCACGTTTGGAAAACAAAGTCGCTATAAGAGGAAGGAAGACACCCTGTTTATACTGGACCATTAATACTTATATAGTCTGGTTCTGAGAGTTTGGAAAATGACGGCCTACCTGACATTTATTCTCTCTGAGCAGTGATTAATATTTTTCACACAGCTATCTGTTCTGCTCAATGTGTTTTGAGGTTTGATTTAATTATAAAACCCTAACAAACCAAGTTGTGTCTTTTTCATGGTGAAGGACCACACACTCACTAAAGCTTAAGAAGAATCGGTTTACTGTGGATTCTGTCCAATATCATGAAGTTCTGTTGTCCAAGAATACAGTTTTGAAAGATGAGGTTAGATTTATTGCAGTTGTTTTGGCTGAGATTTCATTAAGTGAGAGAGCTCTCATAGTTTTCTTAGACCAAGCAAGTTTTATTAGGCCTAAGCATTTTTAGGGAAACCTATGGAATCTCTCCAGTTTGTTGTATGTCCTAAAATCTTGGAGCTCTGAAGCTCTGTTTCCCTTTTTAAAGCTGTCTCTGATGTTGTTCAAAGTAAAACCGTGTCTTGTTTCACGTGTGTCTGAGGACAGGCAGGATGTGCACGGGGATAAGCGCAGGTTAAACAGAGAAGTTCCCCATGAGCCCGAGCCTCCCCGCCGCGACACTGCCTCCCGGGTGCTGTGTTTCTGCCACCCGTTGTCAGGCTTACCAACGAGCTACCAGCACCCTCAGCAGCTACTGGGCATCTTCGCAGAGAACAAATGCCATCAAATGTCCAGTGTTTGTGTGTGCAGCGGCCCCTCCCTTCTCTCTTGGATAGGCCTTCAGCTGGTGTGGGTGAAGGGGGGCTCCAGCCACAGGCACCAGCTTCCAGTACAGGGTTCACAAAGCGCCTCTCTACGTCCCAAACGAGGCTCTGCTTGGGGCTTAAGGGCAGCATGTGAAAAATCTCCATGTCCTGTTTCCAGTCCCCTGAATCATAAACTCCCCAAGGGGGGAAAAATTCTTTTCTAAAGAGATTGGTTTGCTTTCAAGCTTATAAAAACCAGCCAAGGAGCCCAAGCTAAGCTTAGACAACCAAAAATTAAGTGAAAACTTCATTTTAAAATTATTATCACTATTATTTTTAAAGCTATTTTTGAATGTACTTACACACAGAGTTACAACAGAATAATAAGGCTTCACTGTGATTATGAAAATAAGTCTGTTTGGGGCTCAGATCAAATGAAGCACTTCTGTAATGAATGTTTGCTTTTTAATCTCTTAAAAACCAAATGTGTGCATTTTGTATGATCCCACGTATGTGAGGAGTTTAGAGTTGGCAGACTCATCACGACAGCAGAAGCTGCAGCAGGTCCGAGGGCTGAGGGAGGGCCAGGGTGTCAGCGCTCACGGGGAGCGGCCCGCTGGAAGATTTACAAGAGGTGCTCCTTCTGGGAGTGGTGGTGTGGGCGTGCTTAATGCCGCTGAACTGGGCACTCAGGACAGTCATGGCACGGCCTAGGTTACGTGCATCCTACCACATACAGAGAAAGCAAAGCGAAAACCCAACGTGCATGACTTGCTGGAGTAATCATGAACCTTACTCATCATCTCAACCTGCTTGTCACTTATTTCTTTAATAAAAACACCTTTTCCCTTCATGCATTTTCAGGCATAGGAGACACAGGAGACATAGATAGGAGGTCAGGAGACACGGGTACTTTCACGAAGGGTGTGTTTCTGGTGTAGATACAGATTTCCCTATTGACATCTGCTTTCTTGTAAACATTGCGTTTTCTACTGTACACTAAAAACACAAAGGATGAAAAAAGACAGTGAAAAATGGCAACGTTGGTCCCCCCCCCTTCTTTTCTACTTTCACAAAAGAAATACCAAACTTTTATGGCAGCTGGACAACCGTGAAGAATCCTTCAGTCAGTTCAGTCACTCGGTCGTGTCCAACTCTCTGCGACCCCATGAACTGCAGCACACCAGGCCTCCCTGTCCATCACCATCTCCTGGAGTTCACTCAAACTCACATCCATCGAGTCTGTGATGCCATCCAGCCATCTCATCCTCGGTCGTCCCCTTCTCCTCCTGCCCCCAATCCCTCCCAGCATCACAGTCTTTTCCAATGAGTCAGCTCTTCGCATGAGGTGGCCAAAGTACTGGAGTTTCAGCTTTAGCATCATTCCTTCCAAAGAAATCCCAGGGCTGATCTCCTTCAGAATAGACTGGTTGGATCTCCTTGCAGTCCAAGGGACTCTCAAGAGTCTTCTCCAACACCGCAGTTCAAATGCATCAGTTCTTCAGCACTCAGCCTTCTTCACAGTCCAACTCTCACATCCATACATAACCACAGGGAGAACCATAGCCTTGACTAGACGGACCTTTCTTGGCAAAGTAATGTCTCTGCTTTTGAATATGCTATCTAGGTTGGTCATAACTTCTCTTCCAAGGAGTAAGTGTCTTTTTTTTTTTTTTTTTTTTTTTTAGTAAGTGTCTTTTAATTTCATGGCTGCAGTCACCATCTGCAGTGAATTTGGAGCCCAGAAAAATAGTCTGTCACTGTTTCCACTGTTTCCCCATCTATTTCCCATGAAGTGATGGGACCAGATGCCATGATCTTCGTTTTCTGAATGTTGAGCTTTATGCCAACTTTTTCACTCTCCTCTTTCACTTTCATTAGGAGGCTTTTTAGTTCCTCTTCACTTTCTGCCATAAGGGTGGTGTCATCTGCATATCTGAGGTTATTGATATTTCTCCCAGCAATCTTGATTCCAGCTTGTGCCTCTTCCAGCCCAGCATTTCTCATGATGTACTCTGCATAGAAGTTAAATAAGCAGGGTGACAATATACAGCCCTGACGTACTCCTTTTCCTATTTGGAACCAATCTGTTGTTCCATGTCCAGTTCTAACTGTTGCTTCCTGACCTGCATACAGGTTTCTCAAGAGGCAGGTCAGGTGGTCTGGTATTCCCATCTCTTTCAGAATTTTCCACAGTTTCTTGTGATCCACACAGTCAAAGGCTTTGGCATAGTCAATAAAGCAGAAATAGATGTTTTTCTGGAACTCTCTTGCTTCTTCCATGATCCAGCGGATGTTGGCAATTTGATCTCTGGTCCCTCTGCCTTTTCTAAAACCAGCTTGAACATCTGGAAGAATCCTTAGGGTAGTAAAAACACAAAATGTCAAATTTTTTGAATCTCTCTAAACAGGAAGAGTCTAATCAGAACTTTGTTAGGGATAATCTGGTCATTTTATAAAGCAGGTTTTATACCCTCAGTGAATCCTAAGAATACAGGGTCTACACTGCTCCCTGGAGACAGCAGTGAATACGCTTTTAACAGCAAGGGCCGCCCAGCGTCTCCACCTGTAAACGCTGTGCTGTTCGTCCTTGTTCTTTGGCATAAAGGCCTTCAGCAGTGGAGCCCGGGGAGGTCAGGTCAGCAGCGGAGCCCCGGGAGGTCAGGTCTGCGGGTGGCAGGACTGGACGCTCTGTCCCCAGCAGTGCTGGTGAGGGCAGAGCCACAGCATCAAGTGGGCCCACCCAGGGCCCAGCTGTCTGCAGTTTCCTAGAAGTCCCGTTTCCCAGTTTTGGTAATCAGAGCCGGTGATTTCCTGTGATGAGGAGGACGGTGGTGATGGAACCTTCCTGATGCTGCCTCAGCTCACAGGTCCAGGTGACTTGTCTTGCAAATGTTCCACGTGGGGATTCTGTCCAAAGCCAGCTAGGGGAAAGCAGGTCTTTCTTTTTCTCTTAAAGGGCGTGGACGCAGAGCTCGGTGTTCAGCAGCGGCACTGTGCGCTGCGGGCCTTTGGCCTCGGCAGGCAGGGCCTCTCTGTTTCGGAAGTTTGCTACAGCAGAGGCTCATGGAGAGACTGCAGCAGCGTGCAGTGCTGGGTGGGCTGAGACCCTCGGGGAAGCCCCTTTAAAGGCACTTAGCCTAGTGTCAGCAAAGGGGAAGCCGAGAGGACCGAGGCCCCACTCGCAATCCCCACTAGCCCTGCTAACAAGTTTCCAGAGAGAGAGATGCTCAGGTTTTGTGACTAGATGAAGCTGCCAAGTGCTGGAGATGCGTGCTCGGGGTTCTGAGGGGCTGCGAACCATGCACCCCAACCAGCAGACCCCCTCAGGGGCTGTTACACTGACATGCAGTTACACGCATGTGCATCTCAGCCACAAAAATGTCGACATAGATTTTTAACAGTTTTCTATAAATTATAAAATATAAATAAAAATGTAAGACAAAATCATTGACAATCATTAGTGGAATTCAGTGTTTCCAATGTCTCTGTGGCCTGAGCTCTGCCTTGCTCATGGGGCGTGAACTCCCAGGATACATCCTGCATGGTTAGAAGCTTCCGGAAACACCTCCGTGCAGTACAGATAACAGCCTGGGCCTGAGAGACTATGAAACCAGGAGTGTTTCTCATCGGCATCTTCAAACAGAAGCTGAACGTGGTGGGAGACGAGCTGTTTCATCCTGGGCATCAAATGCCACCTTCGTCCACTTAACATTCTTTCCATAACATTTACAAACCGATCAGGAACTGACCATAGGATTTGACCCAAAGCCGTGTTATGACCTGAAATCTGTGTGCTTCCTGCTGCCCGCCGCTGCTTTCCAGAGTGAGGTGTGTGTTAAAACACGGAGTAGTGGCTTATCAGGGCTCCGATCAGGGCCTGAAACCCGCCCGATGCGGGAAATACCAACCCTTAGGAGCTGGATGTGGGTGAGAGACCCCAGCCCTGCAATAGTGACAAAAAAAGGTATTAAAAATAGTTAAGAAAACCCAAGAGACTGTGCGATAAAGTGAAAGAGGAAGTCTCCAGGCAGCAGTGAGCGTGGGCAGAGACAGGACTAAATTGCAGGTATTTTGCTCCTATTAAGTCCTGATGAGGCAGCAATGGCCGAGGCAGCCTGACCCTGGGAGGAGATGACCAAGGCTGCTCTCTCTCCACCTGCCCCAGGCACACGGCCCCCGGGCACACGGGCCCCGGGCACACGGCCCCCGGGCACACGGCCCCCGGGCACACGGGCCCCGGGCACACGGCCCTGGGCCTGCTCGGCGCTGAGACCTGTCCCCAGGGCTTCCCTCGGTGCTGAGCCTGTGAGAGAAGAGGCCACCCTGGCCTGGCTTAGCTTTTGTCTGTTTCTCCTCCCTGACAAGGTCTCTCCCTGTAACTCAATGCAGATTAAGATGCTCTTAGCATCCGAGGAACACTGACTCCAAGTCTAACGTGTGACCGTACTCGGCCATTCTTATGAAAGACGCTCGCATTTACCCTTTTGCTGATAAAACTGATGTCATTCGCTCTGCTGAGAGCTGTCTCTTCAAGCAGCTGGACTGGAGAGCAAAGTCAGAGCAGCACAGAGCGGAGGAGATGCTCTGAAAATGCCCACTTGGACGCAGACTGTGTCTCTCCTTTGAAAAAGTGAGCACAGAGTCATGACGCCTGAAACGGAGTAGTCAGAGGCAGGTTTTCTGCAGAAGCAAGATTCTGCACTGGTGGGTCAGCCGTGGAGAGTCCTGGCCAGCAACAGCTGGTGGCTGCCTGCAACCAGGGGCTCCTGCAGCGTCCACCCGGCGAGGCCAGACCCAGGACGGAACTCGGGGAACTAATCAGGGGACAGAAGAGCCGGAGCCTGGGCAGGGGGTCCGGCAGCGCTTCACAAGGAAATAGACAGGTTCTGAGGCTGTGTGACCCTGCGTGGGTAAAGTCCTGTGTTTTGCTTGTGTTTTATTCCTCATTTCAAGCAGGAATAATAGAGAGGTTTTCAAGGTGTAGAATTTGGACAGAATTGTTCTCATAGCAGATTATAATAAAATGTAATATGTTTTACAATAAAGTGTGATCATGATTTAAATGGAAGCAGTACATATAAGCAACATCCATAGGTGTTCTTTGACTCCAGGCTGTTCTGAAACCTGGGGGTAGGAGGTGGCGGGGGTGGGAAATAGTGAAGGGTCTGACTTTGAAGGGGCTTCTCTGGAGGCTCAGCAGTAAAGGACACACTTGCCGATGCAGAGGACGCAAGTTCGATCCCTGGGTCGGGAACATCCCCTGGAGAAGAAAGTGGCAGCCCACTCCAGTACTCTTGTCTGGAAAATCCCACGGACAGAAGACCCTGGCAGGCTGCAGTCCATGGGGTCACAAAGATGCAGCCATGATTTAGTGATCAAACAACAACAAAAACAACTGACTTTGAAATGAGGAAAAAGAAAGTAAAAGCAAAGATCTTGGTGGTCAACACTGAGGAGATTAATCTGTTAATCTTAATAAGTTAATCAAATTAAGTGGCATAAGTATCAGGTAAGGCTAGATCCTCTTTTTGCTTTGTTTTCCTTTAGGTACCTTCAGATCTGAACTCCCCAAACATAAATATAGACAGTGAAGCTATAAGCCATGCCATGCACGGCAACCCAAGACACGGGGTGCATAGTGAAGGGTTCCGACAAAACGGTCCAGTGGAGAAGGAAATGGCAGCCCACTCCAGCATTCTTGCCTGAAGAAACTCATGGATTGTACGAAAAGGCAAAAAGATATGACACCAGAAGATGAGGCGCCCCTACCCCACCCCTTGCAGGTTGGAAGGTGTCCAATCTGCTACTGGGGCAGAGGACGATTACTACTACCTCCAGAAAGAATGAAGCGGCTGAGCCAAAGCAGGATGTGTCTGGTGGTGAAAGTCAAGTCCAGTGCGATAAAGATGCAATATTATATATATATATATATATATATATATATAGTGCAATATACCATATTATATTGCATAAGAACCTGGAATGTTAAGTAAAATGGAAGTGGTCAAGGAGGAGAGGGCAAGATTGACCGTTGACATCTTAGCAATCAGTGAACTACAATGGACAGGAATGGGCAAGTTTAACTCAGATGACCATTATATTTACTACTGTGGGCAGGAATCCCTTAGAAGAAATGAAGTAGCCCTCATAGTCAACAAAAGAGCCCAAAATGTAGTACTTGGATGAAATTTCAAAAATGACAGAATAATTTGGTTTGTTTCCAAGGCAAACCGTTCAACATCACAGTAACCTAAGCCTGTGCTCCACCTGCTGATGCTGAGGGAGTTGAAGCTGACCAGTTCTATGAAGATCTACAACACCTTCTAGAACTAACACCAAAATAACATGTCTTTTTCACCATAGGGAATTGGACTGCAAAAGTAGGAAGTCAAGAGATACCTGAAATAACGGGTAAGTTTGGCTTTGGAGTACAAAGTGAAGCAGGGCAAATGCTAACAGAGTTTTGCCAAAAGAACATGCTGGTCATAGCAAACCCCCTCTTCCAGCAACTCAAGAGATGACTCTGCACATGGGCATCACCAGATGGTCAACACAGAAATCAGACTAATCATATTCTTTGTAGTCAAAGATGGAGAAGCCCTATACAGTCAGCAAAAACAAGACCTGGCTCAGATCATGAGCTCCTTATTGCAAAATTTGGGCTTAAATTGAAGAAAGTAGGGAAAACCACTAGGCTATTCAGATATGACCTAAATCCAATCTCTTTTGATCACACAGTGGCTATGATGAATAGATTCAAAGGGTCAGATCTGATGGAGTGCCTGAAGAACTATGGACAGAGGTTTTTAACATTGTACAGGAGACAGTGACCAAAACTATCCCAAAGAGAAAGAAATTCAGCAAGGAAAGTGGTCATCTGAGAAGGCTTTACAAATAACTGAGAAAAGAAGAGGCGCGAAAGGCAAGGGGGAAAGGGAAAGATGTACCCATGTGAGTGCAGAGTTCCAGAGAACAGCAAGGAGAGACAAGAAGGGCTTCTCAGATGGACAGAGCAAAGAGACAGAGGAAAACAATGGGGAAGCCTAGAGATCTCTTCAAGAAAACTGGGGATTTCAAGGAGACATGTCGTGCACGGATGGGTGTGACAAAGGACAGAAACGGTATGGACCGGACAGAAACAAAAGAGATTAAGAAGAAGTGGCAAGAGCACACAGAGCTATACAAGCAAGGCCTTAATGACCCGATGACCACGACGGTGTGGTCACTCACCGAAAAGCGGACATCCGGAGTGCGAAGTCAAGTGACCCTTAGGAAGCATCACTACGAACAAAGCTAGTGGAGGTGATGGAATTCCAGTGGAGCTGTTTCAAATCCGAGAAGAGGATGCTGTGAAAGTGCTGCACTCAATATGCCAGCAAACTTGGAAAACTCATCAGTGGCCACACGACTGGAAAAGGTCAATTTTCATTTCAATCCCAAAGAAAGGAAATGCCAAAGAATGCTCAAACTACTGCACAATTGCACTCATCTCACATGCTAGAAAGGTAATGCTCAAAATCCTTCAAGCTAGGCTTATGTGAACCAAGAACTTTCACATGTACAAGCTGGATTTAGAAAAGGCAGAGGACTCAGAGACCAAATTGCCAACATATGTTGGATCATAGAAAAAGCTAGAGAATTCCAGAAAAGCATCTACTTCTGCTTCATTGAGTATGTGAAAGCATTTGACTGTGTGGATTACAACAAAGTGTGGAAAATTCTTCAAGAGATGGGAGTACTAGGCCACCTTACTGTCTCCTGAGAGACCTGTATGCAGGTCAAGAAGCGACACTTAGAACCACACATGGAGCAACAGACTGGTTCAAAATTAGGGAAAGAGTACGTCAAGGCTGTATATGGTCACCCTGCCTATTTAACTTATATGCAGAATACATCACGCAAAATGCCAAGTTGGATAAATAACAAGCTGGAATCAAGATTCCTGGGATAAATATCAACAGATGACACCACTCATGGCAGAAAGCCAAGAGGAAATAAACAGCCTCTTGATGTAGATGAAAGAGGAGAGTAAAAAAGTTGGCTTAAAACTCAGCATTAAAAAAACTAAGATCATGGCATCTGGTCCCATCACTTCGTGGCAAATAGAGGGGGAAACAATGGAAAGAGTGAGAGACTTTATTTTCTTGGGCTCCAAAATCCCTGCATATGGTGACTGCAGCCATAATATTAAAAGATGCTTTCTCCTTGGAAGAAAAGCTATGACCAACCTAGACATCATATTAAAAAACAGAGATGTTACTTTGCTGACAAAGGTCCGTCTAGTCAAAGCTATGGTTTTTCCAGTGGTCATGTATGGATGTGAGAGTTGGACCATAATAAAAGTTGAGAGCCAAAGAATTGATGCTTTTGAACTGTGGTGTTGGAAAGACTCTTGAGAGTCCCGTGGACTGCAAAGAGATCCAACCAGTCAATCCTAAAGGAAATCAGTCCTGAATATTCATTGAAAAGACTGTTGCTGAAGCTGAAGCTCCAACTTGATACAAAGAGCCAACTCATTGGAAAAGACTCTGATGCTGGGAAAGATTGAAGGCAAAATAAGACAGGGGCAACAGAGGATGAGATGGTTGGATAGCATCACTGACTCAATGTACATAAATTTGAGCAAACTCCAGGAGAGAGTAGAGGGAAGAGGAACTTGGATTGCTACAATCCATGGGGTCACGAACAGTTCGACAAGACTTATCAACTGAATAACAAAAACAAAGCTGAAGAAAGTGATTTGTCTTTTTAAAGCCACAACCCTCCACCCCTGCCATACCCCTGGACCTTATCTTGGACTCTTTATACAGAGCTCTTAAGAAGGACTCCTGAGAGCATTAGACACCCAATCAGTGTTTCTGGACTCCTTTCAAGAATATGGCCCCTTCCATCTTTCTGACAACACAAGGAGCATCTTCAGGAGACGTTAGGTGCTGGTATGCAGTAGACAGAGTGCCCTTGACATGGGCCAGCTCCCTGCCCCGCTGTCTGCAGGGCGTCCCTCCAGGCCCGGCCACCAGAGGGGACAGGCGCCCCAGGCTCTGTGCTTGGCCAGAGTCCCTTCCTGCAGCTCCTTCCAGGAGCCATTCCGAAAGGGCCCAGTTTACCGCTGTCACAGGACCATTTTTAAAACACTATTTTCTTCTCTGTATAAATGAGTCAGGGCTTAGCAACTAAGCCACAAACCAGATGTCTTATTCTGCCTTCAATTCTCAGGAAGCAAAAGTGGGTAAGAATGTATCCTTAGAGACAATCTGGCCAAATATTTGGAAGGTAGCATGACAGTTTACAAGTCTAGTGGACATGGCTGGAGCCGGGGGGAGGGTTTCATATCCATCTGTGGCTGAAAGAAGGAAACTGGGGCGTAACAGTTACAACCCTCTGCTCCAGGAGGGAAGGGAAATGGCAGATGGGGTTGTCGCTGGGGGAAGCCGACTTTAGTTACTGGGTGCTGGACACTCGTAGGGTGCTCTTCCTGAAGAAAGGCAAGTGCGGCTCCAGGGGTGTGTGTCCACAACTGGGATTTCTTCTCTTTGGCCAGTAGAACCTCGAGCCAAATCTGCTAGCAAAGCCATTGATCGGGGCCGCTCTGGGGCAAAATCCCCAAAGTGCCGGTCCCGGAGAAGCCACTTGTAGGATGGGCGTTCATTCAGAAAGAGGGAGCCTTCTGAGAGGAGGAGAAGCAGAGAGACGGAGGGAGAGAAATGGAACTCGTTCTTTGCTCCCGATCCACACGGCAGTTGCCTGACGCAGCCCTAACACCGCAGCCGGGGGGTGGGGGGCGGTGGTCTGACAAGCTGAGTCCTCAGAGGAAGGAAGGGCATCTTCCCGGACTCAGCAGTGGACCCGGGCCCCTGGGGCTTAGAGCCGCTGAAGGGGCTCTTGACACCCGAGGTCAGACTTCAGTTTTTCTCCTGTGTTAAATTCTCCAACTCCTCTACCTTAACGGGTAGACCAGCACTCCAGCAGACTCAGGAACTGACCGAGGATCTTGCTGTGAGGATGAGAGCCCCACTGACCCCTGCCACCCCACTCCCAGGCCGCAGCTCCCCGCCTTCCTTGGCTGACCTGGGTGAAGCCTCGTCCTGGGTACTCACCGCTCAGCGCAGGAGTTTGTGCCGGGAAAGCCCAGCACAGGACACTGCTCCCCCGGAGAGCAGGACCTCCGGGCACTGGGCTCCGCTGAGAGGTTCTGAAGACTGGCTGAAGCGGTCCCCACAGGTGTCCTGACCACTCGCCTCCAGTCCCCCGTTCTCTGCTCTGTCCCTAGTCCCTGCCCCCAACACCCTCATTCCAGCATCTTCTACCTCATTTTCTCCAAACAGTGACTTTTAAAATCAGCAACATCAGAAAGGTCAGGATAGTTACGCTCACTTTATTTTCTGCAGTTATATGGTTGTATACCCTGGAGATGGGGATGGCCACGCACTCCAGTATTCTTGTCTGGAGAAGCTAAGGACAGAGGAACCTGGTGGGCTACAGTCCATGGGGTCGCAAAGAGTTGGACACGACTGACGCGGCTTAGCACACAGCACAGGGAGATTTTATGTCTATTCTTGTCTGTTCCAACCTCCATGTTGTCACGCAGACGTCAAGCCCCCCTCGGAAGGAGAATCGCCATGTTCCTGACTGCTCGTCTGTTTCCCTCAGGTTGGTTCACTTGCAGTTACGTGCCCATCTTCTCTCCAGCGAGGCCACCACACACCCAAACCCTCTGCCCACGTCCATGGGAACCCCAGAACCTCCAGTCGCTGGGGCCTTGGTCCCAGCTCCCCCAGCGCGGGTCTGCGAGGTTGGGCAGGGCCCCGCGCAGAGGCCGCTGTTGGCATCAGGACAGAAGAGGCGGTAGCCCCAGGCTTCCGCCCATCCTTCTCCCAGAACCGCCTCCTCCGGGTCTCGGCGGCTCCCCCTGAGCAGGGGAACCCCACATCACGTCCTCAGCTCCCCACCCATCCTGTGCGTGAGCTCTCCCAAGCCTGGTCTTCTGCTAAGTTAGGAGAAGCTTGAGGAATGAGAACATGACAGGCATGTATATATATGTACTTATGTCCGTGTGTGTGTTTATACAAGCACAGATGTATTTACCCTCTCACACCTAAACTTTAAAAAAATATTGTCTCGGCAGATTCACAACTATCTCACTGTCAGTCAGAATCTGATCAAGCCTCCCCTGCATTCTGCATTTCTGCTCTAACAATTCCCGTCTTCCCTGAGGCGAACGGCTATTTCTGCCTGATGAGGGGAGAGCGCACACACGGAAAAGGGAGCTTCGCCTATCAGTGCAATGATGCTTCTACACGATCTCCTTTGCAGCAGTATTTGTCTTCTTTTTTATGTTTCCTGGAAGTCTGTTGCGAATGAAATAAATTGGAGGGTGAGGAGCAGAGCGGGGGCTGCAGACCCGGGAGCCGGCGCCTGGGCCCAGCCGTCTGCGGGCAGGGGCGCCCCACCCAGGGCCGCCCGCATCTCCAGCAGGAGGTGGGCTGCGCTCCTCCGCAGCGGCTCGAGGCGGCGGCCGTGGGGTGCGGGCGCGGGCCCCGGGTGGGAGGGGAGGCCGTGTGCTCCCCGCAGGGCGTGTGCCCGCAGCCGGCCCGCACCCCGGCGCCTCTCCCGGCTTCCAGACCCAGGCCTCCGTGGGACCGGCTCTCCCCTCCGACGTGGCGAGCGCGTGGGGAAGGCGCGCTGCCGGGCGCCCGCAGCCTGGTGTGGGGCGCGGGCACCCCACGTCCCAGGGTCGCCTGGGCAGCCGCGAGCCCCCACCCGAGACGCCGGCCGAGGCCTGTCTGTCCGCTCCCGCTCTCCGCGGCGCCCCCTTATCAG